>JARHVA010004924.1:0-445000 GCA_037957365.1 Torreya grandis | reverse complement strand
AAAGTGTCATTTTAATGTGGATAATTATTACAACAACTGTAACTTAACTTGATTTCCTAAAATTCCATGCGTTGTGGATGTTTGCTATTTTTTTCTCGGCAATATTTGTATTCAATGATGATGCAAGCATTGTAGCTACATCTACTTCGTATCAAAGTTTTAGTTGATCCACCTCAATTATATTTTGATTGATGAAGAGTTATGTGTTTGAGCTGGTCCCAATGATTCTTCCACTATAAATTAGAAGTTTGTCTTTCCTATTTGCAAGAATTAGAATTGATGGTGTGTTAGACACACACAAATTAGCCAAAATGTTTCCTCTTCAGCACAAAAAAGTGCCCAAAATACCTACTTTGATGTTGTGCTTGGAGTTGTCATATAGAAGTAACATTCTTATCATGTTGGACATTCCATCTAATTTTTTAAAAAAGGGTGGTAGCAATAATAGATATAAGTACACCAATACTATTTTTCATAGATTTGGAACTTACATTGTTGATTTCTTCACATTACCTATCCACTATAACCATCTCATACAAATATTTTGCTTGTGCTTGTTTCTAAAAAATATTTTTTTAAAGTAGAATTAATATAGCAGAATAACATGATCTTCTTTAGGACAATGTTTGATAGAGGATGTCAGGTCAAGGGTGATTTTCCATAAATTTTGTGAGTGATTATATTTTTTGTTTGCATATATTTTTTAATTACATGGCCATGCATATCTATTTAATGTTTCATACTATAATTTATAAAATTTATATTATTTACAATTATATAAGATTTACTATTAATATATATTAATTTTACAAAACCATACATACAATATCATATATTTTTATACATGAGAGGGTATATAATCTATAAAAAAATATAAATCATAATATAAAATAAATATTCAACATCAATTATTCTCTTGCTAACATTTATTGTAGGGTGTTTTTTATGCACACTGTGAAACTATTTTATCTATATAATTTTTTATTTGATATTTTTGCTCCCATCCTCAAACCCTAGTAAATCAAAATTCTTCCATTAAATAAATTTTTAAATATATTTTGTTTTTCCTTAACATTTTAATATATAAAAAATTAAATATTAAAAATACACAAAGATCACAACATGTAAATAAAGGATAAAGAAGCAAAGAGCAAAAGCAAACACACAAAACTTATTAATCAAATTTTTATTTTTGAACACTAACCACAAATGTTGTATCAATCTTAAGACCTATTAAGAACGCCCTTCACAATTCTACCGTTGCTCTCATATTAACTCTAAATTCATAGATAGCAGTCATCTTAGCTCCAACAGCACATTTCTATACTCCAATTTTAACAACATACCTTTTACAACGTTGTACAAAGATATATGTCATTCTTATTCCTTTATTTATTTAATTAATTATGCATTATTATGGTATTGTATTGCTTAGAAGTAGTCCAGAAACAACCATGGCAATAGATGTCTATAATATTTGAATCTAGAAACAACACCGGCTGAAACATTCTCTGTTTCTAAATATTTATAAGAGCCAATAAAACCCACTTTTTCCAACTGTCTCACTAATTTTGTGACTAAAACGCAGGAGGACATAAGTATTATATACAAGAATCTTCATACATAGTTTGGAAGGCATAGTGATTCCCTGACAACAAGAGTATCAATACACTAAGTAGGAACAATACACAGAATATTATCTATCTATCTACCCTCTAATATAAGGCTAATACAGTCTTTTACACGGTGCCACCGTCAAAAAATTAGTTATTTGGAAGCTTTTGAGATTGTGTTGGGCCATGGCTGTGCAAGATCTATCATCCTTCTACAGACCTGGAAGTCGAAGCATCTGTGCTGCGACTATAATATGAGCCAGACATCCGTGTATTAGTTTGTACACTCATCTCCGAATAAAACGGAGAATCAAACCCTGGAATAGGAGATTCTTCTTCAAGTATTTGTAGCACTTGTCTCATGCCAAGCCTCCCTTCGGGCTGAGGATTAGAACAGAGCAACCCTAATTTGAGCACTCTCTCCATCTCATCTGCAACGTATCCACCACCAAATTGCGGATCGGCGGCATCCATGAGGTTGTCGTTGTCATACAGCTCTCTCACCCAGTCCACCATAACTATTTGCGCAGCATGTAAAGAGGGATCTACAGGCCTCCTTCCGCACGCAACCTCCAACATAAAAATACCGAAGCTGAACACGTCTGTGGCGGGGGTGACCTTTCCTGTGTGTACGAGCTCCGGTGCGATGTACCCTGGTGTTCCCACCAGGCGAGTAGTTTGTGAGTTTTGATTATGCTCATACAAACGCGCAAGGCCGAAGTCCCCGAGCTTTCCATTTAGCTCTGAATCCAACAAAACATTGCTGGACTTGATGTTTCTGTGCACCACCCTCTGTTCCCATCCCTCATGAAGATACAGCAACCCTGCAGTTACATCTCTGACAATTCTGTAACTCTGAGCCCATCCCAGCACTGTCTTTGGCTTCCCAAATATCAGCTTTTCGAGGCTTCCATTTGGCATGTAGTCATAAACTATGAATAACTGTGTTCCCCGCTTGCAGTAGCCTCTGATTTGCACAAGATTCCGGTGTTGTAAACGACCCAGACTTGAAATCTCTGCAATGAATTCCTTCACTCCTTCGTTGGTCTCTCTAACGATGCATTTTACGGCAACTTCGAGTCCATTTGCAGGAAGGACTCCTCTGTAAACCCGACCGAATCCTCCGGAACCCAAAAGTCCTTCGTCTCGGAAGCCATTGGTTGCAATATGTAGGACTTTGTAGTTAAATCTGTGAGGCCAGTACTCCATCTCCCATTCTTCAATCACATCTCTATGCTTCTGTCTCTTCAACCATACAACCGATGCGGCAACCACGACCAGAAAGAGAAGGACGCAAGCTGTGGTAACGCCGGCTATAAGTAGTGAATTCGTGGTCTTGGAATGCGTGCGTACAAAGGATGGAAGATGAGATGTTTTCAGGGCAGGAGCGGATCCATCTGTGCTGAAGCTCCAGGCCATGATGTAATTCTCCTCAAAACTGTCTCCTTATGACGTAGCTGCTGAGAAACCAACGTGCATTTCTTTTTCAAGAATGTTTGACAGAGATATATTTCTCATATATATCAGTGGTTTCTGCGGGCGACGCGAACCTGCCTGCACTATTGTGACATTAAGTTCGTTTGCAAGATGATCGTAATCAATCCAAGCTTGAATGTTGTGTCCATTCTTGATATCTAAATCTTGGAATTGGGTGTTGTTAATCCAGTAGCCTGCATTTTTGTGATCCACACCGACGTGATTGTCGTTGATCTCTTGGACTTCCAAGTTCATTACTGTGTCGAACTCGACCGCAAACGGATCTATGCTTGAACTACTGTTTAACAATCCCAGGTACGGCGTCATGACAAACGCCAGTCCATGCCCGCTTTGTGAAGTTGAGGAACGAACTTTGCTAAATACAAAAGTAGTGCTAAAAGACAAAGTAGAATCCATGGACCCGTTATCTTTCATTCTCACAGGCTGTCTATGAAAAGCACGGCCTATGCTGTTTTGTGATAGCTTAGTGAGGGAGATGGCATTGGACTGAACTGAAGCATTCCCAAACAAATCGAGGGTCGAACTCGAAGCATTGAATTGGTTGAAGATAAAACTTCTACCGGCCTGTGCGATAAACGATGAAGGGAGGAGGAAGACAACGAGGAAGACCGTACACATTGTTGCCATTGTTGACCTCTTCTGTTCGAATTCAGAACATAATGAAACAAGAATAGTAATCGAAAAGGGAACGCGAAGACACAGGACAATGTGACCAATACATGTTTCTATTTATTTTGATCGACCATATTAGTTTGCATACAAACACAGATTAAATTCGAAATTAAATTTGAGCAAACTAAGCGTAAAGATTTGCAAATTTGTCCGTTGGATAAGTACGGGATAGGATAAAATAATCCAAAAAAAATCTCTAACGCCTCCAAATCTGGATAATCTCGAGTGTCTTAAGATTAAGCCTAAAATGAATATTTGTTTTGACATTATAAGTACCCTCAAATTTGAGGTGGTAAAGCCAAGAACATGTTATCTGTGTAGTTGGAAAGAGACACTCAAATAAAAAATATATATACTTTTTGTGGTGCTCACATGTTCCCTATAATTTCTACAGGGTTGGTGGAAACGGTTAATTTGGGTATCCTAACAAGGCCCACTTGTACTAAATCAAAGCCATGCCTAAGCCATCTACCTATACGGTGAAGAATTGAAAAGAAAGGAAAAAACTCTGCTATTCAATTTTATCGCACCTACCTACACGGGGGCAGGGGATCTCTGAGGAAAGGAAAAGAACGGCATTGACTTTAAACAGGATCAAATTCTCGTATTCACTCTTATCGCACCCTCTTAGATATTTGAAGATGCATTTACATTTGTATTCAGAATTGTATACATCAATCATTTCGTGATCGAGTGAGCAATATGATGTTCTATCTATCTTTCTTTCTTTTTTAAATTAATAATGTTATAGTTATGTGATTAATATTTATTATTACTGATGAATATTAGTTATAATATTTTTATTATAATAATTTGTATAAATATAATTTAAAATTTTGATTAAATTTTATTTATACAATTAATTTTATAAACTTTTTGTGTTCATTTTATTGATTCTTAAAAAAATCAAAATCTGTAATAAATTACTTAATGTCAAGCATAACTTTACAAATATATGCCAAAAAAAATACCTCATATTTTTTTTTGCCTACAAAGATGCATCCATAGATCATATTTAAATAATCAAAATGCATCTTATACGATGACCCATCTCATGCAATAGGACCTTCAAACTCACAAAAGTCAAATCTTATCTCATCTAATTGATTGTACTCCCTTTTTATATAAGGAGGGAACTCAAATTTAGATGATAACAAATAGATTAAAGTAATTAAGTGTGCACTTGATGAATTTTATATTAATATTTTTATATTTTTTTAAAATAAATTTTATTAGTTTTGTATTCATTTTGTTAATTCTATATTTTTTTAATTATATTCTATATTCACTTAACTATTATATTTTTAAAAAGGTAAAGTGTTTTTTAATAATTAATGTTTTTGTTAATATTTGAAAAAAATATTGTATGTTTCAGCAAACATATATGTAATATTAAAAATATGTATTTTTAATAATAACTTTCATTTTTAATAATTGAAAAATGTATTATATTTTTCAACTACATTTGATATTGAAAAAAAATCCTAGTCAATCACATTTTACATAGATAAATTTATATTATATTAATTTAGTACAATTTATTTCTATGTTTCTATTTCAATTTCTAATTATGTAAATTAAGAAAAAATTCACCATTTTATACAGAATATGTTTCATTAAATTATTATATTTACTTAACTATTATATTATTAAAAAAACATAATGTGATTTTCAAAAAATATATCGTGTGTTTGTTAATGCATCAACTTTGTAAACCTGTCCTAACACACAACACATTAAGTGAAGCAGATGACTTGGATCTCCTAGTAAACCTCCCCTAAAGATTCTTATTAGCTCTTCCTTGCACATTTTCATTTCATATTTTCTCATTAGTCAAGATTGGGTAACAAATGGTAATGCTATGAAAGCATAAACCATTATTTCATATATTAAATGGGCTTAAGAATCCTTTTAACAGACAAAAGTTTATTTTGCTTGATCAGGTGACAAAGTTGAGAGATGGCATTGCACATTTTCATTTCATATTTTCTCATTGGTCAATTTCCTCAGAAGTCATTGGTTACAATATGTAGGTATTTTTAGTTAAGTCTGTGAGGCTATTACTCCATCTCCCATTCTTCAATCACACCTCTATGCTTTTGTCTCTTCAATCATATAAGCGATGCAGTAACTACGACCAACAATAGAAGGACACAACTATGGTAATAACAACTATAATTTATGAGTTTGTACTCTTGGAATGCAATGAGATTAACTAGCACATGCCAACTCCCAACTTGTGCTGGTCACTAGGGAATAGTCATCACCATCTTCATTGAATAGAGCCATTAACTTAAACCATGTTGAGAAAATTAAACCACCTCAAACCATAGTCAACTACTTGACCAGCCCACAAGGTCACATTTCAATTTAACCCACATGGTCACCGATTTCACAGTTAGTCAAGCTTTTGATGACTAGGCAATAGGAAACTTACAAAGGTGAGAAGATTTCAATTTTCCCCTAACTTCCCTAAATTGAACACCCTAGTCTGTATACAAAACATTTTTGATCAAAGTAGAAATTTCACACCAAGTCTTATGAGTTGAGAAGTGATGATGGAGGCAACTCGTGTTGGTCCTTCCTTCAAATTGCATTTCACACTAGGTACTTTCATCTAAGATTCTTGTATTCCCTCTTCTTCTTACATTCATTATGTCATAAAAGAAATATCTTTTGGTTCCTTGCTTTGATCACAATCTCCTCTTTGTTTTTCACACCAAAGTCTTCATTTCTACGACAGTAATGAAATTGCTAGTCTAATAAACTTTTTCTCTTATAAACCTAGATCAATGCCCTAGTCTGAATATTGGTGATAGAACAATTGAATAAAGACCCTTCTTGATCCCACCTCAATGTCCACACTCATGAAGAATATAAATATACATTCAAATTTCTTCCCACTCAATGCTATGTCTTTGGCCCTCCAAATATTTCCATTCTCTTCATATGGAAATACCTACACAATAATTTTTTTATTCCTATAAATCATTGATGCAGAGTCTAGACTAAGATAAAAATATTTAAGGTTTTGGTATTGATAATAACTCGAGGACCTAGAATACAAGTGTTTGATTTGACAACCTATGCATTGATGCCACACATAATGTGAATGTCAAATTTTAAACCCATTTCATGAACTCTATTTGCAACTGCTTTGTATCATTTTCTCGTATAGAAGAAAGCCAACATATAGGATCAAGATTGGGCCACCCCATTCATCAATAACATCATATACTAGAGAAGTCATAGATGCTCCACTCCCATGTCCTCTTTATTTTTCACACCATGGTCTTCATTTCTATGACAGTAATGAAATTGCTAGTCTAATAAACTATTTCTCTTCCATGATGCTTATGTTGAATCTTCTATTGTATAGGGATCATTTTTACATGTAAAAAGTTGTCATTGTAGATGAGTCCATAGATTGGGTTCATTACAAAATAGTTTGTAATACAATACCACTATAGATTATTTGACATACCTAATAAGTTTCACTAAATTCTTATGATATATTATTGAAAGTAGAGTTACCTGGACCGAAAAAAAGCATAATGTTAATGAGAAATTTGGGGTATTCATCCATATCAACATTATTTTTTTAATGGCAGCCATCATGAGCTTATCACACTTAGGTATTTGACCTAATTTAAATAATTTTCATTACACAATTATGTACACTAGGAATTTGTGCCAATTTAGCATTAGACTTTAGTTGGGTTACATATGATCCATATTTACACTTAGTAAAATCAAATTTCTTTCAAGACAGTATAAGATATTCAATAAAATTATGAACAGACCTTAAATTATGAACCTAAATTTGTGCAAATTTGTGGTGCATGGAATAGTGTAGATTTGTACAATGAATAATTCCTAGATTGGCTCAAATAATTGAAGTATGGGTGGTGACAATTCAATTACTAAATTAGACTACCAACTCTGTCTACCATGTAATTTTTTTTTCAACATTGCCCTTCTTATGATTTATGTCCAAATCACATTTACAAGATGATCCATGTTCAAATCTCACAAATGGCATGTTCTATTACAATAAAGCATAATAACCGATATGACATATTCTATTTTATGAATTGAAATATTAAACATATGAGTAGAAACATAAATATAAGGATAGTGAGTTGGTGTAAAGTTTGTAAAGAGATCTTATTCTAAAATTGATTGGAAGAAAATATGAGTGTCCCATATGGAATTTGAGTTGTCAAATGCATAGTGAAGAAAAAGATATCAAAATTTGAACCGTAATTTAGGCTATAAAACTTTGAGGCCACATAGAATTCATAATTAGAGCACATAAACCCTCAAATTAGAGGCCACATAGAATTTATAATTAGAGCACAACAAAATTGAATATATTAAATTTGCTATTTTAGTCTAGTGTAGCTGGTCATACATTTAACAAGCCAATCAAAAGTGATCTCCCTATTTATATATAATTAGATTTCCCATTAACAGATCATACATTGAATCCAACATGATTTCGATGCAAGTTAAAATAATATGCCATGGAAACATATAATATGAGTACTGGCATTGGTCTGTACAATGTGTGTTTATTTTCTTACACAACATTTGGCCCATGAACACATTAGTATTATATCTTTGTTGAGAAACTATTAGAAAAATATTGGTCCCTCAATGAATAATTTGAAAATTATAGTATAATCATGAACTATTGAAAATTATATGAAAACCTATATATCAACTATTCATTTTTCCTTGTATAACTCTGAATGCTCTCAAAATGTCCAAAATATTCTTTTAGTGTATTTTCCTTGGTTAGCCCATATGACTATCCCCTTAATTTATCGGTCCTTTGTGCTTTGATTTTCACATTTTACTATCTTTTAAGGTCAACCCACGTGTATATATGCCCTTAAGGAGTGCGCATGCACATGAACATGAATGCGCACACACAATGCTTGGTCATTTCATCATTTATATTCTCATCAAACCCTATTATAAGTAGGGTATCTTATGCTTATTTTATCATGTATTATCAAGAGGTCTTGACATTTAATCAAAGGAGATATACATTGATTTAATTTTTCCCTTATATATCTAGTGCCAAGTGATTGTATCAAGGTTATATTAAGATCATGTAGTTGCATTGAATTATCTAGGGTATGAGGTGAAGCCCTATATCTCATGGTTGATTTTCCACTCACATACACATTATGGATCCATCTTAGTATGGAGGACCATAAAATACTTGTAAAGGACTAGTGTTGAATGTTAATATGATATTTGTCATATTGGTAGTTTATTTGTTTGTCAGCAATATGTCATATTTTTAAGAACCCCTCTCTAATTGGCATTCCAATCATTTATGGAATTCCCTAATTCAAATTAGAGATGTAATAAGAAGAGACTTAGATCAATTTTTAATTAAATTGAATGAAATTTTTTGTCGACCACCACCTTCTTGGGCTACTCATGCAAATCACATTACCAAGATTTGGTAGAATACTAATAATTTGGAGCTATTAAAAGGCAATTGGTCACATCGACAAATGGAAATGTTGGATATAATTTTTAATTCTAATCTCTTATCATAATTAATTATTTTGTAGCATGAAATATCATTGAATCCCATAATGAAAAGTTGGTTTGACAGATACTTTGATAGAACTAGTTTTGCAACATTCTTGATAGAAAGATTATTTCATACATATCACCTTGTGATTAGATTTTAAATTTCAACATGGGATAGTCTTCATGATAATTATGTATAATTATGGATTTTTTTGGATTTAAATCCTGAATTAGATCTTGAACACGTGATGGATGACATTACATACCAAGAAGCAGTATGGTGAAGAAGTCATTTTCCAACACCATTAGAAGAATTTGAGGATGATATAGATGTGCGTGATCATGATGGGTACTACTCAGATTAGTTGTAAATAATTGGCATTGGACAGTGATATAATTTTGTACATATAATGAAGAAGAAGATTTTTGATCATGATAGCGTTTTGTATAATTTTGTACATGTAATGAAGAAGAAGCTTTAATTCTGCTTCATAATTGTGTCCTATTTTCTCATGGGCATCCATAGATTTAGTGGCCAAAAATTGTATTCTGGTATGTGGGAATTATTATAGTGGTGGTCTAAGAGGAAATCATTTAAATAAAATTGGTGGACTAATTTGCTACACTAAAGCGCTAATAACTTAATATGGTTTATACCATGACCTTACTGTGGGTGATAATTCAACCTACCATTATAGTTAAATGGTATAAATTGCATCCCATATGGGCTCATATAATTTGTAATGCACATATGTTGTATAAATTTTTCTTGTATCACCTACTAGTATTTCCTTTCACGTGTTGTCTATAAATACTAGTATATCCATGGCTCTAATTTAATACATCAAATGATTAGTTGATGGACAATGAGAGTATCATGTAGGCTTCTTAATAATTTCACTTTTTTCACCCTCTCCTGATTCTATGGGCTTCATAGTAAATGCCCCTATTTTTAAAACCCTATCTTCATTTTATGGGCTTCTTAGCAATTTTTATTTGTTTTAACCCTCAGTGTGAGAAGTGCATGGTGAAACTGCTTGACCTCTCTAGTCTTGTCAACCAATGTATTTTCCATCTTGATAACCTTTTCCATTACACCATCAAGAAGCTCAGTTAAAAACTAGTTTGCCCTCTCAAGTGATTGTTTTTTGGTAGCCACTAGTTAAAGTTGCAAACCAAGATGTTATTCTATACCCATTGTGATCTAGGATCTCATCCTTATAAGAAGTTCTTCCATGTCTTCAAGAAATTGGGTAGACACATTCTCTTCTAGATTTGGGACTTCATCTATAAAAAATATGATACACATGAAATTCAATGATAGTATTTAATATTTTCAACATTGAAAAGCTAAATGAGGATCCATGAGAATATTCAAAAGCTAAGAACATCTAAATTTTTATAATTACAAATAGTTTCCTTACACAAAGATTTTTCTAACTTTAATGAAAAAAATGAAATCATTATATTTGAGTATGAAATATTTACCTATGGCATCGTCATTCTAATGTATTTTAGTGTTTCCCAATTCCTTATCACCCCTTTTCCCCTACCTTAAACGGTGGGCCATAGTCATCGATAGTTATTATGTAGATTACCTGAATAGACAAACACATGATATGAGACAAAGGAATGTTATAGAGACAAGCCATGCATGTAAATCTTATATTTCACTCATCCCCAACATGGTTACTTTTATATAGACATAGAGACATGCAAACATGTGAATTTCACCAACATGTGAAAGAATGAAAGCAGGGTAAGGTATACATGTGAAGATGATACATCACTAGTTGAAAACATCACATACCATACACATAAAAAAATATATGATGAGTACATGGGAAAAACATTTCATCATTGACCCATGCATGATTATGCAATACATCATTAAATGCAAATTAACCACCAAACCATTGCTTGAATCATACATAAACAAAAACTACGTATCTAGCACAAACCAAAAATGAAACACTTATATTCAAATATCCTATCCAAATAATATGTTTAACCACACATCAAACATCTCATACATATTATGCCAAAATGTACATATATAAATAATAGTGTCCAATGCAATAGATGCAATGCAATATAAATGTTCATGTCATGGGCTTTAGGCCTCTAGAAATGGATAAAAAAGTGGAAGCAACCAACCACATGAATGAACACATAAGTATATCACCTTGGACACTTGCATTTGAAAATGTACAATTTAGAAATATTAACAAAACAAAAGAATAAGACACCCACATGAAGAATAAACTTGTTAGTTTTGGTAAATAAGAAGTAACTATCATACCTCCTAAACATGGTTCATCAATGCCTATGACTTCACCAATTCGTCTCCACCAAAAGCCTATATGCAATAACAATATACATCACTATCAAAATATGTGATGGCAAGGTTGAAACAAATATATGGGGAATAAAAAAGAGTGTATATAATATGTAGTCATTTTAAGAAGTAAAATATAAATTCATGAGGTAACTTGTCATGTGTACTTTCATTTGTTACACCCCCCCCCTCTGACAAACATATCTACCATTCCATAAATGAATTTATCTCAAAGGAATGTGATCCTCATCACTAGAATGAGCTTGAGGGTTGTCCCTCTATAATCAAAATTATGATTATTGTAGAAATGTCAATGTTAATATTGAGTAAGTTGAATTAAACTTAACATTAAATTCATGAAAACCAATGAACATAATCTTTTTAACTTGCAGTCCATTATTTCATGTACCTTACTATTGCTGCACTTGTTCTCTTTCTCACTCTATTTGTTGACAATATTCTCTTTGCTGAATGTATGTTTCCCTTCCCCATGTGAAGTTTTCACTCGAATCCTATGCAACCATCTCATCTTTGATATAATTTAAGGCTATCTCACTGAGATAACATAACTTAGACACATCCTCCCTAGCCATCCATGATATTTATAGCCTATTTCTCTTGTTGATTCTCTAATTTTTCAAGAGTCTATCTATTGGCCTCCTTTTTGTTTGACTTTTATTGATTTCTCTTCCCTTTGGCAAACATTTCCCACTTTTGGCATGCCCAAGGAGCCTCTTTAGAATGGGTTGCCAACCATGAATCTTATGAGGTAAGTGTTAAGTATATCTCATGATCAAAATGGACAACTACCATCAACTCTAAATGTGTCACATGGCTTCAACAAGAGAAATTACACATTTCACCTTTCAATGCCCCAGTCCTTGATTCTGTACTTGCTTGCATAATGTCATTCAGTAAGGAAGAGATGTGAGGTTAAAAGCATAAAGCAATAAACAAAATATAATGTCATCAAACTTAATAAAATGTTAAAAGAATAAAATAATAAATATAACATAACATCATCAAAGATAATCAAATGTTCTTACAGCATTCAGTTTCTCCTCCATTTCAGATTATGAAGCATCTGGAAGCCAATCACCTTCATCATCATCACCATCCTCATCATCATTATCATCGATGTCATATGATTCCACATCATCTTGTCACATAGGTAGACATATATATGTGATTCCAACTCCAAACATAAATGGAACAACAAACACGAGGCTATGAGCATGTCAAATAAAAGAGAGACTAGAAAATATATACATATTTATAGGGATGAAGTTATTATGAAGGTGACTATTAACCACGTCCATGTGGATCTAATCCACCCCTTCCAACTAAAACATAAAACAAAAAAAAGAATAGAAAAATGGATGGCATGTCAAGATAATTCTAAACTTGATTATTGTAAGAGGGAAGAAAGAAGCATTATTTAACATGAGGAGTAATCAAAGATTAAGGGCAGCCATAGTTTCCCATACATCTCTTGAAAAATAGTCATTGGATGCTTTAGGGGCACCTTTTTCACCTTTGATTTACTCCACCCACTCCTCCTTCAGTATTAAAAAAGATATAACATATAAAAATAGGGATGAATGGTTCTTAATTATTGAACATGGCAAATGAAATTGAGAGTAAAAATAATATGCACATTTGTATGGATAGAGTCATTATATAGGTGACTATTAGCAATATCCATGTGGCTCTACTCCACCCCTCCCAACTAAAACACATTAAAACATAACATAGAAAAAATGAATGGTGTGTCAATCAAAAGTATTATGGTTTTGTTTGTTGTAAAAGGGAAGAAAGAAACATTATTTAACATGAGGAGAAATCATTCATTGACGGCAGCCAAATGTTCTCATATATCTCATAATAAATAGTCATTGGCTGCTTCGGGGACACCCTCTTCACATTCGGTCTACTCCACCCCCTCTTCCTATAGTATTAAAAAATGCCAATGTAATAAATCAAAAGAGAGATGCATGGTTCACAAATATTGAGCATTTTACATATGTGGCAATAATGTTAAAGTAGGCATTGAAAATAAACAGACCATCAATAAAATCACCTATGTTATCCCCTTATTTTCATCTCTATTCAATAAAGATTCCATCTCACACTAGGATTGCAACCTTGGTTATTCACAGGTAGGGGATGGCTATCTCATATCAGTGGGAATATGATCCCCAATTGTTGATCCTCTATATAGCTTCCTCCTTAGATCTCTAAGGGTGCGAGGGGATCATCTAAACTGAGCACTTGCATGTAATGAGGACTTCTGACCGACTTCTTTCTCCTAACACAATACATGTCACAATAGATTAGCATCAACAAAAAAATAATACAACTCAAATTCATGTTCGAGTATAATAGTTGAAAATGCATACCATTTGTTCAGTTTTATCATAAAGTTCTTTGAGGCAATCATCTAATTCCCACTCATCCATCTTAAATCTACAACAATTAACATTCATAGTATTTTTTGCCAATAAACAATAACTTGTATTCAAACAAGTCAAGAATATGAATTACAACACTAACCCTTACCTATGAAATGCTTATAGAAATCATCGTAAGGTCACCACGAGAGTACAATGGTGTGCCGATAGCTGACTAGTTGGCAACATTACGTAATAGTCATAGAATAATTAGGCCAACCACTATTCATGAAATTGACATCCTACATTGAAAGTATATATTACAAGCCTCCAACAAGGAAATGTACATATGAGAAGGCATTACATTTTATATAGGTAGTGTAATGTTCCAAAGTAGAGATTTTCTTTTCACATTATAGAAACTTAACATACCAATTCATTTGGAAACAATCTATATAATATGGAAATGCCTCATGCGATGATTCAAGGACAAGCTAAACAAACCTCTGTATGTACTAGATGAGATAGATAAAATGTAATGGATACATTACATTTTGAAAACTTTAAAAGAAACAAAGCATTCTTATTGTGAATTTCAAAGGTTAGAAATAATATTTTTGAATCCTAAAATACCAAGTCCATGGAGATTTTATGTAAAAAATTTAATTTTAGTTACAGCTTCTATGAAAGACATTGATGGCAATATTTAATAAGCTCACTGAACAGTCTGAATGATGAAGTCAACAATAATAAGTATACATTACATATTACAATGGGAGTAATACAAACAAAAAAATGGACTCACACACTCTTACTTTGTGGAAGTCTTCAAAAACACATGAAATATGACAAGAATAACACTTTCAATGTACTTAAAAGCACACATACACGATGACCCCATCACAAAGAATAGAGTACATTTAGGCACTTGAAAGCATAAATACATACGGAATGGTGAATGAACACACATGAATTAAAAATAGATCTCAATAAATTAAAGCTTGGAAAATACTATAGAGGCTCTTATACACCCTATAATGGGAGTGCAGAAAATATGGATTCACACATTCTTACTTTGTGGAAGTCTGCACAAATACATGAAAGATGATAAGAGTAAATCTTTTAATGTACTTAAAAGCACACAAACATGATGACCCCAACACAAATAATAGATTACATTTAGGCACTTTTAAGCATAAATACACATGAAATGGTGAATAAAAACACATGAATTAAAAATAGAGGTGAAGATATTAAAGATAGGAAAATACTAGAGAGGCTCCTATACGCCCTATTATATACCCTGTTGAACATCTCTCTTCCTCTAAATTTGTAGTGCATATGAACCTGCATATAAGAGCTTGTCCTTATGTATAAAAATAACTTACTAACAAAGATAAAATTATGGGTGAGCTTAATGTTATGTATAGTGGGCGTCTGCCAAGGAGAAATAGGGCCTGAGAAATAGTAGGTATATGTAAATTGAAGACATATGTCCTTTAAAAGGATTTATTACAATCTTCTCTACTTTTCTTTACATTTTCATCTAAATAATTTATACAAATAAGGCTTATGAACACACTGTGAATGTGCTTATCTGAAGTGTTTTCCTTTTTCCCCATACCTATTCTTGCTTCCTATATTTTGTATTTTGTCTATGTTAATAAGTTATGGATTCAATTTTTTTCACATTTATAAAAAAAATATATGATTTATTTCCTTGTTCAGCTTATTCAATGACTAGTTGCCCTTCTGTGATCACAAATATGAACAAATCTATCCTAAATAAGTTAGGAATTTAGTTTTATGCATGGTCATATGCATCATTGTCTTTTATGTAGGTTCATATGCATTGCCATTTTAATAATGTGACATTGAGATTTTCTTTCTTTTATCCTTTAAAATGACTATTTTTTAAAATATATTCTATATTTGAACAATACAACTCTATTTCCTATGAAAAGAAGGACTAAGTATGTCTTTTAATGAGAAGAACAACTTGTCAACTACATGAAAACTCAAGAATATTGGTTATAAACATATTTCCTATTATCTAAGGTGTTTTCAGAGATTTAAGTTCATAAACACAATTCACAATCATGTAAACCACTATGTGTTAAGGCATAGTCTATAGAAAAGAAAGGGTAACCTTGAACAAGGGCATACAGAACCCTCAAACGAAATGAAATGGTCACTTGACTTTGTGAAAATGATAAAAATTTCCACAATTTACCTCGACATTTGATTAGTAAAAAACTAGGGATTAAAAACCAACTCCTCTGCTCTTGTTTGGACCACCTTTGCTTGAGCTATCTCCCTCCACCTTGGATCCAACAGTGAGCGAATGGTGAAGGACATCTATTTGGCCTTTAGGCTTGGCATTACCTAGTTAACAATAAGACATAGGAGATTAAGGAAATGCTAATAAGAAATGATTATCAACATGTTAGGGCATGATAATCTAGCATTACCATCGAATCATTTGCATGCCACACTAGGTCCATGCCACGTGACAAGTTCAGTGACACCTGCATAGTCATGGTTCATGGTTGGGTCGACGATGATCATCGATTGATGATGAAGTTGGTGGTGACCATGGTGGGGACAGTTAAAATGAAGAGAAGACATTAGCATCTATTTAAATATAATTTTGATTGATTTAATTATGAGTAGTCATAAGCGAAAACCAACCCCTTGACGGCTGATGATGACCAACCCTGACGACCAGCAACAACCACCCTGTGTCAAGAGTTGGCATGTGCCGATTAAGATCTACCCTTGGATTGTGTGGGTACAAATGATGGAAGATGAGATATATTCAAGATAGGCACGGATCCATATGTACTAAAACTCTAGGTGAGGATGTAATTCTCCTCAAGAAGGTTCCCTGTAGCTGCTGAGAAACCAACATATATTTATTTTTCAAGAATGTTTGACAAAGACATATTTTACTTATATATCAATCATTTATGAGGGTGATACGAACCAACCTACACCATCATAACATTAAGCTCATTTGTAAGATGATATAATCAATCCAAGCTTGAATGTTGTGCCCATTCTTGAGATCTAGATCTCAGAATTTGGTGTTGTTAATCCAGTAGCCTGCAAGCTTAAAGTCTAAAGATCTATGGTTGGCATGGAAGGAAACACTAAAATAAAAGAAAAATAAACTTTCTTGTTGCTAATATGTTCACAATAATATTACAGAGTTGGTGTAAATGGCCAATTTGGGTATCTCGGGCCAATGAACTTGTACAAGGTCTGCATGTACTAAATCACAAGCATATGTTAGCCATCTACTTACACGGTGTATGGTGTCATTCGGGTGCACTTGATCTATGAGTAAAAGAAAAGAAAGGGATTGACTTCAAACCGTATAAAACTCTTCAAACTTATCGCACGCTCTTTGAGATTTGAATTTGTGCTATCAAAGTTGTATAGGAGTATAGGTTCTTTATTAAGAGATGTAGATTAGATTATACCCACCATTGAATTGATAATAATGGGGATTTTTTATTTATTTTTGGTTGAAGGCTTATTATAAAAATTTCATATAAAATGATATCCAAGTAAATGATTTAGTCATGGAGAATATGTTTTGAAATACATCTTAAATGACACTTAACATTATATAGGTAATTTTTAATTATTTTACATTAAAATTTGAGGTGGTGGAAAATGTTCTTTAACAAATTTAAAAAATTAGAAGACCTCCTACCCATATTAATTGCATTATGACTAGCATAAAGTTCAAAAAAGATTTGGAGCTATAGGGAAAGTTATGTTTTCTTTAAGTCTTCTTTTATAAATTTTTTGATAAGATTAATACATAAAGATTCTAGAAAATCAACTCATACATAACTTTGTTTGTATGCCACTTCACATTATTATTTAACTCAAAAATAAGGGGTCCTCAAAATATTAAGGATTATTTTTTAAATTTTTTTATAACGATGGTCATTTAGAATGAGAGATTGTACATTAAACAAAAAATTTTAACATAAATGGATACAAAGATAAAAATATTGCAAGGGCTTTAAAACAAGCTAGAAATAGACATATAAGTTGGAATGTTGAGGACATCACAAGATTTGTGTGGATTTTCTCCCTTATGTGTAGTGCATCTCAAACAATCAACAATTTAAAAAAAGAAAAACAAGATAACATTATTTATTTTTACTAAAGGAGGGGTAAATTTTTTATTAAAGACGAAACAAGAAACAAAGAGAATTACAGAGCTTTATCCTGGTCAACAAGTTAAACCAGCTTCTGAGATAAATTCAAGGGAGGTATCGTATGATCAAAAATGTTTCAAGGCGGCCCATGCTCAGAGGCCCATTTGGCCAAACAATCAGCCACACCATTCCACTCATGAGGAATATGCATAAAAGACATAGAATCCAAGGAAGTACATAGCTAAAGGATCTATTGAACCACCATAGCCAAATGCCAATCCACAATCTCAAAGTTCCATTTATTCAATAAATTGACAACCACCTGCAAGTCAGTCTCGCAAATAATTCTGTGCCAGCCATGTTGACAACACTGTTGCATTACAACCAAGATAGCCAGAGCTTCCATGAGGTTATTAGTATGGTAGCCCTTGTAGATGGAAAAGAAAAATTGAATATCACCAAAACTATCACACCCAACACCCCTAATACCAATAGACCCTGGATGTCCCCGAGAAGAACCATCAGTGTTGATTTTAAGAATTCTAGTAGCAAGAGGAGTCTAATGCCCTGCACGATTGATAGGATGCGAGTGTTGCCTAGTGTCATTCATTGAGTGAGTGTGGGGAGTAAAGGGAGTGCCACTGGGAGGAGCAAAGGAAAAATGTGAGTAAATACCAGCATCTACAGGGTCCAAGCCAACATCAACGTCACATTTAGCTTAGAGAGTTTCATGAAGAGAGTTAAAAAATTTCCCCCATAGGAACCTGAGCTCAAAGTGCACATCATGAAAGATCCTCATGTTCCTCTCAAGCCATACATGCCACAAAATAAGGTAAGGGCCAATGGACCAAACAACCTAAAGAAAAGAAGCCTTAGAAGGAGGGTGGCCCAAACGATCCCAAAATTTAGATAGAGAGGAAACATGCCAACATGAGCAGCCCCACACACTCCACCAGAGGTGCCAAATCTGTTTGGCAAAAGGGCACTGGGAGAAAAGGTGAGAAATAGTCTCTTCACTAATGTGGCATAAAACACATATAGAAGGCCCCTGGAAGCCTCGTTTATAGAGATTGTCCCAAGTAAGATACTTATTGTAAACCAGAACCCAGAGGAAAAAATTACACTTAGGCCATGATAAATCGTTCCAAACTTTCTTCCACCAAGAGATCTCCACTTCACCAAAAAGCTGCTTTGTCAATGCAAGGTACCCAGAAGAAATAGAATACTTCCCAAAAGAAACACCTCCCCAAGCCAAAACATCACGTTCCTGCAAAGAGCTACATCCTCTAGAAGCCAAAATCTGAGATAACTCTAGCCGATCCCCCAAAGAACCACCTGGTGGCTAATCAGAAGAATTCTTCCATTGATAACCCACAGCCGTGCCTAGTTTAAATGCCTCCTTATAATGAGCCACCATATTCCAACTAGAAAAAAGGAAAGAATCACAAAGAAAATGCAAGTGTGGATGAGAGGATAAGAGAGGAGGAGACCCATCCTAAGAGTCATGCCAAAAGAGGGCCACAGTGCCACTATTGCAAATCCAAAAGAGACTACGTTTCACAAGATGAGCACCAAGCTTGAGGGTATTCCACACCATATAACCTCTTCCCTTAAGAGGAATCCTAGAAATATCAGAGGGATCAATTCTAGGATAATACTTGTATGACAGGATACGGGCCCAAAGGTGAGATTTATTAGAGCACCAGCGCCAATGGAGTTTGGTAGCGAGAGCTTGACTGCACAAGATAGCAGAGCAAAGGCCAAGGCATCCTTCCTTTTTTGGCCGTTAAATAGTATCCCAATTAATAAGGCCCCATTTGGTATTTTACAGGTTACCACTCCAAAGAAATTGGCGAGAAAGAACATCAAATTCCTTAAGAAAATACACTAGGGCAGCCTGAACCATACTACGATATATGGGAAGGGCTTGAATCACAGATTGCAGAAGTGTCACCCTGTCAGTAGTAGAGAGCCACCTATGAGTCCAATGATTAACTTTTTGTCTTAGTTTGTCGAGCATGTCCTACCAAAAAAGCCTAGGCTATCTTCCCACCATAATAGGAACCCCCAAGTAAGTTAGAGGGAGAGATTGAATCTAAAACCTCAGGATAGTAGCAATCCTCTACTGGATAGGCTAAGGAGTGTTGAAGAAAAAAATAGAGGACTTGTGATCATGAAGTTTTTGCCTAAAAGTAGCCAAATAAGTGTCTAGGGTGAGCCAAAAAGATTCAGCTTCACGAATCTGAGCTCTCCCTGCAAGGGTTGTATCATCAACAAATTGGAGGTGGGACAAAGTGGGTAATCCATTCCCACATTGCCATCCATGAAGCATATTCTGAGATACACAAAACTTGATAAGTCGACCAAGTCCCTCAACCAGAATGATAAAAAAATAAGGAGAGAGTGGATCTCCTTGGTGAAGACCTCTAGAAGCACCAAAAAGCTTTGAGGGTTCACCATTAGTAAGGACCGAGAAGGAAGGAGTAGTAACATAGCTCAGAACCCAGCGAACCCAGTCTTGATTGAAGCCGAAAGCCAGAAGAACTTTGTGCAAGAAACCCCAATTGATTACATCATAAGCCTTAGCAATATCAAGCTTAATGAGCATGGCACATTCCTGGGAAGTACTCATAGAGTGAATAGCTTCGGAAGCAATAACCACCCCATCCAAAATTTGTTTGCCTTCTACAAAACCCCCTTGTTCCTCAAAGATAACCATGGGAAGACAAACTTTAAGCCTCTCCGCAAGGAGCTTAGTAATGATTTTATAGACCACATTACAAAGAGTAATGGGCCTACAAAGGTCTAGCTGATTAGCCTGTTCCTTCTTTGGAATAAGGACTAAGAAAGTAGCATTCAATGCCCAGAGCATTTCTTTGTTGGAATAAGACTCCTGAACCACATCCAAAAGATCATGATTGATAATATCCTAGAAGTCTTGAAAGAATTCAATAGGGAAACCATCAGGACCCAAAGCTTTGCCTTTACGCAAGCTGAAGACCACCCCCTCCAATTTTGACATACCAATTGGCCGCATAAGAGTCATTCATTTTCGGTGTCACAACAGAGGGAATACAAGATAAAATTGTGTTCTCAGCAAGCTCAGCTGGGGGTAGATCATCTGAAAAGAGAGCAAATTAAAATCGAATAGCTTCCCTGGATATAGCTTAAGAGGAGGTCAGACGTGTCCCATCCGAAGTAACAAGAGAAGAAATGAAACTCCTATTACGTCAAGCCTACACAAAATTATGGAAAAAAGCGGTGTTCTTGTCCCCTTCCTAGAGCCAATCTATTCGAGCCTTCTGTTTCTAGTAAATTTCTTCACGAAGATCCCACTCAGCTAAATCAGTAGAAGCTTGAGATTCAGCAATGCGAAGAGCTTCAGACAAACCTAGATCCTGAATCTACCTGGTAATAACATCCAGATGATCTTGAGCCCTCTTCTTCATAATATGGAGATTACCAAAATAATTTCTATTCCAGTACTTCAATTTCCTTTTAACATACTAAAGTTTTTTAGAGAAGGAAAACATAGCAGTGCCATAGGCCGGGCCTCCCTGTCTCCACTAGTGAGCCATTAAGTCATGGAGAGAGGAGTCATGAAGCCACATCAACTGAAAATTAAATGGAGGCTTCTTGGGAACAAAAATATAACTAGTAGAGAGATTTATAGGCCAGTGGTCATAACCTCTCCAATCAAGAATTTTAGAAGAGAGAGAGATAGAGCTAGAATGCCAAAAACAAGAAACTAGGAACCTATCCAGGCATTTAGAGATGGCAGCATTACCAATCCTTCTATTGTTCCAAGTAAAGAGCCTGTTAAGAGGTTTAACATTAGAGAGATGTAAAAGATCAATGTTTTGTTGAAGAAGCTCAGAAGAAGGACCCAAACGAGCCAATCCACCCCTCTTCTCCTCCAAACTAAGAATAGAGTTGAAATCTCTAGCCACAATCCAAGGCAAGAAAGGATGACAGCTTCTGACATACCGAATATGTTCCCAAAGCTTGAGCTGACTAGGGAGATCAACAGGAGCATATACAGTAGTAACAAGATTTAGCTCACCAGTTTTAAGAGAGGAAGTAACCATTGAGAGAGCCAAGAGACAGGACACCCAATGAAGTGGCATAACTTTCCTAGGATCCCAACACATGGCAAGACCACCAGAGCTCCCCAAGGCACCAACACACTGACATTGGCCTAGAAACCAAATATTAGGAACACAAGTTAACAAGGAGTCCACAAAAAGCTTGGTCTCCTAAATACAAAGAATATCTGGAGAATGATCAATCACTAACTTGTGCATAGGTTTTTGTCTGGGGATGCTATTCAACCCCCTCACGTTCCATGATAGAATAATCATTGAGTAGAGTGAGGAAAATGTTCATCCAAGGTCTTAACAACCCCCGACTCTACCAGTAAATCACCTGTAAGTTTAATTTTGTCCTGATCCTTCTTACGCCCAACTCTAGAGGGAGTAGTAAAAGAGACTTTCTTAAACAGTCTTTGCATTATGCCCAGAGCAGGAGAAGATCCCTTTTCTTTACTGGAGGCACACACATCTTTAACCAAATCTGCCCAAAGGACATCCTTGTCCTGTGAAGCAGGAGAAATCGCAAGGGCACCAGACTCAGGGCCAAGAGAGGTCTCTGAGATCTGCTGAACAACAATATCCTGTGAGCCATTAAAAATAGAACTCCTCCCCTCTAAATCAGAAACCCTACATTGATCTGCTACAAGAATGCCTTCTTCCATGACCATACTATCAAGAGCCTCAAAATGATTGAACCCAGAGTCCACTTGTCAGTCTAGATGCGAGCACTTCTAACCTCGTCCCTTAGCACGGCATCAAACTGGGATAAAACCATCCATATCAAGACTAGTAGAATCGGATGGGCCTTGCCTCAAACTTGAAGTATTCAAATGAGTTTTCCCTTTTGAAGCACTATCAGACTGAATATTCCTAGTTCTAGTATGAACAGGTTGGCCATTCCCCTTACCATCATTGGCCGTCTATGGACCAGATGACCCCCCAGGTGTACCAATACCTTTGGAAGCATGAGGGCATTGGCGTTGTAGATGACCATACACATGACAAATTTGACAATGAAAGGGAATAGATTCATAGTCTAGTTGTTGGATCCAAGAAGATCCCAGACAAATTTCCATAGAATCTAGCAAAGAATTATTTATATCAATATCAACACAAATACAAGAATAAGAAATAACCTTTTTGTCTAGTGATTGATGCGCTATTGCAGTTGGTGTCCCAAGCATGGCAGCAATTTGACGCAGGATATCCTCATGCCAGAATTCCAAAGGAAGTCTTGGCAAGCGGACCCACACAAGAACCTGAGATGGAAGATCCTCAGCAAAATTAAACCTCGCATGCTAAGGTTTGATAAAAAGACCAATGATCATAAAAATAAGGACCTCCCTCAAAGATCTGATTTTGATCAGATATGCAAGAGAAATTCACCATAAAGTAGCTATTACCAGCCAACACAATGTCAAAATCACCTTCCACCTGCCATGAATGATGAATCCAGGCTTCCAAAGCCGACAGGGAAATTTGAATTCCAAGAAACTTGCAAATCAATGCATGTGAGGCCAAATATTCCACATCTTCCTTTACTGCCTCTGGAGGGATAACCAGCACAGGCTGATCCTGACTACATGGAAGGCAACCATTAACTTTATTTAACTTAGAGCGTTCGCTAACATAAAATGTCTCCTTCTCTTGAGAACTCACCTTGGGAAGAGATCGATCGCAACTAGAGGCTCCAGCAAGAATGAGACTCCTAGAAACCCCACTCACAGTCATCTGACTTTCATATCAAATCATCCAGTATTGTAGTTTAAACAAGATAACATTATTAATTAAATTCTTAATAATTATTTTAAATTTATGGGTTAGATTTATTTTAGAATATTGATTACTGATCATTATTTTTTTTTCAAACCAACTTACATCTATGTTTAGATTGTTCTTGTGTTTGTAAATCTATATTTCTTCTTTTACTTGATGTTTAAAGTAGTGATCTTCTTCCATAGCCAACACCGTCATGTTTTCAATAATATTTTTTCTTATTTTTATTTTTTTGATGGTGACTTCACCACCCATACTTTTTATATTTTTATTATATTCATTAACTCTAATATTAATTTAATCACCTATTTCCCCATTAAATGATACATTGTAGGAACGATCAATATTGTACACCTCTTTTTTTAAGTTAAATTCTATATAATTCTAAAATAATTGGAATAAAATTTTGAGTTCCATATGAAATAAAAAAGTATGGGTAGCGAAGTCACCATCACAAAAAAAATTAAGAAAAAACATTATTGAAAACATGAAAGTGTTAGCTATGGAAGAAGATCACTGCTTTAAACATCAAGTAAAAGAAGAAATATAAATTTACAAACACAAGAACAATCTAAACATAGATGTAAGTTGGTTTGAAAAAAATATAATGATCAGTAATCAATATTCTAAAATAAATCTAACACATAAATTTAAAATAATTATTAAAAATTTAATTAATACATAACTAGCCAATTATGTACTTGAATTAAATGTCTTTTTCAATCAACAACTCAGCTAATTTAATTATTATTAATATTTTTAATCAGATAGAAATTCATTTCTCGATATTAAGTAAAAAAAATATAATTAATAAACAATTATAGAATTTTTTTATTCAAGTATTAAAAATCTTTGAACAATTATAAAATAATTTATTAACACATGAGAAATTAATTGTTTTTAATTTTAATTTATATGAGTTTAAATTTTAAAAAATTATTTAATGTAATTATTAATTAATTTAATTATTTATTAATTAGTGTTTATAAAATAAATGTTATTAAAAATTTAATAAAAAAATTAACAATTATTACAAATTTTTAAATTGTAATATATTAGAATTTAATTTTATATTATGATCGAATACATAATATAATATACTTTACATGGTTTATCTTTAAAAATGACAATATAGTCATATTGTTAATATTATTTGTTATGTTGGTATAATATTGTTATAATAAATCACAAAATATCATATAAAATATTAACTAAAAAAAATTTACACAATTAATTTTAGAAACTCACCTTCTTCATTCTATTGACTCTAAAAAAAATCAAATCTCTAGTAAATTGCATCATTTATCAACCATAATTTTGCAAATCTATGCCACAAGAAAATACCTCATATCTTTAGAAAGTAGCTATCCTACCTACAAGATGCACCCCATGCATCATATTTGATGTTATCTACAAGCATGTTATGCGTTGACCTATCTTTTGTAGTAGGACCTCGACACTAACAAGAGTCAAATCATCTCTCTTCTGATTGATTGCACTTTCTTTTTATAAAAAAGGAACCCATATTTAAATGGTAACAAGTAGATTAAAGTAATTGTGTGCTTGAATAATTAAATATTAATATTTTTTAATTGCTTTTCTATAAATCTTATTAATTTTATATTTTTTTAATTATATTTTATATTCACTTAACTAATATATTTTTAAAAGGCAGTGTGTTTTTCAACAATCATTATTTTTATTAATGTTGGAAAAACATAAAGCATGTTTCAAAAAACATATTTACATTGAAAAATATATTTTTTAACAATACTCTATTCTTTAATGATTGAAAAATATAACATCACACTTATAAAAACAATCCTCTTTAATAATTAAAAAGTATAACATATTTTTCAAAAATCAAACTTGATAAAAACAATCCTCTTTAATAATTAAAAATTATAACATATTTTTCAAAAATCATACATTGAAAAACAATCCTCTTCAATCACATTTTATGTAGATGAATTTGTGTTATGCTACATTAATACAATTTGTTTCTGTGTCTCTATTGCAATTGTAGTTGTCTAGATTGAGGATAAATTCACCGTGTCAAACAGTGTGTTTCATCAAATTATTAAATTTACTTAACTATTAAATTGTTGAAAAAAACATAATGTGTTTTTCAAAAATATTGTTAATGTATCAAATTTGTAAACCTCCCCTAACACAACAGATAAAGTGAAACGGACGACTCAGATCTGTCAATAAACATCCCATAAAACTCTTTGCTAGCTCTTCCTTGCACATTTCCGTTTAAAATTTTGGGTAACAAATGGTAATGCTTTGAGGGAATAAATCATTATTGCATATATTGAATGGAATCAAGAATCCTTCTAACAAAGTGAAGTTTTTTTTGTTTGATCGGGAGACAAAGTTGAGAGATGAAATTGCAGTACCATTCACAATAAACCTTCTATTTGTAGATGGAATTACTCTATATCATTCACAATAAACCACACAGTTATAGACAGAATTGGGTATATAACTGTGGGTGTGTGTTTTTGATTTCTATGATTATGCCCTGAACATCGTCATCAAATATTGTTGTTTATATTGGGGTAAGAGTATATTTCTGCTTATTTTGGCGGGTTTATAACTCCATCATTATCGGTTTTTATAAATTTAAGGTGGTGGTCATAGTTTTGTACTGATGGCGACAGAGTTTTGAATTCAGAATGAAACAACTCTTCAAATTAGAGACATACCCTGGTATAAATTAAACCCAGGATGGTGTGTGCAATAAAAAATTAAAATCATAAATGATTTTGTATTGTAAGAAAACACATACACATTTAGAGGATAATGATATCCAAATTTAAAAAAAATGTTGATAACAAATCTTACAGCATAAGAATGCTTTCTCTTATTCTCTCCTACTAGTTGAAAACGAGTTTATTACGTGTATATATAACTCTTCTTTTTTAAGAGATTTCTAAATTTTAATATTAAAAAATTACAACTTCTCGAGTTTTATTTTGTTTCATCTACAAGGAAAACACGTGTGAATTTTATTTTACAAAAAGCTTTCATAAAATATGTGTCCTTTTGAGTAGAGGATAAAATATTCATTTAATGAAAATATATTTTTCAAAGATTTTGTGTTGAAAACGCTATAAGCAATGAGTGTGGGTTGGTAAGATAGATATGTTAATAAAAGTTATAAAAAAAAAGGTGGGTAGACAAGATTAGATATACCAACACTTCCCTCTTAATATTGATTAAAGTATTATTGGAGTGATGGTTCAACATCAATGATGCCCATATTATTTTTGAGACGTTCAAATTATTATTTTGATAATGGCTTAGTTAAAATATTAGTATATTAATCTTTAGATTTACAAAAATCTAAGTATATTTTTCCATTGTTTACGATAATGATATATTATGTCAACGTGCTTGCTCTTTATGTGAAAAGCATGATTCTTTGATGATGTTATGACTAAGTTGTCATCACAAAAAAAATGTAACCTTTTATTTCTTGTGCTTCAATGCTGATAACACTCCTCTCATCCATACTCCTTGAAAAGTTGTTGTTGTGGTAGTAATGAACCCGAAAATTATCAAGATAATAAAATTATCAACATAGGCCCAAATTTTTAATAATAACTTGTATTGATTCGTATTAAATGACTTGAAATAATTAAAAACTCAAACCATGCTTAAATAAGTCTCAACTTAGAATTTAGAGTTAACATGCAAAAATTTAAAAAAACTAAAATCGAAAAAAATGTCTATTTTTAGCAGTTGATGTTTATAGTAAGTTTTGCATGCAGGCATGCACATCTCTAAAAATCTTACAAAATATTTTAAATGTTAAAATTAGCCTATGGGATGAAATTCAACTGAAGTTAACGTCCAATCCTAATAAATATATAGTTTATAAAAATAGAAAAATCTTGAAAAAATAATTAAATTGTAATTTTAGACCCTTAGATGATCACATATGGCCTCCAAAAAATATCAAAAACATCTAAGGGAAAAATAAAACTGCTTAATAAATCAATGAACTTTTTGAAACAGTCGTTTTGGTATGTGGAAGAGCTCAAAGGGAGATATGGATCAAAATTTATGGCCTCTAGAAGGTTGGTATATTTTTTCTGCATCATTCTCCTCTAGTTAAAAACAACTCACCTCTTGTGAGTTGCCCTGATTGTACTGTTGCCATTTTTCCTTGTCAATCTTCTTCATCTCCCATTCTATAATCCAAGTATTGTCTTTTTACTGCAATCATTTTCATTTACCAAATGCCTATTAAAATTCCCTTGCCTTGTGCTCACTGTCTTCATATCCAAAACCTACATTATTTTCTCCTTCTTTAAAACCTACTACTGCCAATTTAATTCTTCATCTTCATCTTTTTCATCATATTCTCCATGTAATTCATATAAATCTAAAATATTAAATATTGGAGATATATCAAAACTCTATGGTAAAATCACATCATAAGCATTGTTATTGATTTTCTTCACAATTCTACATGCCCTAATTTTTTTGTACTTCAACTTGTTATATGTGCCTTTTGAAAATGTTTCTTTTCACATAAAATATTACCAACTCTCCTTCTTCAAATACCTTATATCTTCTTATGATATCTTCTATTACTTTATATTTCTCATTACTTTCCTATAAATTTCCTATTACTCATTCTTGTAACTATTGTATATGCTCTACAAACACTTTTGCATCATCACTAATTCGATTTACAATCAGTAATTGTACTAAATATAAAATAATCATCAGATTTATTCAATAAACAATTTGAAATTGTGACTTTACTATTTCTCTATTCACTCAATTTTTATATGCAAACTCAGCTTATGGTAAATCCAAGTCACATTGCTTGGGCTTCTCTCCCACTATGCATCTCAACTAATATTTTAAGCTCTTATTTATAACTTATGTCTGTCCATCTATGTGGCGGTGATATGCACTAATGAATTGAAGTTTAGTATGCATCTTCTTCCCTAAAGTCCTCTAAATATGACTTAAAATTTGTCTTTATTTAAAGTAATAGTTTTTGGAACACTGTGCAATCTCAAAATATTTTTAAAAATGATTCTACAACTCTAGTGGCATTATTGGTTTTCTTACATACAATGAAATAACCATCTTAGAAAATTTGTCTACAATAACAAAAATTGAATCATTACCTTTCTATGTATTTGGTAATCCCAACACAAAATCCATACTCAAATCTATCCATGGTCTTCTTAGAACTGACAATGGCATGTATAATCTAATATTTTATGCATTTGTTTTAGCCACATGATATATTTTGCACCTTGAAACATACCTTATCACATCTATCTTTATCTTTGGCCAAAAATACTTTTCCTCCACCAAAGTTATTATCTTTGTCTTACCAAAAGGTCTAATCAAACCACCACTATTTAATTATCTTATTATATTATCTCATTGAGACCCAACTGGAATGCAAAATTATTTCACATTGAAGAGATAAATTGTATAAAATACTTATCATGAATAACATCTGTCTCACCTATTAAAAACTCTTTCACTACTCAAAAACCTTGCCAAAATATGGATTAGTATCATATAAGTCTTTGATAGCTTCAAATCCAACTACCTCATTCACCATAGTAGTTAATAATGCTACTCTCCTTCTCAATGCATCAACTACCTGATTTTATTTTAAAGATTTAGGTTTCAAAACAAAAGTATACCCTTGCAAGAAAGAAACCCATTTTGCATGCCTACTATTCAACTTGTGTTGTGTATACACATATTTCAAATCCTCATGATCTATAAATAGGATAAACTCTTTAGGCACTAGCTAATGCCTCCAATTCCTTTTTGCTTGTACAATTGCATAAAATTAAACATCATAAGTAAAATACTTTATTTTTCCCTCATTTAATTTCTCATTCAAATATGTTATTGTCTTTCCATATTGACTTAGCACTACACTATTTCCCACAAAAGAAGCATCACAATCAACCTTAAATACTTTACTAAAATCTAGTAATGCCAAAATCAGTCTTTTTGTTGTCTTCTTTTTCAAAAATTAAAATCTTTCTATGGCTATTGTAGTCCATCAAAATTATCTCTCTCATGCAATCTGATATTGGTGACACGATACCACTAAAAAGTTTAATAAATTTTCTATAAAATTTTATTAAACCATGGAAACATTTTACCTCTGTAATGCTTTTCAAAATAGGCCACTTAACAATTGCCTTTATCTTTTCTTCATCCATTCTCACACTATCTCCTGAAACTACAAATCCAAAATATACCAAACTATTCTACATAAAACTGTACTTCTTCAAATTTTCATACAATTTCTTCATTCTTATCAAATCTAGTACCATTCTCAAATGTTGTAAGTAATCTTTTTTTAGTCTTACTGAATATCAAAATATCATCAAAATAAATAACCATAAACTTACCAATATATTCTCATAGCACTGTATTCATCACCCTCATAAATGTGTTAGGTATATTTGATAATATAAAGAGCATCACCATCCACTCGTATAAGCCATCCCTAGTCTTGAATGTAGTTTTTTTAGTCATTTCCTTCATCAATTTGAATCTGATAATAATGACTGCTTAGATCATTCTTTGTAAAATATTTTGCTTCTACAAGCGCATTCATCATAACATGTTAATAAGGTATATAAATTCTATATTTGATTGTGATTTTATTAATTTATCTACTATCTACATACATTCTCCATCCTCCATCTTTATTTGAAGTTAGAAATGCTAGTGTTACACATGGATTCATACTCTCCCTTATCACCTTATTTGTTAACAATTCAGTAACTTGTTTATTTAATTATGAATATTTTTTTAGACTCATCCTATATGTTGTTTGATTAGGTAGAGTCAATCCTATAATTAAATCAATGTGATGCTAAATATCTCTCTTTAGTGGTAAACCATCTAGTAACTCACCAGGCATAACATATAAATATTCTTTCAACACTCTTACTACTTCTATTAGTATTTACACCACTTTTGTGTCTTCATTCTTTGCTACTAATACATTGAAACAACCTTCCACCTTTATATATTAGATAAATTCTTTAGTAGATAGCATGATTTCTATCTTCTCTTCCTCTTTAAGAGGTAATAAAACTACCTTTATACCACCTTTCTAAAATGTTTATGTGTTCTTTACTCCATCGTGAATTACTTCTCTGTCAAATTACCATAGTATTCTCAATAATACATGACATGTATCCATTAGAATATCATCACACCATATTTGATCATTATAACTTTTTCTTATAAAAAACTTGATTAAGCAACTTTTATCCACTGTAACTTCATTCCCTTTCTTAAACCATGAAATTTGATAAATATTAGGATGACTTTCACATTGTAAATTTAGTTTCTCTATCATTTCTTTAGAAACCATATTTTCACAACTACCACCATCTATAATTACTTTGCAAACTTTTCCACTTAGAGTATATTTTGTTCAAAAAATATTTGATCACAACCATGCATCACCACCTTCTTTATTCTACACTTATTCCTTAGATAAAGCCTAGTTCATCTCATTATTATATTGTCTCCAACATCTACTAGTGCAACTTTAGTATTTTGCTCTTATATCTCAATCTCAACTAGATTTACTCTTGGATGATCATCTTTCCTCATTTCTTGATCTTGATAGTGTGGACACTCAAATGCTTTGTGCCCTTCTTCTCCACATCTATAACAAACATAAGATCTATGTTGATTTAGAAACCATCTTTTAGCACCATCGTAACCTCATCCTCTCTAAAATATTATTTCTCTTTGTTGGTATTGGAACCTTTGCTTATTATCATATTGCCTTTTTGTACCACATGATGATTCACCTCGATTGGTATTAGACCCACCTTGTCCCCTATGTGAAGGGAATTTTCCTCTTTTTGGACCAAGAGATGTTCTTTTAAAATTCTATCTATTTTGTTTTTTTCCCTTCAAAACTAATGGATAAGCCTCCTCCATGTAAAGTATTTTATGCATGCTTAATTCATCTTGAATAGAAAATTCCAAACCATCTACATATGTTGTAACCATATGCTATTCTATTTCATCATGATCCACTCGTATGGAAAGCTTATAACATTTATATACATACTCTTGTACACTGTGATCTTTTTTTCTCAAATTCTAAAATCTTCTATATAGGGTTTGTGCATAATCCATAGGAAAAAAAAATTCCTTAGCTTATTCTCTATCTTTTTCTATGTATTAATCTTCTCTTTACCTTTCTCTATCTCTTTTTCTGTAGGTGATCCTACCAAATCATTTCATGACCTTTCAATTTTTTTCATGCAAACTTTACCTTCTTGTCTTCTCTTATCATTTTCTACTCGAATAATTTCTCTATGTTATTCATCCAATATATCAACTTCTTTGGTTTTAAACTACACCTATAATCTAGAACATCAACCTTGATTCCATCTTTTTTTCTTCCAAATCATGAACCATCCTATCTTTCATTGATAGTGGTTTCTCTTGTTGTTCTTTTTCTTGCTAAACTTCTTCATGATCTGTGTCCTCCTTATCACCACCTCATCCTCTTCTCTAGTTGATGATGACCTAGGTTAATTATTCCACTTACCTCTACAAATCTTGTATAGTTTGATTTATCTATGAAATACCTCCTCATCCTCTCACCATGTCTTACTCCTCCAAGATTTTAACCTAGTTCTAATACTAGATAATGAACTCAAAAACTATTAAGACAATAAAATTACCAATATAGGCCAAGATTATGAACAATAACTTGTATTGATGCATATTGAATAACTTGAAATAATTACAAACCTAAAACATGCTTAAATAAGCCTCAACTCAAAATTTGGAGCTAACATGTAAAAATTTAAAAAAAAATAAAATCTTTAAAAAATGTCTATTTTTTGTAGCTATTATTTATAGTAAGTTTCACATGCAAGTACATGTAGATATAAAATTGTAATGAAATAATCTAATGCTAAAATTATCATATGAAATGAAATTCAACTAAATTTAACATTTGATCCTAAAATATACAATTTTTAAAAATATAAAAAATTTAAAAAAATAATTAAATTGCAATTTTGGACCCTTAGATGATCGCGTATGGCCTAAAAAATATCAAAAACATCCTTTTGACTAAATTTGAATAAAAGACAAATTTTGTCAACCCATACTATTTTTAAAATTTTTAAGAGGTTTCACATGTCTTATAGGGATCTCATATTAGTCTAAACATCTTACTTATTCTCCATTTAGCCTTGGTCTAAGCCCATTCTCCTTGTACTAGTCTAGTCAAATAAAGTCAAAGTTAGTCAACCAAGATAAAACTTAGTAAAAGGTTAAAATAATGTTATTAATATTATAATATGGTCATTTAGGTGTCCTAATGCGTTTCTAAGTCATATATTTATGCTTTACCATGCTTGATATGCAAAATATGTCTTTTAGCCATTTTTCTAGCATAATAAATGACTTGTACGGATGGGTTGAGCATAAAAAAATTTAATCATGATTTATTTAAATTTTGGGGTGTTATATAATGTCATAAATATTCATATTATAGTCTGACAAGTAGTTATGTTTAGGGAAAGGTAGTTTTCCCTTATTTTTAGGCCCTTTTGGGCACTTGTATAGACTTTTTGAGTTCACCATCACCTAAAAACATAGATGAAGTGTCTATTCACATAAATATATTAATTTACATGCTTATAGTGCTGATATAAGATCAAAATTTTCATTTTCAACTTCTTTTTCTTCCACCTTCTCTTTGCAAGAAAAGAAAGATCATTTTCAAGTGTTTGGTGTGGGCCGTACAGTTAGAGTTGGGAAGAATGATCTTGGTGGGTGAAATTTATTTGATTATACTCCACTTTCATGTTAATATTTCTTATATTAATAGCTTATCATTTATGAACCATTGCTAACACTCTAGGTAGCTTTCTATGCACTTAAATCCAAGATGGGGTCACTGTTTGCACTTGTTTCAGAGTAATTCACTTTGGTTTGTTGAATTTGATATTTTTATAGTTTATCTAATGCCTCTCCATAGGTTTTTTATGAATCTATTTTATTTGGAAGTCTAGGAAAGCCTTTACTAGGCTTGTTCTTGCTCTAGACCATGTTTGCTATCTTTAATCAGAGATATGCAATTACAGGTGCCCTGAATGGAAGTTTCCAACATTAATCTCAGGCATAAAATGTGTCTCAAAGGTTTTGAGGTTATTAAATATAAACTTTATGACCAAGGTAGGAATCTTGAAGTCCAAATCTTACACCTTGCCCACTCTTTTCCTTTACTATCTGCATATTCAAAGGGAGTGATTAGTAAGGCATCTCCATAATGGCATCATGTCTAGATAAAATTGTTTCAAGCCCTGGAGATATTTAGAGTGCACTTTGAATTTTTTTAGTTGATTCACACTTGATTTAGATGATCATGGTAATTCCTTCTACCATCCTTGTATTCACTGCCTGCTGTAGAGAGGATTACAAAGCAAGCTAATCAAACATTAGCCCAAAAATAATGAAACATGGTTAAATAAATAACAAGCCAAGCCTATATATTCCTATGAGAATTATAAAGGATAGAAATAAATAAATGAATGAAAGCAACACCATATTACCTTCTCAAATGGGTTCACCATGCCCATGTGGCTAAAAAACATGTTCTCCCTTGATCAAGCATCCTTGTATTTGTCAACATTGGTGGTAAGATCCTCCAATGCCTCAAGAACACTCCATAAAATACTAGACTCTTTAGTCCAAATCACTAAATTAGCCTATCAATGAAGCTTTGTGGAAATAATTTAACATTATAAATTTGCAATATTCAAGATTTGAAGATATTTGAGCATAATAACCTTGCACCAGAAATAAATTTTGGAATGATGTTCATGGCCTCTCTATTTATAGATTTTTGAGATTGGTCAGGATCAACCATGGCCGTCCATCTCAAGATTGAGATGTGTGGCCATGAATAATCCTAATATTTGAAATTAAATCCATAATTATCTTCATCATGACCTTGGAAGAAGGGGCATTGAAGAGGCATGGGAGGCATTAAATAGGTATGGGTGACCCATAATCTTGATGTTTATGGTATTTATGGCCTAGGGATGTCTTCCCAAGAAATTATGTCACATGATGATGCAGTTAATAAGAATCAATTTTTAAAAAAATATTCAACAACTCTTATTGAAAATCCACTTAAGCTCTTGATTTGAATTAATTAGCCTTAAACAAGGTTAATCAACATTTGTGTAATTATTTGAAAATTGGCTCTTAATTAATCAAAATGGTCAGAAAGTCATATTATTGGGTTGTAATTTGAATGGAGAGGAATTGGAAGGTGAAGTTATATGTGTTGGAGCTATATTCCCATTTAGGATGTTGCCAACACCAAATAACAAAGGTAAATGATGTGTACCAATTATTTAAAAGAAAAGAGTGATCAAGAGTACTAAATGGTGAATTTATCATTTTGACTCAAAATAATATGATTAAAGTTAGCTAGCCCATAAAATGCATTGCCCTATTTAGGGATACTTTGACTTAAATTGGCACTTGTAAGTGAAAATTTCAAATCATTTAAGACATTTTATGGATTTTGACCTAAAACGTGTATTTGAGTGCAATTCGAGTAAGATTGACAATTTCAACTCAAATGGTGTTAGAAAATGGATGCCTATACTTTGGCCCTGTTTGGGAAGGCATAGTGAGATATTCAGGAAAAGTAACATCTTTTCAAATAAAAGTGTTGTCAAGAAAAAATTGGAACAGACCCATGATGCCCCCTCAAGAGGACATACTAGGATGAAAGAGAAAGATTGACTCTTGATAAGAGAGAGAGAAAGTGAGAGAATAACCTATGGAATAGATCACATCCAAATGAGCTAATGCTTGCACATGTGATTACCATAAATGATCAAAATATAATTAGAGGTATAATAGTCCCTAGAGATAAGGATAATGGGAAATATATAATCCATAAATGTAAGGGACACACTATAAATGTACCCAATTTGAGAGTACAAACTGTGCTCTTATGACATTGATCAATCCCGAGATAAGTTGCACACTAAAATATTTCCATCATGGGCTTTAATGTGGAGAGTTTGGAATTAGAGGAAAATGGAGAATGTTCTAATTTAGAAAGGGTAGCACCACTAGAACTGGGTCTCCAAAGAGAATATATAAGTACTCCAGTAAAGCAAATTTGATCATGATAAAATAGTTTTGCCCAAGCAGGGCAAATTTTGATCACTAATAAAGAATAAAGAATGATTTTACCCCTATAGTTCTGATTTGATCAGACATCATTCAAATCTTGTGCCCTAGCATGGGCAATTGGAAAGAAAAATAGCTAAAAGATATAACCAAAAAGAGAGTTTAAACCGAGTAGATGCAAACATACATGAAATAGTGTAATGGCATAGAAAGCCATATAAAACCAAGCATATGAGAATTCAAAAAGTGATGAGAAAGATGAAAATAAGAATGGAGATAACCGAGTTGACCTCAATATAAATTAAGCGTTGCCTACATAGTTTCATGGACTCATGTTCCAACATGAACTTCAGGTCAATGTAGTTCACCCATGTTTGGGAGGGAATGGAATGAGGAATGATGAAAAATGACCAAGAATTAATTAGACTCACAATGTATGCAAAGATATGCACATCTAAGCATAGACAAATAAGCCTAAAATTCATGCTACCTAGAAGCCTAATTCCATATCATGAGCCTAGGTTTGATGAATTGTTCTTGAGTATCGTTCATTGAAGTTAATGCTAACGTTAAGATGTTGAGACCTAAGCACATAGTGCTTGTTATAGCAAAAAGAATTAGGCATCATAATTATTAATAACTTATAATCCCATAAGGTTCAATTGTACTGAGCTAGTTCAAATGTGAATATCTCTAACTAAGGATAATGATACAACAATGACCAAAACTAGAGTTACAGCAATTTACATTTAAATAAAAAAGCAAAAACAAAGAAAAAGATAAACATAAATGAACCTAACTTGAAATCAAGATATGATCTTAAGTAGGAACAAAATATTTTAAAAATAAAATTCAATAAGGTTTTAATGACATGAGACCAAGATATGAATAATCAAGATCCATGTGGACCATTAAGGAATTCTTGAACACAAAAGAGAAAAGAAAAAATTAAATAAAAAATAAGATACCAACAAAAATCAAATAAATAAAAAAATCTCAAGAATGACGTAATAACATAGGATTAAGATATAAACAATCAAGATCCATGTGAATCATCAAGATGTTATGAAACACAAAAGAGAAAAACAAAATCAAATAAAAAAAATCATGGAAACACAAGACCAAGAATGGAGACAAGAGGTAGAATAAAAGCAGAGGTGTGAAAGCACAACAAAACGCCAAAAAAAATTCAACTAAACACACACAAATAAAAACCAAGTTAGTGCAGTTTAAAGACAAATGTTCATGCATGTGCAGTAGAGGCATTACTTTCTACCACATCATAAAAAAGAAAAATGACATGATAATTATTCCCTAATTAAAGAGGAATAATGATAGAATAAATGGGGGAAGAGAAAAAAAGGAAGGGGTTGGTCGAGCTGACTCCAGATGTATAATATAATTGTATGTTTCCTATATAGTTCTATGGATGCATGTTCCAACATGAACTTTAGGTCAAATGTAGTTCTCCCAAGAAATGGGATAGAATAAAGTCAATGATCAAACCAACATGACTAATATTATATAAGAAATGAAATATATGATAAATAAATGAGAATGGTCTGGCAAACAAGAAACTGATGAGATGAGAAAGAATGATCTTCCAAAATGACAAGTGCATGGGATAAGATAAAATGAACTAGTGTTTTTATGCTTGCAAAATGGTAAGAGCATTCAAACTTAATAATTTCTCACAAAATGGCTAAAGTGTGGGATGGTGAAATGGGAATGTACAAATGTACAAAAGCATGAGACAATGTTTTTATTCTTTTGTGGATCCTATTCTGATGTTTTTGGTATTTTCAAAGTATTTCTAATGTTTTTGGTATTTTTAGGATAAAATATACACAAAGTGGGACCATCTAGTCAAATATATGCACGTCCTAAGAGTAGAGGTTCCAATAAGACAGCTAAGCCAACTACAATGGCCCATGCTCAAAAATTGGCAAGAGCGAGGTTCTTGATAAAACAAAAAAGAGTAGTAAATACTTGCACTGAGAAGATGTGGTTGTTCCCTTGTCTAAAATTACATAATAATATCCTAGTTGAACTACTTTGTATAACTATTGCTGAAGATGTTCAAATGTTCATGAGACATAATTGATATCATAATTGATCAAGGGATAAGAAGTGTTCACGCATATAACATGCTTTATATATAATAAAGAATATGCTTCTCGAAGAGAGAAATCCAGAATGAGATGGAGAATGTGTTCAGAGTGACAAGAGTTCAAAGCCTTTACTATCAGGATTCATGAAAAGTGGAGCAGGATAGTATAAAATGTGTTCAAGGTAAGATAAAAGGGTGAGATAAAATTACGACAACACAAGTTTCCCCCAAGTCAGGGATCTTATAGATAATGGTTCAATGTTGTTCATGTGTAGAACCTCTTAAGGTGTATGATGTTCATGGGCTCTAAAATCTCTTCACCATTAGGTTTAGCCAATTGATATGCTCGTGATCCATAGTTTGTTGTGACAATATATGGTCCTAACTAATTAGGCTAAAACTTGCCTTTCTTTTTGGGTTCAACATTAGTGTTCTTCTAGTTCTCTTTTAGAACTAAGTCACCAATCTCAAATTTTTGAGGGAGACTGCATTTGTTGTAGCTTCTCCACAATATGTTTTAATATGCCTAAAATTTTCCTAGGGTAGCCAAACACTTACCATCAAGAAGTTCTAGTTCTTGCAGTCATGGGGCTCTATAGTATTCATCATCTTCAATTTTCTCGAATGATATTCTTAATGATGGGATCTTAATCTCAATCAGGATGACAGCTTCAATATCAAAAATAAGGGAGTATGGAGTAGCTCTAGTGGGGGTGTGATGCTTGGTTCTATAAGCACAGAGGGTAGGAAAGAGTTGCAAGTGCCAATTACAACCAACATCATTGACGATCTTCTTTAAGATGGCTATAATGGTTTTATTTGATGCCTCAGCTTGTCTATTTCCTTATAGGTTATATGGAGTGCATTTCTTGTTATTGATTTTAAATTTTGCATAAAGAGATTTTACATCTTGGTTTACAAAGGATCTTCTATTATCAGATATAATACGGGTTGGGATGCCATATCGATAGATGATTTGGTAATGAATGAATTTGACTATTTATTTTTTGGTAATATAAGTGAGAGGAATGGCCTCAATACACTTGGTAAAGTACTCAGTTGTAGTCAAAATATGATTATGGCAATCTAAAGATGTTGGGTTAATTTTGCCAATGAGATTAAGACCCCATGTTGAGAACAACCTTGGTGTTATAATCAGCTGCAACGATAAGGAATGTGCATGTAACAAGTTACCATTTTACTGACAAGAAACACACTTCTTTACATAATTACAAGCATCTATCTCCATTTTGGGCCAATAATAGCCTATTCTAAGAAGTTTATTTTCTAGGACTACACCATTGGTATAGGACCCACACATTCCTTCATGAACCTCCTTTAGTGGTAGCTTGGATTCTCCCAAAGATAAAAAATGAATAGCCTTTTTGATAAAGCATGTTTCCAAGGAGGATATAACATGTTAAGAGATGAAGGAATAGTTTGTTTTGGTTGTTGGAAAGGTTGGCAGGAAATACACGGCTATGGAAATAGTTATAAAAATCTTGGTACCATGGTAACTCAAGTGAGGGATTAGGATCAACAATGGTATATATCCTCTCTAAATCTGATAGAATATGTGCCGACTTAAGAAGATTTTTAATTAGGAACTGATACTCTTTAGCACTATCATGCATTTGAATCATGAAACCAATTATTGCCATGGCATCGATAGATCTGTTGTTGACACATGGAACTTGCTCAAATTATAGAGATTTAAAATGTGTTTTGAGGTTATCAACAATTTTCTTGTAAGGAATAAGTTTATCATCTCTTATTTGATACTAATCAGTTTTCTAATTTATGATTAGCTACGAATCTCCATAGACCTTTAAGCTTTGAATATCCCATTGAGTGGTAAGATAGAGCCCTAAAACCAATGCCTCATATTCGGCCATATTGTTTGTACGCTAAAATTGTATATGGAATACTTTGGGAATCAAATCTCCCTATGTCATGATCAATAATATGCCAGCTCCTTATCCTCGAAATGTGAATCATCCATCAAAATAGAGTGTCCATTATTTAGGTTCTTGTGATTCTTGTTTTATCATCATGATAGAATCATCTGGAAGGTCAAAATTGAGGGGTTGAGTGGCTGTAATAGGATCTTCCACAAATTGGTCTACAAGAGCCTATCCTTTGATTGCCTTCTAATTATGGTATTCAATATCAAACTCACTGAGGAGCATAATCCATTTAGCCATGCATCCTTGAAGATCTACTTTAGATAAGAGAAACTTAAGAGGATCTACCTTGGTGATAACAATAGTTTTGTTATTTAGCATATAATGTCACAATTTATGAGTGGCAAACACCATAGCTAAACATGCCTTCTCAATAGGATTATAATTATGTTCATAGGCTACCAATGTGTGGCTTAAATATTAAACTGCATGTTCTTTACCATGATCATCATGTTGAGCCAAAAGTTCCACTAGTGCATGTGTCGTGGTTGATATATAAAGAAGTAGTGGCCTTCCTTGTGATAGAGGTCATAAAATTTGTGGATTGGCCAAGTATTATTTAAGCTTTGAAAATGCTATCTGACAATATTCATCCCACTAAAATGTTACACCTTTCCTTAAGAGATGGGTAAATGGGTGGCACTTATTTTTCAGTTGAGAAATGAACCTACGTATAGATTGGATCTTGCCTTGTACACCTCACAACTATTTAAGATTGTTTTTTGGAGTCATTTCCATAATAGTGATGACCTTTGCAGGGTCGACTTTGATCCCTCATTGTGATACAAAGAACCCTAGTAATTTTCCTGATGTGACTCCAAAGACATAATTTTTAGGATTCAAACGAACTTTATATGTATGAAGCCTCTCAAATATTATTTGTAGAATGTCAAGGTGTCTAGCTCTTATTCATTATTTTGCTAGTATAACATCAACATGGTCCTCGATAATGTCATGCATCATGTCATGCAAGATGATAGTCATTACACACTGATATGTGCTTCCAGCATTCTTCAAACTGAATGGCATGAATTTGTAATAGAATGTCCCCCACAAAGTGGTGAATGCAGTCTTATGATAATATTTAGGATCTATCTTGATTTGATTGTAACCAGAAAATCCATCCATTAAGGATATCATCTTGTACATAGTAGTTGAGTCAAAAATCATGTCGATGTCAGGCAAAGGAAAATCATCTTTCAGGCATGCTTTGTTGATATCACAAAAATTAGTACAAACACATATGCTTGGGGTCTTTTTACTTACTGGCACTATGTTATAAATCCTTTAGCTTTGAATCTCTTTTTAGTTTTAAATAATGAACTTTGAAAAAGTAGCTCTCAGTTCTGTGTTTTTTTGAAAAACATAGTGACTGACATTGATTAATACCATTGACATCAGTTAATTTAGCTAATGAGGATCTAACTAATGCCAATTTTGATAACTGATGCTAGTTAAGTGGGTAACCAATGTCGATATTCTTACCAATGTCAGTTACTATGTAAAAACTTTGGCAAACAAAAATGGAAAAATAAAGTTAGAAAATCAATATGCACAAGTTTTAAGGGTCCAAATGGATATGTTAGGGTTGCAAAGTGATCTTCTTTATGTGTGAGATGCATCTTGTGCCACCAAGCATGCCAAGATGTAGAGAGGATTATAAAGCAAGTTAGTCAATCATTAGTCCATAAATAATGAAACATGCATAAATAAATAACTAACCAAGCCTATTTATTCCTATGGAAATTTTCAAAGGATAGCAAGAAAAAAATAAAAGAAAGCAACACCATATTACCTTCCCAAATGGGTTCACCATGCCCATGTGGCTCAAAACCATGTTCTCCCTTGATCAAGCATCCTTTTATTTGTCAACAATGGTGGTAAGCTCCTCCAATGCCTCGAGAACACTCCATTAAACCTAGGCTCTTGATTCCAAATCACTAAACTATCCTATCAATGAAGCTTTGTGAAAATAATTTAGCATTATAACTTTGAAAATTTAAAGCTTTGAAGATATTTGAGAATAATAATTTTTCACCAAAAATAGTTTTTTGAATGATGTTCATGGCCTCTCTATTTATATATTTTTGAGATTGGTCAGGATCAACCATGACTGTCCATCTCAAGATTGAGATGTGTAGCCATGGATGATCCTAATCTTTGGAATTAAATCCATAATTATCTTCATCATGACCTTGGAATAAGGGGAATTAAAGAGGCATGGGAGGCATTAACTAGGCATGGGTGACCCATAATCTTGATATTAATGGCATTTATGGCCTAGGGATGTCTTCCAAAGAAATGATGTCACATGATGATGCAATTAATAAGAATCAATTTTCAAAAATAAATATTCAAAAACTCTCATGGAAAATCCACTTAAGCTCTTGATTTTTATTAATTAGCCTTAAATAAGGTTAATCAACATTTGTGTAATTATTTGAAAATTGGCCCTCAATTAATCAAAATGGTCAGAGAGTCATAATATTGGGTTATAATTTGACTGGAGAGAAACTGGAAGGTGATTTTAGATGTGTTAGAGCTGTATTCCCATTTAAGATGCTACCACCAACAAATAATAAAGGTGCATGACGTGTACCAATGAATTAGAAGAAAAGACTGATCTAAAGCACTAAATGATGAATTTGTCATTTTGACTCAAAATGATCTGATCAAAGTTAGCTAGCCCATACAATGCATTACCCTATTTAGGGATACTTTGACCTAAATTATCACTTTTAAGTTATACGTTAAAACCATTTAGGATGTTTTATGGATTTTGACCTAAAATGTGCATTTGAGTGCAATTCAAGTAAGATTGAAAATTTCAACATAAATGGTGTTTGAAAATGGATGTATACACATGATACAACTAAACATCAGCTACCAGTGGCCTTAAAAAATAGTATGAAGTTTATTTGGTGATTTTGAGACACTTAAGAGACTCTTCTTATGCCTTAACATGATAGAATGGCATGACAAACCATTATGAAGGAGTAAAATTGACAAGATAGAAGTTGGAATTCATGTTGAAATACAAGGACTGAGTTGGGGAACTTTTCCATAGACTGAGAAAATAGAGTCCTTGAGTATTTTTGTCATTTTCATACAATGAGGATATGGTGGTTTTGAAGGATCCTAATATTATCACCTTATATCCCTATCTACATACAATGCTCATGCCAATTTTGAGGGTCAAAAGGTGAGTGAATAATGAATAATTGGAGTCCAAAGTTGCCAAGTAACCACTAGATTTTGACAGTGAAACCTATAAGATGTTGAAAAAAAGTGACCTTGATCTTCATATTGAGAATCCTAGACTATCCCATCAAGGGCGAACAATCCCAAATGGTTCAAAAGACACTCCTGAGCCAAGATGTAAAATAAATTATGGAATTTGATGTTTTGACCGCTAAGCACTCTCCCCTGTCCATACACAGGCCTGGGAAGTATCACCTATAGTAGCCTTTAGTAAGTTTTTATCTCAATTGGCTAGATAGTGACCAAATTAAAGGTTTAGGGTGAAAATGGATACTTATAGAGTACTAGGTATACATTTTAGATGCTTCCTATCAATCACATGACCTAAAATAGATTAAGTGCACCTACAGGTACACCATTAAAGAACAAAATGTCTCAGTCAACTAAGATAAGATGGACAGTGGCTTAAACATTAAGTTTGAATAGTGTTGAATATATAGAATGGACCTAGAGAGAGGATTTCATAATATCCTAACATACTTTTAAAAATCACAAAAGCATACCTAAACACCTACAGGCTTGTGAATTGGCACCTACAACAGTGATGGTAAGATAGTGAGTTGGAAGTAGGTTTTCCTTGTAAGAGAAGAGACAATGTTGGTGAAATTTTTCTTAGACAAGTAGAAATTGACCTCAATTATCTCATTTAAAACCTAAATACACCTAATATAAGTGTGTAACAATCTTAAATAACCTATAAGTAGGCCTAAATAATGGTCTCATTCTAGGCAGTTGTAGACCTAGTCTATGTTTCCAAAAGCATAGAAAGTGTTTGATAGACCAATAGAATAGAATATGGTTTCAACACATCATCAAATATGAATAGGCATATTTTAAGGATCATTTGGTAAAAATAGGTCTCAAACAAAGATTCAAAACACAGTCATCCTTCAAAACCCCTTTACATAGTGTATTCCTACAAGTTTGTCTTGGATGTTAGAGGTTTTGGATGGTCAAATAGATTTTTTAAGTGATAAAATTTGGTATGGAGTACCCTTAAAATTTAAAAAATATCCTAAAATGATAAATTTTTCAAGGATAATATGGATAATACTATCTATTTTATCTCAGAGGAGGGGCAGTTTTCCATGCACATTACTCATCACTTTTTGAGGAAAAGTGATGAGTAAGTGACCAAAAGACAAGGAGAGATCAAATGAAAGTTTTTAAATATGTATAACACCTAACAGGGAGGCCTAGACAAGGAGGTCTACAGGTAGACCTAGTGAGGCAACATGCAAACCTAGCCTCAAATGAAAGATCACTTTTAGTTTGGGCTTTACGAAATAATCTAAATGACTTGGATCATCTTCATATAGGTATATATTAGGTTTTTAAAACATCACCTTGTATGGAAATCCATTTGGGAGTCATATTGAGTCTAAATTTACAAGCAGATCCTTTCGAGAAGGCCTAAGCCTAGTTCTTAGATAGGGTCACTCTTCATTTCTAGCTCTAACTGAACTATTGTAGTGATGGTAAATTGTTTTTGGTATGTATATAAAGGTGATTGGGCTTTTATTATGTATAATATGTCACATATTAATCACTTTTGGACCTAACTCCATGACAGGGTATGCAAATTAAAAGGGTACAATTGAGAGATCAACTTCAAATGCTCACACCTACTTGGATACATTGATTAGGATTCTAAGAAGTTATAGGAGGATGAAGGAGGTCCTAAGGAATAAAATGGGAGTGTTATTTAAGAGTTCCAATGTTAGATATTTATGAACAATCCCATAAGGCCTAATGCACTTAAAACCCTCCCAAAACCTATTTTGTGACCCGATGGAAGAAATGAGGCTCAAAGAACATCAAAATGGACAAATTTGACCCTAATATTTAAAGATAAGTTGTTAAAAACTTCATGATTTCTAGATCCATGGAATTAGATTGTACATAATCCATACAGATCAGGCATAGAATAGGTTTATTTGATAATTTCTTAGGTTTTTAGGTCTTGAAGATGATCATGGGATACCAATCACTTGGGAGGGTACCTTGGTACTTAAACCAACTCCTAATTTCATTTTAAAATCTCAAAAATGCTCACAAGTGTCCATGCTAGGCCCCTCACTTTATCTAGCCTCTAAAGTGACATAGTGAAAAGAGTGGTAACCTAAAGTTGGAAACATTTTAAGATGTATCTAATGGATCCAAGCATATGAAGTGTCATGATACTCCTAGTATGGATCATTTAGGAAGGATAAAGAGATGATAGTGCTAATTGTCAAGAAAATCCTATTAGAGATTAATAAAGGTTGCAGATATCGATTGTGCTTGTGTAAGAGAATATCCATGATTAGGAAAACTTCCAATCTACGTAGAGGATTATTTGTAACTTTTTCTCCTCAATGCACATGAGACAATTATCCCTAATATATTTTAGAATTCTCAAGGAAGCCCATGATGAAGGTAGTTTCTAAGGGAGAGTGATTGAGGAGTTTCAATGCCACATGTGAGGAAGGTGCTTATTTTGGGATGGACACATGTTCACATCAGTTCTTGATCTCTTTTCCACCTCATTTCCATACATTATAACTGATTTTCATCTATGGACACTTGTCCTTGTGCCTCTTGAACTTCTCTTTCTCTCTCTTCTTCCAAGTTCTATAAATGCAAGTCATTTTGGCTATTGTAAAGAGACCAAATATAATATGGCAAAGCCCTACTAGTTTGATATTGTAATTTTCCTTTGAAATAAGACATTCAATCTAGTTTTGATCCTAAAAACTATCTTTTCTAAGTGTGTGAAGAGATGTATAGTGAAAAGTCAAGTGATTGATATCAATCCTTGCTTCTTCTCAATCCTTCTATGTTTGCTGCACGTTGTTTCATTCTAATAGGTCACATGAACTATTGTTAAGTTTATGAATCTATGTTTTAAGTGTAAGAGTATCTTTAGTTTCTAAAACTAATCTTTGGATAACTCACCTTGAGTAGTCTTTCATGTATTCCACCTTCATGTTTAAAATCCTAATTTTAGAGTGCTCTAAGAGGTAGAAGTTGGTTTTTTGAGTCTTTTATCTTAGTGTATTTATATGATAATCTTGTGGAGATATTCATGGTGTATCACTCCCTTATAATAGTTTACTTTCATGTAAATCCCATCCTTTTTCACACAATTAAGTATTAGATTAGGTGAGAAGTACATCAAGACATATCTATGGAGCTAGCCCTTTCAATCCTATAGGTCTACTTCTACCATAGGTGCCCCACACACCTGGAAGAATTTCATTGTTACCCAAATCTAGAAGAGGCTTAAACACCCTCTTCTAGGGTGCAAGATTTGGAGACAAGAGTTTTGGCATGCCTAGTGGGACAATTGAATTCAAGTGAAGGAATTATTAGTGTTATCCTTCAACTCATTAGCCTCTAAAGGCAATCAAAGCACCAATGGTGACTCCAAATTATTTCAACTGGTATAATAAATCTTAGTACTTTAAAACATCAATTCTAGTATGTACCCTTCATCTTCCAATCATCATGTACCTCCCTATCAATATGATCCCACTTGTGATGTTTATATCTTATCCACAAGCTACCCTCAAGAGACTGCCCTTCATGAAGGTTCATATCAACCATTCTACTCTCCTCCAACATCAACTCACTCCTATTACCAACTTGCTGCTCTTAATGATCATTTTAAACATAATGAAAATGAGTTAATTCTTGATATAGAGGGTTTAAAAAGTGAATTGAGGGAGTTGAAAGAACTTTTGAAACAATAGAAAGCAATGAAACATCAATCTCATGTTTCTCAACAAGTCAATAAGTTTTTTGCTTCTCCTTTCATTAACATCATGATCATTGGTAATGTATTGATTCATAATTATGTTTTTAGTATTACTACAAGTCATTCTCTTATCCCTAAGGAAATAGCTAGTGAACTAAACCTGCAGTATGAGTTTGATTCTAGAGTTGAATTTTAATTATAAGGAAGAGATGTAAATACTCTTGCCATTGCAAGAAACATATATGTGTCTTTTCATTTTCCTACTTATCCTAATGTTAGAATGCCACAAGATATAATAGTTGTATATGTGTAGTAATACTTTGATCTATTATTAGCTAATGACTTCATGGCTAAGATTGGTGGAAGAGTTTCTAGTTATATGTCTTAATTTATCTTCAAGTTTAAGCCTAGTTTTAAAGGTCAAATTGATTCAAAGCCATGTAACATATTTCATTTGCAGCTCCTCCCTCCAAGAAAAATAAACATTGATCATTCTCATTCTTATACTCCTAAGTCTCCTCCCAAGATTACTAATCCTACTCAAGATCCTACCATAGATTCATATTGTAGTACATATTAGACCAAGAACCCAAACTATGTCATGCTTAACCTTGAGAGGAAAGAAGGTCCTATGCCTAGGCAGATTATGAAAAAGGAGGATTGTGTTGGGAGAAATTCAAAAGGTCCTACATATTGTTCCAATTATCCATCTACCCTTCATGCTAGAGATTCTCATAAATTTCAAGAAATACCAAAGGTTGACAAGGTACTTGAAGGATTACCATCTAGTACTTCTTCTCTATTGCTTTCACAACTTGAGAACCAGCCGATTATTCCTAAGACTCTTCAAGAGTTGGAGGATGATGCTACCATAAATGAGTTACTTAAACATATTAAAGATGATATATCAAGTAGCTATGATGAATAGATTATCATTAGAACACCTCTTCACCCTAGTAGATCATTTTTTGAGCTTGAGGAAGGAGATAATGACATAGAGCAATAAACAAAGGTTTTGAGAGAAGAAGACACTTTAGATGTAAGACAAGAAGAAGTAGACATTGAGTGGATTGATGAATTTGCATGATTCATGGAAGATCATGATGATAAACTTGTAACACAAGATGAATAAGAGGTACTCATTATCCAACTTGATGTTCCACAAGAAATTGGTAATAATGTTGATGAAATTCAAGTCCTTTCTATTGATCATGAAGAGTTGGCATTTTGTGAGGACCTTGATAAATTTTGCTTGAGCTTGAATGATGCATCTTCACTTCATAAATATCTTGATAAAAGTTTTGAAGAATATGTTATATCTAAACCTATTAAAATTCATGAATCACCTCAACAAGAGGACAAGGTTATATGGCAGTCTTATTTGCACATGTTTGAAGAGTCTGAAGAGCAAAGTAATCATCGTTTATCTCAAGAAAATCAAATGCATAAGATAGATGATAAATACAAAGTACCAAGATAGGGAGTAATTTTTGAAGAACCAATCCCATGCATTCAACTACTAGGACCACCAAAGTTTGATGCAGACCTTACTTTTCAAAATGAGTATAGTCTTGAAGATGGAAAGCCACTTGCAGCAGAATTTGAGGTTGAGTGTGAGGGTCAAAATGAGCCTAGAATCAATGAAAAATAACATGAAAAAAGGTATATGGTTTCCATTCAAATAAATCAAGAGGAGTATGTTTTCATTAAACACATGTTCTTAGTTGTAGAACTAAATGAAACCAATGCAAGCACCACGGGAAGTGAACAAGGTGTTGAACAAACAAGAACAAGTCGTAAGTGGAAGCTTACACATCCTTATAGTTCATTTCACTAAGATGGTATAAAAAAATTTCCTTTTCATCTACGAGGATCAGTTCTCTCTATTTATTTTGTACATATTAGAGTGTGTTTATTTTAGTTTGTCTTGTGTTTCATAAGTGCTTCATATCACAAGTGTGTTTTCTTCATTTTATTTTCCGTGTGTCTTTTTTTTTGTGTGTGGGTCAACAATTTTTTTTCCTTAATACAAAGGTCTACTCAAGTCAATTTGAGTGCCCATATGCATGACTCTATGCCCAATGGATGGAATAAGGGTACTATTCCTTAACATAGGCAAGCATGTCACCCCTAGGAGTTGACAAAATATTGACTAAAAGTCAAATTTTGTTAACCCATAATATTTTGAGATTTTTAAAGAGGTTTCACATTTATTATAGGTGTATCATATTATTTTAAACATCTTACTTATCCTTCATTTAACCTTGGTCTAAGCCCATTCTCCTTGTACTAGTCTAGTCAAACAAAGTCAAAGTTGGTCAACCAAGTTAAAACATATTAAAAGGTTTAAATTATGTTATAAATATTATAATATGGTCATTTAGGGGTCCTAATGTGTTTCTAAGTCATATATTATTCCTTTACCATGTTTGATATGCAAAATATGCCTTTTAGCCAGTTTTCTAACATAATAAATGACTTGTACGGATGGGTTGAGGGGAAAAACTTGTCATCATGTTGTATTTCAATGTTTTGATGTCATATAATGTCAAAAACTATCATATGACAATCTGATAAGTAGTTATATTTAGGGAAAGGTAGTTCCCCCTTGTTTTTAGGCCCTTTTGGGCACTTGTATGGACTTCTTGAGTTCACCATTAGCTAAAAAATTAATTGGAGTGTCTCTTCACCTCCCTATATTCACTTAAATGTTTTGAGTTCTGATATAAGTTCCAAATTTTCATCTAAAACTTCTTTTTCTTTCACCTTCTCTTTGCAAGCCAAGAAAGGCCATTTTCAAGTTCTTGGTGTGGGCCGTACAATTGGATCTAGGAATAATAATCTTGGTAGGTGAAATGTCTCTGAGTATAATTCACTTTCCTATAAATATTTCTCAAATTAATATCTTATCCTTTATGAACCATTGCTAACACTGTAGGTAGATTTCTATGCACTTCAATCCAACAGGGGGTCACTATTTGCATTTGTTTTAGATTAATTCAATTTGGCTTGATGGATTTGATATTTTCCTAGATTAATTAATTCCTTTTCATAGGTTTTTCATGAGTTTATTGTATTTGGAAGTCTAAGAAAGCCTTTTCTAGGCTTGTTCTTGCTCTAGACCATGTTTGTTGCCTTTGCTCATAGATATGCCCCTACAAGTGCCCTGAATGGAAGTTTCCAACATTAATATTAAGAATATAATGTGTCTTATAGGTTTTTAGGTTATTAAAGATATAATTAATGACCAAGGTTGAAATCTTGAAGTCTAAATCTTGCACCTTGCCCACTCTTTTCCTTCACTATCTACATATTCAAAGGGAGTGATTAGTCAAGGATATCCATGATGGCATCATGTTTGGATAAAATTGTTTCAAGACCTATAGATATTTAGAGTGAACTTTGAATTTTTTTAGTTGATTCACACTTGATGGAGATGATCATGGTAATGCCCTCTACCTGCTACAACTAAACACCACCTACAAGTGGCCTGAACAAAGAGTATGAAGGTTATTTGGTGATTTTGAGACACTTAAGATACTCTTATTTTTCCTTAACATTATGTAATGGCATGAAAAACCCTTTTTAAGGAGGAAAATTGACAAGATATAAGTTAGAATTCATGTTGAAAGATAAGGATTGAGTTGGGGAACTTTTCCCTAGACTGACAAAATAGAGTCCTTGAGTGTTTTTCTCATTTTAATATAATGAGGCTATGGTAGTTTTTAAGGATCCTCATATTTTCACCTTATATAGCTATCAAAATACAATGCTCATTCCAATTTTTAGGGTCAAAATTTGAGTGAAGGATGAACAATTGGAGTCCAAAGTTACCCAAAAAACCACTAGATTTTGATAGTGAAACCTACAGGATGTTGATAAAAAAGTGACCTTGCACTTCATATTGAGAATACTAGACTATGCCATCAAGGGGGAACAATCCCAAATGGTTAAAAAGACACTCATAAGCCATGATGTCAAATAAAATATGGAATTTGATGTTTTGACCCCTAAGCACTCTCCCATATCCATACACAGGCCTATAAAGGATCACCTAAGACAAGCTTTATTAACTTTTTATCTCAATTAGGTAGATAGTGCCCAAATTTAAGGTTTAGGGTGAAAATTGATACTTTTATAGAGCTATTTATAAATTTTATATTCTTATTATCAACCATATGACCTAAAAGAGCTCAAGTGTACCTGTAAACAGACCATTAAGGAATAAAATTTCTCAGCCAATTGAGACAAGATGGAAAGTGGCTTAAACATTGAGGTTGAATAGTGTTAAATATATATAATATACCTAGATATAGGAGTTCATAAGATATTAACATAATTTTAACAAGCCAAAAATCATACCTAAACACCTAGAGGCCTATGAATTGGTACCTACAATAGTGTTGGTAAGACAATGAGTTGGAAGTAGGTTTTCCTTGTAAGAGAAGAGAAAATTTTGGTGAAATTTGGCTTATACAAGTGAAAATTGACCTCAAGGAGCTCATTTAAAACCAAAATACACCTAATAAAATGGTGTAGCAAGCTCAAATAACCTACAGGTCGGCCTAAACAGTGGTCTCATTTTAGGAAATTGTAGACCTAGTTTATGTTTCCAAAAGCATAGAAAGTGTTTGAGAGACCAATAGACTATAATATGGTTTAAACACATCAGGTAATATTAATAAGCCTATTTTAAATATCATTTGGAAAAAATAGGTCTCAAATAAAGATGCAAAACCTAGTCATCCTTCAAAACCTCTGCAGATAGTGCATTCCTACAAGTCCATCTTGGCTTTTGGAGGTTTTGGAGGGTCAAATGGATGATTTAAGTTCTAAAATTTGGTAAAAAATACCATTATAAGTTAAATAAGTTCCTCCAATGGTCAAGTTTTTAAGGATAATAATGATAATACTCTCTATTTTGTCTTAGAGGAGGGGCATTTTTTTTATGCACAAGACTAGCAGTTTTGAGGAAAAGTGATGAGTAGGTGACTAGAAGATAAGGAGAGATAAAATGAAGTTTTTTAAAGCTGAATAACACCTAAATGATATAAAATACCTTTCTATATGTTTTAAAGTCAAACAAGGAAGCCTAGACAAGGAGGTCTGCAGGCAAACCTAGTGAGGCAACATGCAAACCTAGCCTCAAATGAGAGATCACTTTCAGTTTCGGCCTTAGGAATGAATATAAATGACTTGGGTGATATTCATAGATGTATATATGAAGTTTTTAAAGCATTACCTTGTAGGGGAATCTATTTTGGATTCATATTGAGTCTAAAGTTGCAAGTAAATCCTCTGGAGAAGGCCAAAGCCTAGTTGCTAGACAAGGAACATGTTTTTGGGATGTACATATAGGTGATTGAGCTTTTACTATGTAGAATAGGTCACATATTAATCACTTTTGGACCCAACACAATGATAGGGTATGCAAATTTAAGGGTTGCAATCAAGAGATCAACTTCAAATGCTCACACCTACTTAGAGACATTGCATGGGATTATAAGAAGTTACATCAGAATTAAGGAGTTCCCAATAAATCAAATTGGGGTTTTTTTTCAAGTTTAAATGTTAGATGTTTATGAACAATCCCTTAAGGTCTAATGCAATTGAAACCCTCCCAAAACCTATTTTGTGACCCGATGGAAGAAATGAGGCTCAAAGTACATCCTAATGGAAAAATTTGACCCTATGAGTTAAAGATAAGTTAACAACTTCATGAGGTCCAAATCTATGGAATTAGATTGTACATAATCCATATAGATCAAGCATAAAATATGTTTCTTTGACAATATCTTATGTTTTTCAAGTCCTGAAGATGATCATGGGATACCAATAACTTGGGAGGGTATATTGGGATTTAAACCAACTACATATACCATTTTTATATCTTATAAATGCTCACAAGTGTCTTTTCTAGGCCCGTCACTTAAACCGGTCTCTAAAATGAAATAGTGAAAAGAGTGGTAACCTAAATTTGGAGAATTTTTGAGATGTATTTGATGGAGCCAAGCGTATGAATTATCGTACCATGTGTCATGAGACTCCTAATATAGATCAGTTAGGATGCTAGTACCAATTGTCAAGAAAAGCATCATGCTTACAGATGACTATTGTACTTGTGTAAGAGAATATCCATGATTAATAAAACTTCCAATGTAGGTGGAGGATTATTTGTAACTTCCTCTCCTTAGTATAAATGAGATACTTGTGCCTAATCTATTTTGAAATGATCAAGGAAGCCCATGATGAAGGCAGTTTCTAAGGGAGAGTGATTGAGGAATTTCAACACCACATGTGAGGAAGGTGCTCAGTTTGGAATGGACACATGTTCACATCAATTATTTATCTCTCTTCCACCTCATTTCCATGAATTTTAATTGATTTTCATCTTTAGACACTTGTCCTTGTGCATCTTAAACTTCTCTTTTCTCTCTCTTCTTCCAAGTTCTATAAATGCAAGCCATTTTGGCTATTATAAAGAGACCACACCTAATATGTTGAAGCCATGTTGGTTTGATATTATACTTTTCCTTTGAAATAAGACATGAAATCTTATTTTTATACTAAAAACTATCTTGCCTAAGTGTGTGAAGATATATATAGTGAAAATTCAAGTGATTGATATTAGTTGTTGCTTCCTCTCAATCCTTCCATGTCTGATGCAAGTTGTTTCATTATAATAGGTCACATGAAGTGTTTTTAAGTGTATGATTCTATTTTTAGGTGTAATAGTAGCCTTAGTGACTAAAACAAATCTTTTTTAACTCATATTGAGTAGTCTTTCATGTATTCCACCTTCATGTTTGAAATTCTAATGTTAGAGTACTCTAACAAGTAGAAGTTGGTTTTTTTAGTCTTGTCTCTTAGTGTATTTTTATGATAGTCTTGTGGCTATATTCATGGTGTATCACCCTATTAGAATAGTTTAATTTCATGTAAATCTTATTCATTTTCACACAATCAAGAAGTAGATTAGGTGACAAGTACATCAAGACATATCTAGTGAGCTAGCCCTTTCAATCCTAATGGTCTACTTCCACCATTGGTGCCGCACACACCTATAAGTAGTCCAATGTTGACCAAATATCAAAGAGGATTGAACACCCTCTTCTAGGGTGAAATATTTGGAGACAACACATCCCTAAGTAGGTAGAATTGATTAAGAAAGTAATGAACATTTTGATATGATCATTTTATCGTGAGGATGTTAGAAATAATTATTAATATCAGTATTAGATAATATTGATTCCTCCATTATTGGCACTAATCTATTACCTATTTTTAGTCAACTACATTTTATATATTCTACTTCATTATGCATGAATAAAATAGGAAGGATTTATTTATTTCCCATCAGTGTGGTATCAGAGCAGAAATTTTTGTTTCTATGCTTGTGATGGAGAAATAGACCTATAAGGGGTAGCACCATTACCTGTATAGTTTCCTCGAGTTGATAAACTCAAAATATTTGATTTTTTTTGTGAGATAATATTTTTGTGGATTATTATGTTCTACAATTATCTTCTTTAGTCTATCAATCTGGTTGTAGATATAAAAAAATTGGGAGCCTTGTCAAATCATTATCTAATTTTCCACACTTGTTACTCCATCTAAGTTCATGAGATCCCTCCATTTTCATCTCATGCACCATCTACAGTGTAGTTTCTTTCACCTTTTGATCCATCTAATTTTTCTATGTGGCTAATCATCCATTATAGCATATAAGTATAGTGACCATGCAACAATTTAGCTAGTGGTCAATGGAAAATTGACCATGGTGAATAAGCCTGCCAAGAAAGCTGGAAATTCTATGGTGAAAACCATCAAAAAACACAATAATAACATAGAATCTAGGCACTTTTGAATCCAAAAATACATGAAATATAAAATGAAATTTTGTTGAGTGTTGAACGGAGTAGGAGAGCATACCAAGCCTAGGATGTGTGCATCAAAACATCTGAAGACTAGAGTAAAATATTAAAAGGTACACCTTTATAATATAGAATTTTGAAACTTACCTTGTTAGCTTTCCAGATCTACATTTCAAGATGGAAATTCAAATTGTCATAGATAAATGTTTTTGTTTAAAATTTCATACATGAAAGGTTAAAATACAAATGCAATTAATGCATAAAAATTTGTTGGGAATCATAAATGGAGATGAGAAATAACCCACTGATACAAGTATATTATTTGAGTATAAAATAAGAGATGAAAAAGTGAAAGTTGTTACTGGCCTTGCACTTTCAAATTTTTAGTTACATCACATGGATTTAGAAAAACCATCCAAGGAAATTTGGGATATGCTCAACATCTTGTTTGGTGCAAAAGTGGTAAATGCCCAATTTTCACTAAAATTGCAATTATATAGATTCAAAATGGATGATGAAATTACTATGTCCAACTATATAAACAATTTTAGGTCTCTTATTAGGCAACTTGTTGAGGTAAAAACTAATGTCAATGATCAGGATGCAAAAGATAATCTATTGAATAGTCTACCATCCAAATATAGAAATATTATGTTTACTCTTAGCCAAATACCATCACAATCTCTCGATGATATGATTTCAACACTACTGGTATAAGACAAAAGGATACCTTTAGAAGATTAGGATATTGTTAAAGAAGAGAATGAAATTTATTCTCAAAATCTTCATAAAAAGTCCAATATTGACAAAAGGGAGACAAAATACCACTACTGTAAAAAGAAAGGCCATATAGCATGGGACTATTTTGTTTGAGATAAAGATGTTATCAAATTAAAATTAAAATCCAATGAAGCTAAAGTTTATCAAGTATAAAATCCACCAAATACTGATGAAAGTGAAGATACAACTGATGAGGTCACCCTCACTTCACATCTCTTATTGTGAAAATTTTAGTAGTATCTAACTAGAGGCTAGAGGATAATCAGTGTCCTCTCATGATTCACCTATGATGGGGTCTCATCATTTTTATTTTTACACTTTTCAATGTGTTTATTTCGTGTTGTGTCTGGTGTGATTTTTAGTATGTAGTGTGTTTTTCAATAAAGGTTTCAGCATCATTTTCTAGTTTGGTACCTCTTGATGAAGAACATTGTGGAGGAAAAAATCACTAAAGTTGTGTTTAGTTCTTGAAAAAGGGTTTTTAGAAATTTGAGAAACCATCAAAGTGTATAAAATAATTGAGACCTCCTATCACCTCTAGGTTTGTGTCCAACCTATAATAGAAAACCATATGGGTTTGTAGTAATCCAAAAAACCACCAAAGGTGCTAAGTAGATAAATGTACTCCTGTCACTTCTAGGTTAGTGGTAATCCTACAAGGAAAACCCAAGATGACACCAAGACCATGAAGCCATAAAGATGGCATGCCACCTCAAAAAGTGAGCAGGCTACATGGAGAGTGTAAAATCCTTTTAGCATGTTTGAAATAAGGGAAGGCAACTATCAGGAATATGATGTTTGTAAAAATAATGTAATAAGGGAGGAATATTAGTGATAATTATTACATTGTTAATATCAATATTAGATAATACTAATTCCTCCATTATTAGCACTAATATGTTACCTATTTTTAGTCAACTACATTATATATATTCTACTTCATTCTACATGAATAAACTAAAAAGGTTTTACTTATTTTCTATTAGAGGAAGAACTCAAATGGGGATACGTGTCAAAATTTATGACCTCTGAAAAGGTTGGCCTATTTTTTCTACATCATTCTCCTATGGTTGAAAATATCTCATCTCATATGAGTTACTCAGATTGTACTTCTTCTATTTTTCCTTGAAAATCTTATTCATCTCCAATTTTTCAATCCAAGTGTTGCCTTTTATTTCAATCCTTCCCATTGTACCAAATACTTATTATAATTCCCTTGCCTTGTGCTCATTATCTTCATATCCAAAACCTGCACTATTTTTTCCTTCTTCTTTGGAACATGTTGTTGTCAATATAGTTATTCATCTTTGTCATCTTCACCATCTTATCCATGAAATTCATATAAATCTAAAACATTAAATATTGGAAATATATTAAAAATCTATGGTAAACTCACCTCATAAGCATTATCATTGATTTTCTTCACAATTTTCTAAGGCCTAATTTTCTTATACTTCAACTTGTTATATGTGCCTTTTGTAAATATTTCTTTTCTCAAATAAACCATTACCAACTCTCCTTCAAATACCTTGGATCTTCTTCTGATATCTATTGTTGCTTTATATTTATCACTACTTTCTTGTATCTTTCTTCTTTATCATTCTTACAATTGTTGCATATACTCTGTAAATGTTTCTACATCATCACTAATTCTATCTGCAATCGGTAATTGTACCAAATATAAAATACCCATAGGATTTCTCCCATAAATAATTTGAAATGGTGACTTTCCTATTGATCTATTTATTGATATTTTATATGAAAACTTAACTTGTGGTAAAGCCAAGTCCTATTGCTTGGGCTTCTCTCCCACTATGCATCTCAACAAATTTTTCAAGCTCCTATTCACAGCTTCTATCTAGCTATCTATTTGTGGGTGATATGCACTACTAAATTGTAGCTTAGTACCCATCTTAATCTATAAAGTCCTCCAAAAATGACTTATTGATTCAATATGTATTGACGTAGGAACTAATTGAGCCCAAAACCATATTATGTAGTCACAAAGAGGTTCAAGAAGATCAATTTGGCCCCAATTGCCTTCATGATTGGACCTTATATACCCTAAAACATAAACCTTGTTCTCTAATCCTTAAATCCTAATACTTAAAACCTAAACCCTAAATCATAAAATATTAAAAATCTAAACCAATCATTTCAGCCCTAATAAAACAACATTTAGGCTAAAAAAAAGTAGGTTCACATTGCTTCATTTTTCATACATGTGAAATGCACATTATTATGTGTAGTAGGTAATTCTACATATGCGGTAGTTCCACCTATGTGGTTTTTCCATGTATACAGTTCATATATTTTACATTCTAAATAATGCTCGAAGGCTTGGGAATGGATTGGATTCCCAAACATGAGGCATGAACCTCCATTATTAGCACTAATCTATTACCTATTTTTAGACAACTACATTATATATATTCTACTTCATTCTACATGAATAAAATAAGAAGAATTTACTTATTTTTTATCAGAGGAAGAACTCAAATGGGGATACATGTAAAAATTTATGACCTTTGAAAAGGTTGGCCTATTTTTTCTACATCATTCTCCTATGGTTGAAAATATCTCATCTCATATGAGTTTCTCAAATTGTACTTCTTCTATTTTTCCTTGAAAATCTGATTCATCTCCCATTTTTCAATCCAAGTGTTGTCTTTTATTTCAATCCTTCCCACTGTACCAAATACTTATTATAATTCCCTTGCCTTGTGCTCATTATCTTAATATCCAAAACCTGCACTATTTTTTCCTTCTTCTTCTTTGGAACATGTTATTACCAATTTAGTTATTCATTTTTGTCATCTTCACCATCTTAACCATGAAATTAATATAAACATGAAACATTAAATACTAGAAATATATTAAAAATCTATGGTAAACTCACCTCATAAGCATTATCATTGATTTTCTTCACAATTTTCTAAGGCCTAATTTTCTTATAGTTCAACTTGTTATATGTGCCTTTTGTAAATCTTTATTTTCTCAAATAAACCATTACCAACAATCCTTCTTCAAATACCTTGGATCTTCTTCTGATATCTATTGTTGCTTTATATTTCTCACTACTTTCTTGTAGCTTTCTTCTTTATCATTCTTAAAATTATTGCATATACTCTATAAATGCTTCTGCATCATCACTGATTCTATCTGCAATCGGTAATTGTACCAAATATAAAATACCCATAAGATTTATCCCATAAATAATTTTAAATGGTGACTTTTCTATTGATCTATTCACTGAGATTTTATATGAAAACTTAGCTTGTGGTAAAGCCAAGTCCTATTTCTTGGGCTTCTCTCCCACTATGCATCTCAACAAATTTTTCAAGCTTTTATTCACAAATTCTATCTATCTATCTATTTGTGGGTGATATGCTCTACTAAATTGTATATTAGTACCCATCTTAATCTATAAAGTCATCCAAAAATGACTTATTGATTCAATCTGTGCTGATATAGGAGCTAATTGAGCCCAAAACCATATTATGTAGTCATAAAGAGGTTCAAGGAGATCAATTTGGCCCCAATTTCCTTCATGATTGGACCTTATATACCTTAAAACATAAACCTTTTTCTCTAATTCCTAAATCCTAATACTTAAACCCTAAACCCTAAATCATAAAATATTAAAAATCTAAACCAATCATTTCAGCCCTCATAAAACAACATTTAGGTTAAAAAAAAGTAGGTTCGCATTGCTTCATTTTTCATACATGTGAAATGCACATTATTATGTGTACTAGGTAATTCTACATATGCGTTAGTTCAACCTATGTGGTTTTTCCATGTATACAGTTCATATATCTTACATTTTAAATACATGCTCGGAGGCTTGGGAATGGATTGGATTCCCAAACATGAGACATTAACCTCCATTATTAGCACTAATCTGTTACCTATTTTTAGTCAACTACATTATATATATTCTACTTCATTCTACATGAATAAAATAAGAAGGGTTACTTATTTTATATCAGAGGAAGAACTCAAATGGGGATACATGTCAAAATTTATGACCTCTGAAAAGGTTGGCCTATTTTTTCTACATCATTCTCCTATGGTTGAAAATATCTCATCTCATATGAGTTTCTTAGATTGTACTTCTTTTATTTTTCCTTGAAAATCTTATTCATCTCCCATTTTGCAATCCAAGTGTTGTCTTTTATTTCAATCTTTCCCACTATACCAAATACTTATTATAATTCCCTTGCCTTGTGCTCATTATCTTCATATCCAAAACCTGCACTATTTTTTCCTTCTTCTTCTTTGGAACATGTTGTTGCCAATTTAGTTATTCATCTTTGTCATCTTCACCATCTTATCCATGAAATTCATATAAATCTGAAACATTAAATACTAGAAATATATTAAAAATCTATGGTAAACTCACCTCATAAGCATTATCATTGATTTTCTTCACAATTTTCTAAGGCCTAATTTTCTTATACTTCAACTTGTTATATGTGCCTTTTGTAAATCTTTATTTTCTCAAGTAAACCATTACCAACTCTCCTGCTTTAAGTACCTTGGATCTTCTTCTGATATCTGTTGTTTCTTTATATTTCTAACTACTTTCTTGTAGCTTTCTTCTATATCATTATTAAAATTGTTGCATATACTCTGTAAATGCTTCTGCATCATCATTGATTCTATCTGCAATCGGTAATTGTACCAAATATAAAATACCCATAGGATTTCTCCCATAAATAATTTGAAATGGTGACTTTCCTATTGATCTATTCACTGAGATTTTATATGAAAACTTAGCTTGTGGTAAATCCAAGTCCTATTGCTTGGGCTTCTCTCCCACAATGCATCTCAATAAATTTTTCAAGATCCTATTCACAACTTCTATCTATCTATCTATTTTTGGGTGATATGCACTACTAAATTTTAGCTTATTACCCATATTAATCTATAAAGTCCTCCAAAAATGACTTATTGATTCAATATGTGTTGACATAGGAGCTAATTGAGCCCAAAACCATATTATGTAGTCACAAAGAGGTTCAAGGAGATCAATTTGGCCCCAATTACCTTCATGATTGGACCTTATATACCCTAAAACATAAACCTTGTTCCCTAATCCTTAAATCCTAATACTTAAACCCTAAACCCTAAATCATAAAATATTAAAAATCTAAACCAATCATTTCAGCCCTAATAAAACAACATTTAGGCTAAAAAAAGTAGGTTCGCATTTATTCATTTTTCATACATGTGAAATGCACATTAATATGTGTACTAGGTAATTCTACATATGTAGTAGTTCCACCTATGTGGTTTTTCCATGTATACAGTTCATATATTTTACATTTTAAATACATGCTCGAAGGCTTGGGAATGGATTGGATTCCCAAACATGAGGCATGAACCTCCATTATTAGCACTAATTTGTTACCTATTTTTAGTCAACTACATTATATATATTCTAATTCATTCTAGATGAATAAAATAAGAAGGGTTTACTTATTTTCTATCAGAGGAAGAACTCAAATGGGGCTACGTGTCAAAATTTATGACCTCTGAAAATTTTGTCTTTTTTTCTACATCATTCTCCTATGGTTGAAAATATCTCATCTCATATGAGTTTCTCAGATTGTTCTTCTTCTATTTTTCCTTGAATATCTTATTCATCTCCCATTTTTCAATCCAAGTGTTGTACCAAATACTTATTATAATTCCCTTGCCTTGTGCTCATTATCTTCATATCCAAAACCTACACTATTTTTTCCTTCTTCTTCTTTAGAACATGTTGTTGCCAATTTAGTTATTCATCCTTGTCATCTTCACCATCTTATCCATGAAATTCATATAAATCTGAAACATTAAATACTGGAAATATATTAAAAATCTATGGTAAACTCACCTCATAAGCATTATCATTGATTTTCACCACAATTTTATAAGGCCTAATTTTCTTATACTTCAACTTATTATATGTGCCTTTTGTAAATCTTTATTTTCTCAAATAAACCATTACGAACTATCCTTCTTCAAATACCTTGGATCTTCTTCTGATATCTATTGTTGCTTTATATTTCTCACTACTTTGCTGTAGCTTTCTTCTTTATCATTCTTACAATTGTTGCATATACTTTGTAAATGCTTCTGCATCATCACTGATTCTATCTGCAATCAGTAATTATACCAAATATAAAATACCCATAGGCTTTCTCTCATAAATAATTTGAAATGGTGACTTTCCTATTGATCTGTTCACTGAGATTTTATATGAAAACTTAGCTTGTGGTAAAGCCAAGTCCTATTGCTTGGGCTTCTCTCCCACTATGCATCTTAATAATTTTTTCAAGCTCTTATTCACAACTTCTAGTTGTCTATCTATTTGTGGGTGATATGCACTACTAAATTGTAGCTTAGTACCCATCATAATCTATAAAGTCCTCTATAAATGACTTATTGATTCAATATGTGTTGACATAAGAGATAATTGAGCCCAAAACCATATTATGTAGTCACAAAGAGGTTTAGAAAGATCAATTTGGCCCCAATTGCCTTCATGATTGGACCTTATATACCCTAAAACATAAACCTTGCTCCCTAATCCCTAAATCCTAATACTTAAACACTAAACCCTAAATCATAAAATCTTAAAAATCTAAACCAATCATTTCAGCCCTAATAAAACAACATTTAGGATAAAAAAAAATAGGTTCACATTTATTCATTTTTCATACATGTGAAATTCAAATTATTATGTGTACTAGGTAATTTTACATATGTAGTAGTTCCACCTATGTGGTTTTTCCATGTATATAGTTCATATATTTTACATTTCAAATACATGCTCGAAGGCTTGGGAATGGATTGGATTCCCAAACATGAGGCATGGACCTCCATTATTGGCACTAATCTATTAGTTATTTTTATTAAAATACATTATATATATTCTACTTCATTCTACATGAATAAAATAAGAGGGGTTTACTTATTTTCTATCAAAGGAAGAACTCAAATGGGGCTACGTGTCAAAATTTATGGCCTCTGAAAGGTTGGCCTATTTTTTCTACATCATTCTCCTATGGTTAAAAATAACTCATCTCATATGAGTTTCTCATATTGTACTTCTATTTTTCCTTGCCAATCTTATTCATCTCCCATTTTGCAATCCAAGTGTTGTCTTTTATTTCAATCCTTCCCACTGTACTAAATAATTATTATAATTCCCTTGCCTTGTATTGATAACTTTATACACAATAGTCGATGTATTGATAACTACCGTCCTTGATTGAAATACCAATTTACTCATTAAATCCCTTATACATCTCAATACTGCTAGGCAGGTTCAACCTCGAGGTATCTACTAGGAGATTCATTCAAGTTCCTCATAATATTTTTATGGATAACTTGAAGGTATCTCATAGGAGATACCTTGAATTATAAATCCACTCATGTGCATGTTTTAAAGGTACCTCCTAAGAGATATCTTGAAAGTATTACAATGTCCCTTAAGTTATCACCTAGTAGTGCCTTTGGGGTCATGGAAAATTCCACTCATTTGTATGTTGAAGGTGTCTCTTAAGAGATACTTTCAATGTTCCCTTCAATGTATGACAATGCCTCTCGAAGTATCTCCTAGGATATTCATTTAAAGGGCCTTGTAATTCCTTGAAGGTATGGCAATACTCTTGAGTGTAGTTTTTGTTTAATATAAAATGATGCAATGAAGGAGTAACCTTATTTAACTCTCTCTTGATGATCTTATGAGGTCTGAAATTTGTATGTGTTTCACATTAAATCTTAGAATTAAAATAACTTAACTCCTCAATAAGATCTACATAAGACCTTATACACAACAATCAATGTATTGTTAACTACCTTCTTTAATTAAAACACCTATTTACTCATTGAATCTTTTGGATACCACAATAATGGTGGGAAAGTTCAACCTCGAGGTATCTACTATGAGATTCCTTTAAGGACCTTGTAATACCTTAATGGGTGACTTAAAATTATCTCCTTGAGGATAAAATGAAAGTATCTTGATGGGTGACTTGAAATTATCTCCCCTGAAAAGTTTCACTTTGGGAAGCTTCCAAAATAGGGGGAAGAGTAGAGCATAAAAGAAAGGCTCTATGGTCTCAAGATTTACCTTTTAATCTAGATCCTCTATGGACAATTTTTTTTAGAACCAATGTTTATTTTGAGTAGTAGTTACACACACATAGATGAACACATTCAAGCAGTCTGAGAAAGTTTGATATTGGAAACTCAAAGATCTAAGCCAAAGGTTACTCCTAGGATATACCTTGAAAGCTAAATCCACTCCTACGTCTATTTGAAATGTATATCCTAGGAGATACCTTGAAGGGGAAATATACTCTTGTGAAGAGTGTTGATGTGGTTTCTATGCACACCATCTCGTAATGAGGTAGCCTATAATATATTTGGATCTTAATGGAGGTCAAATCCACTCCAAGGTACAAGTTGTAGATATAAGGTTTTAAAAACTAGGTGATGGAATAATATACAAGGCATTCAGGTTGTTAACCAAGGTTATGAATATACTAATGATATCTAAAATAAAGTTAAAATATGAGCGAGTTGGTGGCCGAATGGTAGCTAATATAGAGTGTGCATGTCTCAAAAATAAAATCAAAAAAGAGGGAAAGGTAGGGTAGAAAAGAACGATTATATGGATTCAAAAATCACCTCTCAAGATATATTCTAAGTGGATAAGTGATTTCAGAACCAATGTATGTTGCTAGCAGTTATTGCACACACATAAATAAACATGGTCGAGCAGTCTAAGATACTTTTGATATAGTAAACTCAAAGGCCTCAGTCAAAGGTTGTTATTCTTAGATCAACTATTACACTACCTTACTTAGTAGAGTATGACTTAGACTATGGAGGTATCTAAGATAGTTGTTGCACATACACAAAAAACTATATCAATGAAAACATTTCTACACACTTAGAACAATGAAACAATTAACTTACTTTCCAATGATCAATAGAATCTTCTAATCACTCAATATCTATTGCACATCTAAAACTAGAATATAAATCATAACAATAAAAAAATTCCTCATAGCTATTGCACACTAATAATTATTGAATCATAGAACCAAAAATATTAATCCTAATTATATAGAGTTTAGAGAGAAAATACACAAACATATTCTCTTATAATCAAAATTAATTCTACTTTTGTATTGAAATTTTTTGACCCTTTACAAATTTGGGTTACATATGTTTAAATAGACTTGGATAGGGGTCACCTCATCCTCTAAATACATGCAAAAATTTATTACATGGTGTAGTTATAACCTCAGTTCTAATTGTAGTGTGAAAACCATACATATATATATATATATATATATATATATATATATATATATATATAGAGAGAGAGAGAGAGAGAGAGAGAGATAGCTTACATTCATCAAGAATTAAACTCAACATTTATAATATCATGTTACATGTGCATGTTTACAAAATAAATAGGAAAATTTTACATTAATTTTTAATCATAAGATAATTACAAGTACAAAATTAACATTGCTATATGGAACTTACATGAACAAAAGTACCCTTTAAAGCTAAGTGGATGTCTACATGGATGTGTTAAATTTAGTATGAGTCATAATTGTAGATGTTGGTGTTGAATTAGAGGTAATAGCCTCATTATTTTCTTCTTTACCTCTAACTCAAGAAAGCACTTATGACTCACATCATGATTCTACCTTATAATGTTTAATTTTAATAACAAGGGTTGTTATACCTTTTTAACTTGCTCTAATAGTTTTACATGTTTTACCTTTATATTTTGGAATTTGATCTCAAAAAACTCAACTTCAGTTGCATTCCTTCTTTCAAAAATTAATTATTATTATTCAATATCCTATAGTGTTAATCTTTGTAAACTCTACTTAAAGTTCTTGGATGTTTATTGAATGAGCTAATCAAAATTAATTCTACTTAGTAGCTTACCTATAGCATCCCTTGCCTTAGATATTTCAAATTGTCCAAAATCTACAAAATAAGCACCTCATGCTTTTGATATTTGGCCATTAATGCCTAAGTTGTTGTTAACCATTCTATAGTTTCCTATGTTATAATGATCACCAAATTGAGGGCATTAGATGCATCTAATGGTGTTATCAGGTCTGGATGGTTGTATGCCTTATTAGTTGTGTACAAGATCAATAACTTCAATTTATTTTCATCTACTTTTGAAGAATTAAAAAATTAGTACATTTGAGATATATGAGGGGCTAATTCAACCTTCATTTCTTCAAATGCCTCTTGAGTGTTGTAACATTTTGAAGTAGATTTTTTCACTTCAACCTCAATTCTTAAGGGAATATGAATGGTCTACTATTGTTCCTTGATTTATTCTAGGTTTTGTTCTAAATCTTGCCTTGCCATCTTCACCCCCTCATACAATGCTATCATAGCATTTTTATGGTCTTTATTCTAGGGACCTGATATCTTTAATATATAGTACTACCATAGCTATTTATTTTGATTTTTAGACAAGGCATAAACCTCCTATCTCTCTTTAAGAATAATTTCCCTTCTAGTTTCATCCTCCATTTTTCTCTTTCTAACCTTATGAATTCTCCCTGAGGGCTCATTAAACAAGCTTTCTACTGATTAGATCTCTATAATTTTAAAATTGGGCATTTGGGAAGCCTTTAATCTCAATTCATTTTCCCATGGGGGAATCACTAGCTGGGTAAGTTTTATTTGTTGTGCATCTTTACCTATAGCCTCTACCTCATTATTTTTTTTTATTGTCACTCTTTTGTTCCTTTCAAGACTGTGTCATGAATGGAGGGCCAAATGATATTGGACCAATCCACACTTCCATATTGGGGGATTGGATGGACTTTAATGACTTGCTTACCATTTTACCCTTTACTAAATATGTAACAATAATTTCTTGGGAGGAACTTGTGGAAGGCATTAGAAAACTAATCTATGTGGAAGAAACATGAAGTTTGGAAGTGTCCAATGTTGTTTTAATTTTCTTAGTGGCCCTTTTCTTCTTCATGGTTTAGACTATGGTATGCCCAAAGGGAACATCAATAATAGTGGGAATAATAGATGTAGATGAAACTATGGGGAGATTGAGACAATGGTGGTAGAATAATCCTTCTCTATCTCAGGAGTGAGGAGAGGTATTTTCAATATAAAAGATGAAGAAAAAAATGAAACATCAGGCTGCGGGTGACATTTGTCACCTTGGGAGTTTTCAAAATAACACTAATTAGGACTGAATCAAAAATAGAAACATATGAAAAAAATAGGGAAGTAGAGTTTAAAGTTTGATCCTTCTTATCTATTGTGTCATTTGTGCTTGGTGCTTTCCCTTTATCATCCATAATACATTCATGGATAACTTGAAGGTATCTCCTAGAATATACCTTAAATGAGAAATAAACTCATGTGCATGTTTGAAAGGTATCTCCTAGGAGATACCTTGAAAGTATTACAAGGTCCTTTAAGTTATCACCCAGTAGTGCCTTTAGGGTCAAGGAGAATTCCACTCATTTGCGTGTTCAAGGTGTCCCCTAGGAGATACTTTCAATGTATGACAACACCCTTCAAATTATCTCCTAAGATATTATTTTTAAGGGCCTTTTAATTCCTTGAAGGTATGGCAACTCTCTTGAGTGTAATTATTGTTCAATACAAAATAATGCAATAAAGCAATTACCTTATTCAACTCTCTCTTTATGATCTTATGATGTCTAAAATTTTTATGGATTTCACATTGAATCTTATAATTAAGACACCTTGGCCCCTCGATAATATATATATAAAATATCATATATATAATAATCAATGTATTTTTAACTTTGTTCTTTAATTGAAACACCTATACATTCATTGAATCCTTTATACACCATAATAACATTGAGCAAGTTGAACATCAAGGTGTCTACTAGGAGATTCTTTAAAGGGTCTTTTAATACCTTAATGGGTGACTAAAAATTATCTCCTTAAGGGTAACATGAATGCATCTTAATGGGTGACTTGAAATTATCTCCTTCAAAAAAAATCACTCTAAGAAGTTTCTAAAATATGGGGAAGGGTATACCCAAAAGGAAAGGCTCTATGGTCTCAAGATTTACCTTTTTAGTTGGATCCTCCATGGACAAATGTTTTAGGAACAAATATTTATTCCAAGTAGCTATTGCACACATAAAGATAAACATAGTCAAGAATTTTAGGAAAGTTTGATATAGAAAACTTAGAGATATGGGCCAAATGTTGCTCTTAGGAGATACCTTGAAAGAGAAATCCACTCTTGTGCCTATTTGAAAAGTATCTCTTAGGATATAACTTGAAGGTAAAATCTAATCTTATGAAGAGTGTTGATGTGATTTATATGCACACCAATTCATAATGAGGTGGCCTATAACATTTCAAGATCTCAATGGAGGTAAACTCCACTCCAAGGCACCAGTTATAGGTATGTGGTTTTAACAACCAAGTGATGGAATAACAGGCAGGGCATGTAGGTTGTTAACTAGGGTTATGAATGTATGAATGGTCTCTAAAATAAATTTAAAACCTAGGTGAGTTGGTGGCTAGATGGTAGTTAATCTATAGTGGGTAGGTCTCAGAAATAAACTCATAAAAAGGGAAAGGTAAGGCATGAAAAAGGAGTCTATGGCTTTATGAATCACCACTCAGGTTAGATTCTAAGTGGACAAGTACTTTCAAAACCAACATATATTACCAAAAGCTATTGCACACACACAAACAGACATGGTCAAGTACTCTAAGATAGTTTTGATATAGGAAACTAAAAGGCCTCAATCAAAGGTTGCTCATTTTAGAGCAACAAAAAAGCTAATGCATAACCTTAGGAGATTATGACTCAATCCAAGGAGGTATCAAAGAGAGGTTTTTCACATACATAAAAACCTATATCACTGAAAACACCTCTACAAACATAGAATAATGAAATAATAAAATTACTTGCCAATGATCAATATAATATGCTAATCACTCAGTAGCTATTGCACATCTAAAACTAACATATCAATCATAAAAATAAAGAATTCTTCACACTTGTTTCACACTAAGAATTAATGAATCATGAAAATAAAAATATTAATCCTAATTAAGTAGATATTGGAGATAAAATACATAAACACATTCACTAAATATCAAAATTGAGTTTGCTTTTGTATTGAAATTTCCTATCAATTCTACCTTGTAGATAAGGAGAATGTTGATATGGGTTTTATGCACACCAGTCTCATAACAAGGTAGCTTATAACATTTTTGGATATTAATGAAGGTGAAATCCACTCTAGGGCATGACTTATTGGTATGTGGTCTTAAAATCCAAGTGATGGAATAACAGGTAGGGCATGCAGGGTGTTAACAAAGATTGTGGATAGAGGGTGGTCTCTAAAAGGAAGTAAAATCTAGATGAGTTGGTGGTTATATGGTTATTAATCTAAAGTGAGTAGGTCACAAAATAAATTCAAAATGGAGGGAAGGGTAAATCAAAAAATAAAGGTTCTATTACTTTAGGAATCACCTCTCTTATTGATTTTTTAGTGGATAAGTGATTTCAAAACCTATGCATGTTGCTAGTAGCTATTGTACATACACAGTCAGACATGGTCAAGCAGTCTAGGATAATATTGATATAGGATACTCATAGGACTAAGTCAAAGGTTACTCTTTTTAGAGAAGCTATTACACACTCTTAATTAGGATATTATATGCTTAGTAAGGTATCTGAGATAGTTGTTTCACATACACATAAAACAATATCAACTGAAATCATATCTACACACTTAAGAATATAAATCAATCAACTTAATTTCCAATAATCAATATAATTTACTAATCCTTCAATAGCTATTGCACATATAAGACTAACATATCAATTATAAAAAGAAATAACTCCACATTTTTTGCACACTAAGAATTGTTGAATCATACAACCAAAATAGATAAACCTAATTACATAAAGATTAGAAAGAAAATACACAAACACATGAGTTGACAACCGAAATTGATTTTGCTCCTATATATTAAAAATATTGACCCTTCAAAACTATGGGTTACATGTGTTTAAACAAACATGGGGAAGGGGTAAAATAATCCTCTAAGTACATGCAAAATACATTACATGGCATAGTTAGAACTGTAGTTTTAACTATTGTCAAAAACTTTATAAAGTTATCTTATAATTGTTAATAGTTCAAGTTAGTCTTTACAAAATCATGCAACATGTGCATGTTTACAAAATGAATAGGAAAATTTTACAATAATATTCAAACCATAAGAATATTATAACTATTAAATATACACTGCCATAGAATGTACATGCAAAAAAATTGGCCCTTTATAGATGTGTTGACGACTACATGGATGTATTAACTTTAGTTGGAGTTGAAACTATGGCCATCAATGTAGAACATGAAGTGACAGCTTGAGTATGTTTCTTCTTTGCCTCTATCTTGAGCTAGAACTTATATGATACATCTTGTTACTATTTAATTATGTCCAAGTTCAAAAGAGGGGCTTGTTGCACCCTAAAAACCTATCCTCATAGCTTTGGATGCTCTACTTTTGTTATATTTGAGTTGATTTTATTGATCTCAACTTCAGTCACCTTTTCCCTAACAAATTTTAATTCCACTTCAATGTCTTCTAATGGTTGTCTTTGTAAAATTTACTTAAAATTGTCTGAAGCCTCTTAAATAAGTTGATCATATTTCATCTTATTGATCAACATTCCTGTATCTTCCTTTACATTTGACAATTTAAAGCCATTTAAAAATTTTAGAATGAGGACTTCATGCTCCTATTATTTGTAGAGCAAAGCCCTAACAGTTGTTAACCATTCCTTGGATTCTTCTATTAAGATGACCACCATATTGAGGGCATTGGACATCTCTAATGGTGTCATTAGATCCAAATAGCTATATGCCTTATTGGTTGTGTATATTATTAATAAGTTTACCTTTTTCTCATCTGACTCAAAGAATTAAATAATTAATGAATATTGGTAATATGGGGGGCTAATTTAGTCCGCATAAACTCTAATAGCTCTAAATAATTATAAAACTTTGATTTTGCCTCTTGGACCTTAGCAACAATGCCTACTAGGATATGCATTATCTTTTGTTGTTCTTCTATTTGTTTTAATCCTGCTTCCAGTTTTTATCTTGCTTGCTTGTGCCTTGATGAATTGCCACCATGGCATATTTTTGTGCTTTAACCAAATACATAAAATATTCATTATAGGGGGATTGACCCACCTATAAATTTTGTCTCTTGGACAAGTAAAATACTTATTTCCTCTCTCCAATAATTATTTCCTTACCAATTTCATCTTCCAACTTCCTCTTTCTTACCCTTTGGATACTCCTAGATGGCTTTCCAAAAAACATTATAATGGATATTTAAGAGAGAGGATATTTAAGAGTCCTCAAATTTCAGAGTGAGTAGAGGGATATTTAAGAGAGAGGAGGAGATTAATGGATCATCATAGGTGGAAGTGTTAACTTCCACCTTGGGAGTCTTCAACATAGATGAAATAGGTATAGAACCAAAAAAACAAATAGAGGAAAAGAGTAGGGATGTGGTCTCTAAAGACTGAGCCTTTTACCTATTATGTCTTCTATGGTTTTATCATTTCATTTTTCATCCATGATTCTCAAATCCTTGTCTCTCTCTAGTTATGCTTCTTCATCAATTTCTTCTACTTCCTCCTCTTCTACTTGTTGAGGTATTGTAGATAGGATTTGTGATTGCTCAATTATTGGAATACCTATGAGGGGATTACTTGTCTTATTCTTATATAAAATAGTGGTATTTTAATATAAGGAGAAGAATTTTTGAGTTTAGATATCTGCGTCTTATGTGGCTACCCTTGATGATGTAGATTCTTGTACATGAGGGGTACCTAAAGGTGTTTGTATTGTACTTAAAACTGGGTGATCTTGTTCTTGTTATTTATCATTAGATAACTCTACGTTAATGGGATATACTATATATCCCCTATGATTAGGTACAATCACCTTTGGTTCTTTAATGATAGTCATCAACTTAAAAGGAAGTTCCTGTGAAGGCTCAACTTATTTCTGACTCTACTCTGAAGGTTGGTTGTTCCAAAAATCTGAGGGTGTTCATCCTGTAAAGAGTGTTAATCTACTACATAATTCCTTCACTATAATTTAAGTTTCCTATTGAATAACACTTAAATGATCCTCCTTCAAACTCAATTTTCCCTTTCCAATATATGGTCATCATTCTCTGCACTCATGAATAAAAAGTCATAGTTATAATGGGTATGTTGGTATGGGATACTCAAGCCCTGAATGTGTCCTTGTATGTGGCCATGAGGACCCCAATCCCTATGTGGCACTATGGTCAAGTGATAAGTCTTTCATTTTCTTTTGATTCATCCAAAGTGCTTCTTCATTGTGTAGCACATCCTACTAATGACCATATGGTGGCCATAGAATGTGTTTTTCTTATTTTTGGTCAAGTCCCCCTTGATTCTCCACTAGAGATAGAAATTAATTTCTTGCTTTATAAATTTATCAGGTATATATTTGGGGAGATGTATGGGATGGACCTTATGTCTGTCAATCATTATCACCATGTATTTAGGATACAAAAAATAGTCACCCCTTCTGGATAGTGTTTTCACTATGCTTTCTCCAACTCTAGGATTGGAGACCCATTGATTGTTTACCATACTTAAGGATAAATATCCTTAGTAATCCTTACCATATTATTTGTATATGCATAAATTTTAATAAATTTTAAATACTCATATATGTAATTCTTGACAAAATCGATGGCTGGGATCCTAAGCTCACCAAGAACTTTATACATTGTTTCAGTTACAACATCCAAAAGATAAGACATAATATATAAGTGACCCAATAGATTAAGCTACTTGATATTTTATAAAACCTATTATCTCAAATGGGATCTTATAATTTCACCTAAATTAAATGTTGTGTCACTAGTCATCATCATATGTAACAGTGGTACCCAATCCAAACTAAAAAAATGCATGTTGGGCATGTCATAGAGCCTATTAAGCAACACCATCCCAATCCGTACTCTCATCCTAAGTTTTTTAATAGGGGTGGGATTATTACCTTTATATTTCATGGTCTCTCTAGGGAGAATCCATGAGATCAACACATTATCCATTGAATTCTCCTGATTCCATGAAACTAACCTATGTTTGTCAAAATATGCATATGGAACTAGTAATGATAAAAACCTATGAAAGTTGGCTCCAGAGATGCACGCCATAATTATATGGTTGTCAATATGGTGTAGAAAATTATACTACATTCATTCCCTTTTAATAATAAATCTCATAGGAGGTTGATCCAAGGCATCACCTCAAGCTTAACCACAATTGAATGTAGTGCTTATCTCTATAATGAGAGAAAGTTTATAATGAAATAGCATTATATGGGAGATAAATTTCCATCTAGTGAAAATAAATTGATAGAATAAAAAACATCCCATAATTCAGAGTAGTTCCCATACCTATTGTCAAAAATAGTGGCATCATAGACTATGTCCATGAATTCGGTCAAATCTTTAAAAGAAAATGGTGATGGTAAAAGTGCTCCCATGAATGAGTTAGATGAATATGATTTTGAAATTATGTGCAGTGATTTTTGTTTGTTTATGTTCTCTATGAAAAATTCTCCTTTCTACTAGTCACTTGTTTACTTTTAATAGTCTCACAAGTAGCTAGGGATTTTCTTATGTAGGATAGCAGTCAAGTTTGAATTTAGTTTGAGAGTAATGAAGACATCAATGGATGCACATCATGTATATAGCCTTTACCATTAAATTCTAATTCATGCACTATAAATTCCTAAAATTCACATGTTTTTTACTTTCTACATAGTTCAAATATCATTAGTTTAGTTGGTGGGTATCCTTAGCAAGTATCGAGAAGTATTTTTCTTTATTGGCTAAGTATAACGGGCTTTCGGTAGTTGAGAATTGGGAGTTGGGTTTTATATAGCGATTGAGCCTAAAAAATATTTTAATAAATATTTCAAACATAAAACTTGATGCAAAAAATTGGAATATTAAAATCTTTGATAAATGACAAGTCATTGAGAACATTTGTTCAAAAAAAATGTCTGATGCAAAAACTCTGAACAAAAATTTTGAAGACCAAACATCCTCAATAAAAAATTTGAATACCAAAATCCATTCGATAAAATGTCCAAACAAAAACCCTAAAAAAAAATCTAATAATAAATCTTGAGTAAAATATCCAAAAACTAAATCCTAAATACAATTCCCTTGAATAAAGCTAAGTCTTGGAAAGGTCCTTTAAGTTATCATGTAGTAGTGGCTACAGGGTCAAGAAAAATTCAACTCATGTGCATGTTGAAGGTGTCTCCTAGGAGATACTTTCAATGTTCCCTTCAATGTATGAAAACACCCTTCAAAGTACCTCATATGATATTCCTTTCAAGAGCCTTTTAATTCCTTGAAGGTATGGCAATCCTCTTGAGAGTAATATTTATTTAATACAAAATGATGCAATGATAGATTTTTCTTATTCAACTCTCTTTTGATGACCTTATGAGGTATGTAATTTTTATGGGTTTCACATTGAATCTTTGAATTAGGACACCTTAAATCTTTGATAAGATCTACAAAAGACCTTATACACAACAATCAACATATTGTTAACTACCTTCATTAATTAAAACACCTATTTACTCATTGAATCCTTTATAGAGCACAATAATGGTGGGAAAGTTCATCCTCATGATATCTACTATGATATTCCTTCAAGGGACTTATAATAACCTAATGTGTGACTTTAAATTATCTCCTTGAGGTTAACATGAAGGTATCTTAATGGGTGACTTGTAATTATCTCCTTTGGAAAGATTCACTTCGAAAAGTTTCCAAAATAGGGGCAATGGTAGAATAGAAAAGAAAGTCTCTATGGTCTCAATATTTACCTTTGAAGATGGATTCTCTATGGACAAGTGTTTTTAGAACTAAGTTTTTTACGATTAGTTGTTGTACACATAGATAAACACAGTCAAGTAGTCTAGCAAAGTTTGATATAGAAAACTTAGAGATCTGAGCCAAAGGTTTTGCCTAGGAGATACCTTGAAGGATAAATCCACTCTTACTCTTGTTTGAAAGGTATTTCCTAGGAGATACCTTGAAGGGGAAATCTATTCTTATGAAGAGTGTTGATTAAATTTTTATGCACACTAACTCATAATGAGATAGCCTCTAATGGTTTAGGATCTCAATGGAGGTAAACTCCACTCTAGATCATGAGTTGTAGGTATGTGGTTTTAACAACCAAAAGATGGAATAATAAGTATGACACGTAGATTGTTAACCAGGGTTATGAATGGATGATTGGTGTCTAAAAGAAGGTTAAAATTTAAATGAGTTGGTGGCTAGATGATAGTTAATCTAAATTGGGTAGGTATCAAAAACAAACTTGGAAAAGAGGGAAAGGTAGGGTAGAAAGGAAGGATTATATGGCTTCAGGAATCACCTCTCAGACTGAGTTGTAAGTGAACAAGTGATTTCAAAAAAAATGTTTATTTTTATCATCTATTGCACACACACAAATAGACATGGTCAAGCAGTCTAGGATGATTTTTATATAAGAATCTCAAAGGCCTTAGTTAAAGGTTGATCAATAGAAATAAAATAACCAAAACAACTGTTGTACATACATATAAAACTATATCAATGAAAACACCTCTACACACTTAGAAAAATGAAATAATAAACTAATATAATAACCACTCAATAGATATTACACATCTAAAATTAGAATATCAATCATAACAAGAATGATTTTTTCCTAGTTGTTGTAAACTAAGAATTATTGAATCAAATAACCAAAAAGATTTATCCTAATCACATAGATCCTAGAGAGAAAATATAAAAACACATTCACTGACAATCCTAATTATCAAATCCCTTGCAAGGACCTTTTCAATCAACATGGAAGGTATTCAAAGGCCCTTCCTAGGAGATACCTTGAAATAAAATTCCAGTCATGTGCATGTTCAATGTATCTCATATGAGATACTTCAAAAAAAATTCCAATCTTGTGCATGTTCAATGTATCTCCTAGGAGATACCTCAAAATAAAAATTCCAATCATGTGTATTTTCAAGGTATCTCTTATGAAGTACCTTGAAAGAAAATTCCAATGGTGTGCATGTTCTAGCTATCTATGCGGAGATACTTTGAAAGTACTATAAGGCCCTTCAAGGTAATCTCCTAAGAGATACTTTGAAAGAAAATTATAATCATGTGCATGTTCAAGGTATCTACTAGGAGAACCCTTTAATGTACTAAAAATCCCTAATATTTTTTTATAAGGCCCTTCAACTTATCAAGTTATCACCTAGTATTGATTTCAAGGTGTAGTAAAATTCTTCATGAGTGCATGTTGAAGTTATCTACTGGGACATTCAACATCCCTTTGAATGTATGACACCACCCTTCAAGGTGTCTACTAGGATATTCATTCAAAGGCTTTGAAATACCCTTGTAGTACCATCATGGTTAACTTGGAGGTATCTCCTAGGAGATACCCTGTAAGAAAAATTCACTCTTGTGCATGTTTTAAAGGTTTCTCCTAGGAGATACCTTGAAGGTACCCATTGATGGTCATTTTGACACATATTAGAAACATACTTGCCCATCATAATTCTCATTTGAAACAAATGTTTGTGTATTCCTTTGCCCATCAAATAATATTGGCTAGTGCATGATATGTTATAAATGTATAGTCAAATTTTAGTCCATTCCATTTGAATTATTTGTACATCTCTCTACATATAATTTATTTCTAGTTTGGTCATACACTATTAGTTTAAGTGAAATCCAATGTATACATTACAAAGATTTAATATGTATTTTGTATTGTAGTTTAGAATTAACATTTATTGATATCCAAATAATCAATATTTAAATCATTTCAATTTATTTAGAGAATTTCTTTGGGTGAGAAAGGAATTCTCACGCTTAAAAGGCAGAAGAAGGCCTCATTCTTAGATAATTTGGATATAGTATCATTTAAACTAATAAAACTAAAATTAAATCCACATCACCATCTTCTATTTTATGGTGGTGACAAAACTCGTCAATTGATATTTTGAGTTTTTTAGTCCACCAAACATGTATGCAGATATATACTTGTTTAGCACTATGCAGATATATACTTGTTTAACACTACATCAGGAAAATAATCTTATCGAATTTGAATAATCCTTCAAGAAAACAAGACAAGAAAGGACAACATATTTTTATGCATATTTTAAAGATGCTATACAAGTACTCACACCAATGGAGAAAAATAAGATAGAAGAAAAGGTTGATACACTTTTGTTGACACAAACTTCTGACTAGACACATAGTGAATTCTCTACATGGTATATTTTCTCTAGCAATTACACCTTGAACATTCCTATAAAGATCTATGAATTGGATTATACTAATATCAAAATAATAAATCTGAATGAAAGATAGATGAATCTTATAATTCATTCATTTATAAAATATAATGAAGTTTTAATGAAGGGTGATTTGTTAATTCCTATTGATCCATGTAACCCTCAATGTATTATCTAATAAAAATAATTCCTATAAGATATGATGGAGAGAAATAAATGTAAGGTTAAAAATTATAGATGGCCAACACACAATTATAGCATAATAGAGAATTCTTTCAAAAATGGAATACAATTCACTATGATTGAGAAATAAATGTTCTGTTAGAAGGGCAAGATTTTTGAAAACTTGTAGTCCATTCCATATTATGCACAAAATATTTAACCCATATAATGAAGCCAACTAAATAATTTATAAGGATTCATTTATAGAAATCATTTGATCTTCATGTGACCTTATCCTACAAAGAAGTTGGAAGAATCTTGAAACAGGGAAAAAAAGATAGAATAAATACATGAATAGATAGACACTTATTCACAAAAATGAACTATTCATCACAATAACTATATGAGAGAGAATTATTCTTTTCATGGAATAGATAGTTTGGGATTTTTTTGATAAGTTGTTTGATTTGTTTGAAAGTGGTACTTTATCTTATTCACATAAACAATATTTAAATCTTATTGGTATAACAATAATTAGAAACATTCAAGGGCTTTTAGATTAAAAAAATAGAAGCTATATTGGTGTGTGCTTGTAAAAAAATGAAATGAAATTTATCTTTCATTATAGAAACTTAAGAACAAATAATTTCTATTTTTCAATTTCAAAATTATTTGAAAAATTTAGTGCAATCAACACAAAAATAACCGCTTCGATCAATACCAGGTGCATAACATTTTAAATTTATTTATAATCATGATTCATTTTCAAATATAAATTACTAACAATATTTTGGTGTGTATGCTTTATTTTTCAAATTTAACAACTTATCAATCTTTTAGTGTGTAGCACTAATGGCATCGCATGCAAGTGAAAAAACAATAATAACAAAAAATCATATCAATGAACATGACACATTGAAAGTTGAAGAAGGTATGATAAGATCATGCATATTTTTTTCAATTATATAATTTTTTATTTATCAACTATTTATAACACTAAAAAAATATTTCTTCATTTGTTTATGTCTCAATTAAAATATTTCACAATGCAGCTCTACAACTTTGTGTCTCCAACACAATAACCCATGACACAGATCTATAGGTTGTTGCCTCCACAAAAACAACACAAGGTAAAACCATAAAACAAGACAAATTTTTAAAATAAAAATATAAAATCAATTGATGATGATAATTTTTAGTTAATAAATTATATAATACCTTGTAAGGAATAAATAACCAAAGGTTTAATGAAAGAATGTACCCATACAAAATATAAAAAGGCAAAAAAAAAAGGTGAATACCCCTTTCAATAAATTTGTAATTATATAAGTTCATACAAGTCTAAATTATATTAATTATATTTATTTATTTAAATACATTACAATTGAATTTTTCTTCTTGGATGGGAAATTGTAGAAGAAAATAAAATATAGACTTGCATCAGCTTGGGATTTGGAAGTGTGGGTTCATTTTATTATTGTGTAGACTTGAATGTGATTGTGTTTACCCATTAATATGTTGTTTACATGTTTAATTTACCAAGTTTAAATAACACAATATGTGATATGCTATATTTTTAATACAATAAATTTTGATATAGAGTATCCATGTGATCTTTATCAATAAAAAAACTATAAAGTATATTGTCCTAGAAATAATTATATTTATATTGATTTAAAAAGTTTTTAATTTGATGTGTCTTGTTGTAAGTATATGAAGGGGGTTAAAATATAGGTTTATATTAATTCAAAATTATTGATAGTGAACTTTGACTTAGAATATTAAATTCTATTTTGTTTGTTGTGGTGGACTATATAAACATATAAATATGTATTGGTATGCATAAGAACAATTGATACTTTCACTACTGTAAGAATATAGATGTTGTTTGATCAATGTTATATTCCTATCAACATCTATAATAAAAGAGTTATGGTAAAATGTGATATTTTTAAAATATGATAAAGTTATGGTCAAGTTATAAGGATTCAATATGAATATTTATATGCATATGTATGTTACAAAACTGACAATAGAAATGGTACATCCATGTATAATGAGTATAGTTACATGTGCCTAAGCTTGTATTTATTTGTATATGTGTTTATATGAATATTTATAAGATTTGAGAAAATTCAAATTAAAAAAAAAAAATACATAAAATGAAATGCATTATGTTTATATGTTACAATATGAAACGTAAATTAAAGGTGCATCAATGATAAATCTAGTAACATGTAAAATATTTTCTTAGAAAATTTCCATGTTATATTTCTTATAATATAATATTGTTAATAAATGATTAGTTTATTTTTTAACAAATTATAGACATTTCTTACCCTTTGGATACTCCTAGATGGCTTGTCAAATAAATTTGTAATGGATGAGAGCTATGTTATTTTGAAGCTAGGCATTTAAGCATTTTTAGATTTTAAATAAATGGCCCATGGAGGAATTATTAGCTAGTTAGGGTCTATCCCATTGTGTTTTTAACCATATATTCTTCCTTATGATCTTAAATTGGTTGCTACTTATTTTCTTCATTGAGGATTGTGATAGGCAAGGAAGGCTAAATGATCTTGGACCAATCCAAACCTCCTTATTAGGGGATTGGATGGACTATGATAAGTTACTTTGCTTTCTTCCCCTTTTTTGAGATTGTGACAATGATTACCTAAGATGAAGTGGTGGATGGCATGGGAAGAGTGATTTGGGTGTATGAGACATGGAGTTGGGGAGTGTCCATGGTTGTTTCAATCTTCTTGGATGCCCTTTTCCTCTTCAACGATATGACAATGGAAATACCAAAAGGAATACTGGTAGTGTCCATGATGGAAGAAGATGGCATAGGTGTGGAAGATGGATCAAAGGTGGTGGAAGATGGAGCAAAAGTGAAAGAGTCCTTCTCAACTTTTTGAGTGAGTAGATGGATATGTAAGAGAGAGGAGGAGATTAATGGATCATCACAGGTGTAAGTTTTAACTTCCACCCTAGGAGTCTTTAATATAGATGAAATTAGTACAAAACCAAAAATAGGAATAGAGGAAAAGAGAATGGATGTGGTCTCTAAAGGCTGAGATTTTTTTATCTATTGTGTCCTCCATGGTTATAATTTTCCCTTTGTCATCCATGAGACTCAGAGCCTTGACTCTCTCTAATTCTGCTTCTTCATAAATTTCTTCTGCTTCCTCCTCTTCTACTTGTTGAGGTATTGAAGGTAGGATTTGTGATTACTCAATTACTAGAATACCTATGAGGGGAGGCTTTGGCTTCCTCTTATTGAAAATTGTGGTATTTGATTGTAAGGAGAAGACTTTTTGAGATAATATAGATACTTCCTATGTGACTACCCCTGATGATGTAGATTCTTATACTTGTGGGTACCTAAAGGCATTTGTATTATACTTGCAACTGGGTGATCTTGTTATTATTAATCCTCATCAGATAAATCTATGTTAATAGGATCTACAAGATCTCCACTATGATTTGGTACACTCACCCCTGGTTCCTTCATGATACCTATCAACTTAAAAGTAAGTTCCTATGAAGGCTCTCCTTATTTCTTAGTCTAATCTGGAGGCTAGTTCTTCCAAAAATTAGAGGGTGTTCATCCTGTAAAGAGTGGTGATCTACTATACAATTCCTTCATTGTAATTGAAGGTTCTTATTGAATCACCCTTAAATGATCCTCCTTCAATCCAACAAGTTTTTACCTTTCCAATACATTGTCATCATTCTTTGCATTCATGAATAAAAATTCGTAGTCATAATGGGCATGTTGGTATGGGATACTTAGGCCCTAAATGCGTCTTTTTATGTGGCCATGAGGATCCTAGTCCCTATGTGGCATTATGGGCAAGTGATAAGTCTTTATTTTGCTTCCCATGTCTCCAAAGTGCTTCCTCATTGTGTATCACATCCTTTTAATGACCATATGGTGCCCATAGAAAGTGTTTTCTTATTTTTGGTCAAGTCCTCGATGCTCTACTAGAGCTAGAAAGTAATTTTTTGCTCTACCAATTTATCAGGTACATATTTGGGGAGATGTATGGGATGGACATTATGTTTGTCAATCATTATCATCATGCAGTCAGGATAAAAAAAAAAGTTCACCCCTTCTGGATAGTATTTTCACTATGCTTTATCCAACTCTAGGATTGGAGATACATGGATTGCTTCCCATACTTGAGGATAAACATCTTCAGTAATACTAACCATGTTCTTGGTATATGCATAAATGTGATTTTTTTTAAATAATCATAGATGTGATCCTTGACAAAATCTATGGCTAGGATTCAAAGCTCGCTAAGAACTTTATACATTGTGCCCATTATAGCATCCAAAAGATAGGACATAATATATAAGTGGCCCACTCGAGAGGACTAATTGATATTTTATAGAACCTGTTATCTCAAATGGGATCATATAATTTCACCTAAAGTAAACATTATGTCACTAGTCATCATCATATGTAACAATGGTACCCAATCCAAATTGAGAAAATGGATATTGGGCATGTCGTAGAGCCTATTAAGTAATGCCATCCCAATCTACACTCCCATCCTAAATTTACTGATAGGTGGGATTCTTACCTTTATATGTCATGTTCTCTCTATGGATAAGCCATTAAATCAACACCTTATCCATTGAATTCTCCTAGTTCCATGAGACTAACCTACGTTTGTCAAAATACACATATAAAACTAGTAATGATAAATACCTCTAAAGTTTATCTCTAGAGATGCATGTCATAATTGTATGGTTATCCATATGGTGTATAAAATTATACTACATAATCTTCCCTATGAAGAACAAATCTCATTGGAGGTCAATGCAGGGCATCACCTCAAGATTAGCCATCATTAAATGTAGTGTTTGTCTCTTAAGTGAGATCAAGTATATAATGAACTAGAGTTATATGGGAGATATATTTCCATCTAGTGAAAATACATTATTATAATAAAAAACATCCCAAAATTTAGAGTACTTCCCATACCTGTTATCAATAATGGTGGCACCATAGACTATGTCCATGAATTCAGTCAAATCCTTAATATAAATTGGTGATGGTGAAAGTTCTCCCATGAATTCCTTAAATGAATATGCAATTACAATTATGTGTAGTGATTATAGCTTGTTTACGTGCTTTATGAAAATTATCCTTTGTACTAGTCACTTGTTTACTTGTAATAGTCTCAGAAGTAGCTACATATTTTCTTGTGTAGGATATCAGTCAAGATTGAATTTATTTTGAGAGAAATGAAGGCATTAATCAATGAGCATCATGTATATAACCTTTACCATTCAATTCCAATTCATGCATAATAAATGCCTAACATTCACATGCTTTATACTTTCTGCATAGTTCAAATCTCGTTAGTTTAGTTGGTGGGTATCTTAGCAAGTATTGAGAAGTATTTTTTATTTATTGGCTAAGTATAATAAGATTTCAGTAGTTAGGAACTGGGAGTTGGGTTTATGTAGAGAATGAGCCTACAAAATATCTGAATAAATATTTTGAACACAAAACTTGATATAAAAAAACTTGAAGAGCAAAATATCTGATAAAAGACAAGTCATTTAGAACATTTATTCAGAAAAATCGTCTGATGCAAAAAATTTAACAAAAAGTATGAAGACCAAAAGTCTTGAATAAAAGTTCTGAAGACCAAAATCCATCTGATAAAATATCTAAACAAAAAACCTAGAGACCAAAATCTAATAAGAAGGCCTAAGCAAAATGTCCAAAAACCAAATCTTGAATGTAATTCCTCTAAATAAAACTAAGTCCTAGAAAGATCCTTTAAGCTATCATCCAATAGTGCCTTCAGGGTCAAGAAAAATTCAAGTCATGTGCATGTTGAAGGTGTCTCTTAGGAGATAGTTTCAATGTTCCCTTGAATGTATGATAACACCCTTCAAAGTATCTCATATGAGATTCCTTTCAAGACCATTGTAATTCTTGAAGGTATGGAAATGCTCTTGAGAGTAATTTTTGTTCAATACAAAATGATACAATGATGGATTCTCCTTATTCAACTCTCTCTTGATAATCTTATGAGGTCTACAATTTTGATGGGTTTCACATTAAATCTTATAATTAAGACACTTTGACCCCTTGATAAGATCTACAAAATACCTTATACCCAACAATCAGTATATTTTTAACTACCTTCATTAATTTAAATACCTATTTACTCATTGAATCCTTTATACACCACAATAACTATGGGAAACTTCAATGTCGAGATATCTACTAGGGTATTACTTCAAGGTCTTTATGTTGAACACAACTATCTACTGAGAGGGGTGTGAATCAATGGATCATCTAAAACTAATTGATTTAAACTTTTAGGGGAGATACAAATTCATATGCATATTAAAGAATGGATGCAAAGATCACACACACACAAAATCACATTACACCAGATTTATACATGGAAAACCTAAAGGGAAAAAATATGGTGAAAATAGTTATTGAAATATATTATTCTAATGCAGCCTCATAGTTAAAACACCTCACTAGCAAAACCACACTAATTAGATTTAAGGAAACCTATTCATAAGAGACATGGATCCCCTAACTGAGCACCAACTCAATTTTTTTGATGGCATAAACTAATCAAAACTATGGAGCTACAACTCCAGTGTACAAGATAGATTCATAAATGAAGTGAGTTCAGTTTCTCTGTTACAAGTCTATTTTATAACTGCTCATTCTTTGTGTGCCTTTTCTTCCTCTCTACTCAATCTTTGCACATTCTCTATGCACCTTTTCTTCCTCTTTACTCAATCTCTACACATTATTTGTGTGTATTTTCTTCCTCTCTACTCAATCTCTGTCCCTCTAAGTTTTACTTTATGTCTGCATACATCTCGAGTTGAGAAATTTTGATTTGCACTGATAGCACCTTTTTTAGTTTCAATAATAGCAGTAGAAAAAATTTCATTACTTTGTACAATATGTCATATGTGTATAGATAATGAGTCTAAGGTTTCACATCTTCAATTGTATTCACACTTCAACTCCACTTTCCTAGTTCTCATTCAATGTGATTTTGACATATAATTTTCCTATGTCTCAGTTCATGCAACACACTACAATGTTTAATTCTCTTTACTATGTTTGGAAACTACTAGATTTAGGTCATTACTATACCACTTCCTTAATTAGTGATTGATCAATTGGATCGATCAATATTGAGCTCCATGTAGACTCTTTCAGCTAACCATTTATCTAGTCATGTCTTTAAATGAGGATTGTTCATCTTGTATTTGGCACCATGCATAATCTATCTTGAACCATCCAATCTTTTGTATGCACTATTTCAACTTTTGAAATAGGACCATCGATCTCTTTATCCAAGGTTCCTCAAGTCATTGGATCTTTTAAATTATCATGTATTTTCTCATACATTAACCATCGAGCTCTTTCTTGTATCTTGATATATCCTATATGATTGGTTCAATTTCACTTCTTTTTATTTTCTTAGACATGCTTGATGTTTATCTTTATATATATATATATGCCTTTTAGGAGTTTGTCATGGAAGCCTTTCAGATTTTTTGAACTAGCCTTGTGTCCTCCACAATTGTCTTTTAGCACTTTCAAGTGTCCTTTATATTTAATAGAACTACCCTTCAGAATTTTGTAAACTATCTTTTGGAACTTTGAAAATGCCCTTTAGAAACTTTGAAAATGTCCTTTCTTCATTAGAACTATCCTTTGGAAAAATTGTTGTTGGTTTTTTTATTAAGGTGCTCTTTGGGACATTTTATGTTTGGGATTTTTGTTGAATTTTCCTTTGAGATAATTTTTGAGGGATTTTTGACAAAGTGCTCCTCACTTTATCTTTGTTTGGATCATTCACAGTGTCCTTTTTGAAGTTCTCTTTCTTTTCTTCTACTCCTCCTCCTATCTTTAAATTATCATATAGATTGGTTGACGTACTATTTGATGAACCATTTACTTTCTCATATCCAAGAGCATAATTTTCATTTGAAGGCTTCTAACCACTGATTAATTCATTAAGAATGTCTGATCTTTTTTTCAACTTTAGAATTTTGTCTATTTGACTTTTTTTCCTTCTCAAGTTATTTCCTCAAAGCTACTATTTCTTCCTTAAGCTTCATGCATCCTTTGGATTTTGTTTTTAGTTCCATCTTAACTAATTTTTCTATTCTTTTTTCCTCCTTAAGTTGATTTTTTAGAGTCACTATCATTTTATTAGATTTTTCAAGTTCCTTCTACCCAAGCTTCTTCTATTTTGAGTTCTCTTTTCTTAGTTTCTCAATCTCTTCTAGAGCACAAACTAGTTCACCTTCTAGATCAATTTCAACTTCCTCTTATTCATCCCAATCTTCACCTTCATCATGTTCTTGATTTATGGTAGTGGATTCTTTTGCCATGAACATGAATTCTTTTCCCTTTGCTATAAAATCATAGTCATGATCATCATCTAAATTATCACTATCACTACCTTTCACTGAGTCACTATCTTCTTTTGTATATAAACCTTTCTTACTCTTTAAGAAGTTCTTCCTTTTTTCATAGTGAGGTTTTACATTTTTATTTCTCTCTACTTGCTCAAAATTGTCCTTTTTATTATAGGTACATTTGGAAGCAAAGTGTCCTACCTTACCATAGTTGAAGTATTTGAATGGTAGCTTGCCTTTGTATTTTATTGATCCTCTCTATAGTTTTCTAACAAATTTATCTTCTTATCCATCATTCTCCTCATATTTAGACATGGATATTTCTTATTTTACCTACTTTGCTGCTTTGAATGCATCTTCTCTTTTAAATGTGGCAATCTCTTTGATTCTCATCTCATAGGCTATGAATGTTCCATGTAGCTCATCCAATATGAACTTGTCCAAATCTCTTGCTTCTTCAATTTCAAATATTTTGGAGTCATTTATTAATGGTATGGATCTCAAAACCTTCTTGAAAATAGTTGAATCTTCTATTATTTATCCAAGTCCTTTGATAGTATTCACTATCTCATCTACCTTGAGGAGGTAGTCTGCAATCTTTTCCTCTTTATTCATCTTAATAATCTCAAATTTCCCTTTGTGTGTTTATATCTTGGCTTGTTTCACTTTGTCATATCCTTCATAGATACCTTTTAACTTGTTTTATATGTCTTTTTCACTCTGATAGTGCATAAATTTGACAAACTCTGAGTTTGATAGACCACAAAGAATAACATTATTTGTCTCGGCATTGTTCTCATATACCTTCTTGGTAGCCTGATCATTGGGAGATATATCAAGAGATGTATATCCATTTACCATATACATTCGTACATTTAACCCTAAAGAGGATAAATATGCTTCCATCCTTATGCTCCAAAAAGCATAGTTAGATCCATCAAAGAGAGGTGCTTTATTTGAGGAAGATCCTTCTTGACTACCCATTGTGTTCACTAACCAAGATCTACCTGAGTTGATTAATCTTCTTCCTAAGGAACCCTAGGCTCTGATACCAATTGTTGAACACAAATATCTACTGAGAGGGGGCCGAATCAGTAAATCAGCTAAAACTAGTTGATTTAAACTTTTAGAGGAGATATAAATTCATATGAATATTAAAGAAAAGATGCAGAGATCACACACACACACAAAATTAAATTACACTAGATTTATATGTGAAAAAGCCAAAGGTAAAAACCATGGTGATAATAGCTATTATAATCTATTGTTCTAATCCAACCTCACACCTAAAACACCTCAATGGCAAAACCACACAAGTTACATATAAGGACACCTATCTTTAGAGGACACCAATCCCCTAACTGAGAACCAACTTGGGTTTTTTGATGGCACCAACCAATCAGAACTATGGAGCTACAACTTCAATGTACAAGACAAATTCACAAATGAATCTAGTTCATTTTCTTTGTTATAAGTCTAGTTTGTAACTACTCACTCTCTATTCATTTTCTATGTGCCTTTTCATCCTCTCTGCTCAATATCTACACATTCTTTGTGTGCCTTTTCTTCCTCTCTGTTTAATCTCTACACATTCTCTATGTGCCTTTTCTTCCTCTCTACTCAATCTCTATCCCTATAATTTTCACTCGATGTCTACATACATCTTGAGTTGACCAACTTTGAGTTCCTCTAATATCACCTTTTTCAGTTGCAACAATAGTAGTAGCAAAAATCCCATTACTTTGTTAAATATTTTGTATGTGTATAGATAATGAGTCTAGGGTTTCACATCTTTAATTATGTTCACACTCCAACTCCTTTTTCTTGGTTCTCATTCAATGTGACTTTGACATATATGCTTTCTTGTGTCTTAGTTCATGTAACATATTGAAATGTTCAAGTCTCTTTACTATGTTTGGTAACTACTAGATTTAGGTCATTACTACATCACTTCCTTAATTAATTATTGATCAATCAGATTGATTAATATAGGGCTCTATGTAAACTCTTTCAGCTAACCACTTATCTGGTCATGTCTTTAAATGAGGATTATTCATCTTCTTTTTGGTTCCATTCATAATCTATCTTGAACCATTAGATCTTTTGTATGCACTATTTAAAATTTTAAAATAGAACTATCGATATCTTTATCCAAGGTTCCTCAAGTCATTGGATATTTTAAAATAACATATATTTGCTTTTGTATTAACCATTAAGCTCTTTCTCACATCTCGATATCTCCTATATGATTGGTTCACTTTCACTCCTTTCAATTGTCTTAGACATGCTTGATCTTTATCTTTGTCTATATGCCTCTTGAGAGCTTGTCATGGAAGCCTTTTGGCTTTTTTGAACTAGCCTTGTGTCCTCTGTAATTGTCTTTCATCACTTTCAAGTTTCCTTTATCTTCAATATAAATACCCTTTGGGATTTTGTAAACTATCTTTTATAACTTTGCAAATGTCCTTCGAAAACACTACAAATGTCCTTTCTTCATTCAAACTATCCTTCGAACAAATTGTTGTGGGTTTTTTGTCAAGGTGCTCTTTGAGACAATTTTAATGGGATTTTTGTCCAAGTACCCTTTAAGATAATTTCCATGGGATTTTTGTCAAAGTGCTCTTCGAGACAATTTCCCTGACAAAATGTTTAAGTGCCTTTTGGTATTTTCAAAATGACCTTCATTTCTTCACTCATTTCTTGTATAAGTTCTATGTAGGACACATACCCTTCAAAACTTTTGCAATAGTCTATATACCCTTTGAGTTTTTTGAAAATATCCCTTCAAAATCTTTGAACGATCTACTTATCCTTTAGCATTTTTAAAAGATCCCTTCAAAACTTATAAATGGTCCACTTGCCCTTCAGACTTTTTGAAAAGATCCCTTCAGAGCTTTTGAATGGCCCACTTACCCTTCAGACTTTCTGTAAAGTGATCTTTCGAATTTTTTTTCAAGACAATTTTTCCAAAAGAATTCTCCAAGACACTTTCTCCAAAATAATTCAAATTGACACTCATTTCCTTCGAAAACTTTGTTGCAGATAATTTTTATGATAAAGACTTCACCAATTTTCCAAAAATTGCCTTTAACATTTTCCTAAAAGAATTCCCTTATTTGTTATAGGTTGTTTATTTGAGAGAATTATATTTTCTAATATTTTTGAAAGAATTCCCTTAACAAATACAAAAGTGTAAAATCAACTAAGTATGGAAACAACCTTTTGCATTTATAACATTTTCTCTATTCATCCTTATGACATAGAACTTAGACCATAAATAATAGACAACCCTATTTATCATAGTGTGATCATTTCCTTCAGATGTTACCATATGTTCAAGTGTGGATAACATCATCCTATGTACTTAGCTATATCTCATCAAGATAACCATGTGACTATAGGCATTCAAAGTACACTCATAAGTCTATTTAACTCAACACCTTTGCCATTAATGCATGATAGCATATGTTGCCTTTGACATCAATGACAATTCTTCAAACCTCAATGACTATGTCCAACAATCTCCCCCTTCATCAGTGATGGTAACTCATCATCAGAATGACTTAACTCCTTCATCTTCATTTTGATTTCTCCCCCTTTGACATTAATGACAAAGAGTCTCTACCATAATAAGTCAAAAATTTGCTCCTTTCTTGGCATCTTGGTTTTTCTTATCCTTGGACCTGATAGGTTAGAATACTTTATGAGGAACTCACCCTTAGGCAATGGTACATTAACTCCTCTGACTCCATGATTCTCCAAATGATCATTTATATAGCATTGTTCTAGGAGACCAATCAATAATCAACATATCTCTATATAGATAGGCATAATGATCTAGAGCTAACACACCTTTGTCACATCCTTTGTAATCAAATAGAAAAGGGACTACAACTTTCTCACCACACTACATTTTCTCTTAATCCAGGAGTTAATAATGTGCCTTCAATACTCCCCCTAGATTTATGCCCTATAACTAGAAGCAAGTGATGTGGTGTGGGAGCCACTACTCCTAGTTTCTTTTTTAGATACTCAAATTGCTCCTTGGGAAGAGGCTTGGTAAATATATCTAAAATTTGGTCCTTTGTTGGCACATACTTAATTTTGACTTCTTAATATGTAAAATTTTATTATAGAAAATTATATTTAATGGATATATACTTGGTTTTAGAATGCATCAATGGATTCTTCGATATGTTTATGGCAAATCAATTATAACAAAAGATAGAAATAGGTTCTTGGAATTCTATCTTGATGTCTTTGAGATCTTGATTCATCCACAAGACTTGGGTGCAACATGTTGCTACTACTACATACTCTGATTCTTCTATAGAAAGGGTAACCAACTCTTGATTTTTGCTCAGCCATGACACAAGTATATTTCCAAAGAAGAATGCACCACCACTAGTGCTTCTCTTATCATCCACACTTCTTACCCAATTAACATCTTCATATGAAATCAATGTGATATCTTAACTTGTAGGGTGACACAGACCATAGTCAATTATGATCTTGATGTATCTAAAGATTATTTTCATAACATTGACATGTGATTCCTTGGGAGATGCTTTAAATCTTGCAACCATGCATATAGCTTGCATAATGGCTGGTCTTGATGCAGTTAGGTATAGTAGGGTACCTATCATTCATCTATATATAGTATTATTCACATCAGGGGACTCATCTTCTTTGCTCAGCTTGCATCTAGTTATCATGGGAGTACTAACTGGTTTATTGTCTTCCCTTATGATTTTCTTGAGCATCTCCTTTGCATACTTGGTTTGAGATATGAATATCCCTTCAATGGTTTGTGTAATTTGTAGACCAAGAAAGAAGGAAATTTCTCCCAGCATAGACATTTCAAATTCACTTAGAATTTGTGTGGAAAATTCTTTTCACATGTTATTATTTCCACCTCCAAAGATGTTATCATCTACATAAATAATAATAATAATCAGCATATGCTTACCTTCTAACTTAAAGTATAAATTTTTTTCTGCACATCCCTTACTCAAACCTTGTTATTGTAGGTATTGATCCAATCTTAAATACCATGCTCTAAGTGCCTATTTCAGACCATATAGTGCCTTCTTCAATCTACACACATCTTCATCTACTAGCTGAAAACCTTCTGGTTGTTCAATGTAGAATTTCTCTTCTATGTTTCCATTCAAGAAGGATGACTTTACATCCATTTGATATACTTTGAACTTCTTATGAACAAAAAATTCCAAAAACATTCTTATGGCTTCCAATCTTGCCACTAGAGCAAATGTCTCTTCAAATTCTATGCCTTCTACTTGTTCATATCCCTTGCACACCAATTTTGGTTTTTTTCTTAAGAAAACTCCATCTTCATTGAATTTGTTTCTGTAAACCCATTTAGTTCCTATCAAATTCTTGTTTAAGGGTCTAGGAATTAGTTCCCTAGTTTTGTTCTTTTCTATTTGACTCGGTTCTTCTTCCATGGCTTTTAACTAGATTTATTCCTTCATGGCTTCACTAAAGGTCTTAAGCTCAATTTCAAACCTCACTTGCTCCTTGTTCATTCCAACTCTTCTCCTAGTCTACACTCCTTCATTTTTGTTGCCAATTATTTACTCCTTAGGATGATCCTTTTGAATAAACTTTGGGGGTTACTTTTCAATCTTTTCTTCCTCCTCTTCACTATCTTCTTCATTTTTTGCTTCTTTTAATTCTTCAATTCTAATCTCCTCATCAAGCTCAACATGTTTAAATCCTTCTTATCCCTTGAAATTAATTCTTTCAAAATTTTTATTTAGCATCTTATTGTAACATACATAGGCTTTACTCTAATTAGAGTAACTAAGATAAATTCCCTCATCACATCTTGACTCAAAGTTGCCTAGCTTGTCTTCCTTTCTTCTGATGTAGCATTTGCTTCCAAACACTTAAGAGTACTTGATTGATGCAAGCTTTCCATACCATAGTTCACATGGAATTTTATTACTTTTCACCCTCAATTTAAGTACTTGATTGATGGACACTACTTTATAGATAGCTTCTCTCCAATATCCATTAGATAGTTTGGCCTCTTTCAACATTGTTTTGGTCATCTCCTTAACAATCCTATTATTTCTCTTAATAACTCCATTTTTCTATGGACTTCTTACAGTAGATTAATTCCTTTCAATCCCATGATTCTCATAATATCCTATAAACTCATTGGATGTGAATACTCCAACTTTATAAGATCTCAAACATTTGATCTTTCTTCCCATTTCATTTTCAAACATGGCTCTAAAAATCTTAAATCTCCCAAAGGCTTGAGATTTATCATTTAAAAAGGTTAACCATGTCATTATTTAGTAATCATATACAAATAACATGAATTAATGAACTCTTTTTTATCCTTTTGTCTTTGTAGGACCACATAGATCAGTATGGACTAATTGCAGAGGCTTTGTAGTCGCATATTCTTTTGTTTGAAACTTGACCCTTGTTTTCTTGCCTAATTGGCATTCTCTGCATGTAGTATCCATAGATTTTTTATCTTTGGAATATGTCTTACACACTAATTAGAATTTACTTTGACTAAATTATCAAAATTTACATGTCTCATTCTCATATGCCACAACCAGCTTTCATCAACCTTTCCTATGAGGCAACTATTATTGTTTACCTCAACAAGATTGTATATATTATTCTCAATCCTCTTCCCTTCTGTAACTTTTTTTTAGATCTCTATAGTCTACATACATTGGCATAAAATATGGCATTGTATCCATTTTCAAACATTTAGCTAACACTTAGTAGATTATGCTTTAGTCTTTTGACATAAAGAACATCATGTGTAGGAAGCTTACCATCTATTTGCAAGGTTTCATTGCCTTTAATTTTTACTACTATGTTGTCTCCCAAGTTGACAGTTCCTTCCTTGCACTTTCTCAACTTGGTGAACTTGCTCTTATCACTAGTCATGTGCTTTGAGCACCCACAATCTATCACCTACAAGTTTTCTTCTTTGGCGTGGAGTACCATTTGAGCAATCAAGGATTGATTTTTCACTTTTCACATTTTTTTGGGTCTCTCATATGTCCTTTTATTTTCTTTATCAATGACTTTTGAACCTTTATCCTTATTAAGAGACTTGACTTTATTTACATTGTATCCTTTTGACGTTGCAAAGTTGGTCCCACAATGCTTAGCTATGTTACCTAAATTATTGTAATTGTAGCACATTGTACTTGAATCTAACAGAGGATCAAATGAGTTTCTACTTAAAAAATAATTATTCTAGTAGGAATGAATCTACATTCAATGGCCCTATCACCAAAATTATTATAACTATAACAATAACCATAAAAGGATGAATAATACCTGGTCATAATGTTCTTTGGTGTAGTATAATTAACTTTCCTACGCCTTTGTTTCTTCAAGTCTATCACTTGAGTATATCCTTCTACATCTTTGATCTCAGACATTTTCCTAGAATTTATTATTCTCACTTTATCTTTGTTTGGAACATTCACATTGTCCTTGTTGACCTTCTCTTTCTTTACTTCTGCTCCTCCTATCTTGAAATTATCATATAGGTTGGTCAATGTACTAGTTGATGAACCATTTCCTTTCTCATATCCAAGACTATATTTTTCATTTGAAGGCTTCTGACCACTGATAAATTCATTAAGAATGTCTGATCCTTTTTTCAACTTTAGAATTTTATCTATTTGATTTTTGGCCTTCTCAAGTTCTTTCTTCAAAGCTACTATTTCTTCCTCAAGATTCATGCATTCTTTGGATTTTGTCTATAGTTCCATCTTAACTACTTCTATTATTTTAGCCTCATCAAGCTGAGTTTTTAGAGTTACTATCATTTGATTAGATTTGTCAAATTTATTTTGCCCAAGCTTCTTCCATTTTGAGTGCTCTTTTCTTAGTTTCTTAATCTCTTATAGAGTACAAACTAGCTCACCTTATAAATCAATTTCACCTTCCTCTTCTCCATCCCAGTCTTCATCTTCATCAAGTTCTTGATTTATGGGAGTGGATTCTTCTACCATGAATAAGAATTATTTTCATTTTGATATAAAAGCATAGTCATGATCATCATCTGAACTATCACTATCACTACCCTTCATTGAGTCACTATCTTCTTTTGTATATAAACCTTTCTTACTCTTGAAGAAGTTCTTCCTTTTTGCATAGTGAGGTTTCACCTTTTTTCTTCTCTCTACTTGATCAAAATTGTCCTTTTTATTATAAGGACATTTGGAAGCAAAGTGTCCTACCTCACCACAGTTGAAGCATTTGAGCAGTAGCTTGCCTTTGTATTTTCTTGATTCTTTCTTTAGTTTTATAAAAAAGTTGTCTTCTTCTCCATCAATCTCCTTAAATTTAGATATCGATATTTATTCTTTTACCTACTTTTCTACTTTGAGTTTAGCTTCTCTTTTAAACATGTCAGTCTCTCCCATTCTCATCTCATAGGTTTTGTATGTTCCATGTAGCTCATCCACTATGAGCTTATCTAAATCTCTTGATTCTTCAATTGCAGAGATTTTGGAGTCATATCTTGATGGTATGGATCTCAAAACCTTATTGATAATAGTTGACTCTTCTATTGTTTCTTTAATTCCTCTGATAGCATTCACTATCTAATCTACCCTGAGGAGGTAGTCTACAATCTTTTCCTCTTCATTCATCTTAAGACTCTCAGACTTCCCTTTATGTGTTTATAGCTTGGCTTGTTTAACTTTGTCATCTCCTTCATAGATGTATTTTAACTTATTCCAGATGTCTTTTACATTGGGACAGTGCATAGCATTGACAAACTTTGTGTTTGACAATCCATAAATAATAGCATTCTTTGCCTTGGCATTGTTCTCATATGCCTTCTTAGTATGCTGATCAATATGACATACAAAAAAGAGAGGACAAACATGATTCCATCCTTATGCTCCAAAAAAAATAGTTAGATCCAACAAAGAGAGGTACTTTTTTTGAGGAGGATCATTCTTGACTAACCATTGTGTTCACTAGCCAAGATCTACCTGATCTGATTAAGGTTCTTCCTAAGGAATCCTGGTCTTTGATACCAATTTTTAAACACAAAGATCTACTAAGAGGGGGGTGAATCAATAGATTAGTTAAAACTAGTATATTTAATGTACTAAAGGAGATATAAATCCATATGCATATTAAAGAATATATTTAGATATCACACACACACATAGAATCACATTACACCAAATTTATACATGGAAAACCCAAATTAGAAAATCATGGTGAGGATAGTTGCTAGAATCTACTATTCTAATTTAGCTTCATAGTTATAACACCTCACTTGTAAAACCACACTGATTACATTCAAGAACACCTATCCTTAGGAGACACCAATCCCCTAACTAAGAACCAACTCAATTATTATAATGGTAAAAACTAATTAGAACTATGGAGATACAACTCCATTGTACAAGACAAATTCACAAATGAATCTAATTCAGTTTCTTTGTTACAAGTCTAGTCTATAACTGTTCACTCTTTGCTCATTCTCTGTGTGCCTTTTTTCCTCTTTGCTCAATCTCTACACATTCTTTATGTTCCTTTTCTTCCTCTCTACTTAATCTTTTTACATTATATGTGTGCCTTTTCTTCCTCTCTACTCAATCTCTGTCCCTTTGACTTTCACTCTGTGTCTGCATACATCTCGAGTTGACCAACTTCAAGATGTTGTAATTATATAGATAATGAGTCCAGGGTTTCACATCTTTAATTACATTCACATTTCAACTCCCCTTTCTTATTTCTCATTTAATGTGAATTTTACATATATGCTTTCTTGTGTCTTAGTGCATGCAACACACTACAATGTTTAGGTCTCTTTACTATGTTTGGTAACTACTAGATCTAGGTCATTACTATGTCACTTCATATATGTTTGGTAACTACTAGATTTAGGTCATTACTATGTCACTTCCTTAATCTAGATTGATAGATTGTGATTGGTCATTACTAGAGTCTACCTAATAAAATGTTTAAGTTCCTTTTGGGAATTTTAAAATGGCCTTCATTTCTTGGCTCATATATTTTAGAACTTCTATGTAGGACACATATCCATTAGAACTTTTAGAATGGTCCACATACCCTTCAAGTTTTATAAAAATATCCCTTTGGATGCTTTTAATGGTCTACTTATCCTTCAGCATTTTTAAAATATCCCTTCAAAACTTTTGAACGGTCCACCTACCCTTCAGAATTTCTAAAAAGATCCCTTTGGAACTTTTAAATGGTCCACTTTCCCTTCTATCTTTCTTCAAATTTCCCTTTAGAATTTTTGTTCAAGATATATTTTTTGAAATAATTCTCCAAAACACTTTCTCTGAAATAATTCCAAGTGACACTCATTTCCTTCAAAAACATTGTTGCAGATAATTTGTTTGACAAAGACTTAGCCAATTTTTTGAAAAATTGCCTTTAACATTTTCCAAAAAGAATTACCTTATTTGATATAGGTTATTTGTCCATGATAATTGTCTTTACCAATATATCCAAAATAACTCCCTCAAAAAATATAAAGGTACAAAATCAACTATGTATATAAACAACCTTATGCATTTGTAATAATTACTCTATTCATCCTTATGACATAGAACTTAGACCATAAAGAATAGATGCAAACTTGATTATCATAGTGTGATCATTTCCTTCAAATACTTCCATATGTGTAAATGTGGATAGAATCATCCTATGTGCTTAGCCATATCTCATCAAGATAATCATGCGAGCAGAGGCATTTAAAGTAAACACACAAGTCTATTCAACTCAACACATTTTTCATTAATGCATGATAGCACATGTTGCCTTTGAAATCAATGACAATTATTCAAACCTCAATGACTATGTCTAACACCTTATAATACCCTAATGGGTGACTTGAAATTATCTCCTTGAGGGTAACATGAAGGTATCTTAATGGGCGACTTAAAATTATCTCCTTTAGAAAGTTTCACTTTACAAAGTTTCCAAAATAGGGGAAATGATAAAGCATAAAAGAAAGCCTCTATGGTCTCAATATTTACCTTTGAAGATGGATTACCCATGGATAAGTGTTTTCAAACTAAGTTTATTGTGAGTATATATTGCACACACATAAACAAACATAGTCAAGTAGTCTGGGAAATTTTGATATAGAAAACTTAAAGATCTAGGCTAAAGGTTGCTCCTAGGAGATACCTTGAAGGACAAATCCAATCTTTTTTTTGTTTTAAAGGTATCTCTTAAGAGATACCTTGAAGGGGAAATATACTCTTATGAAGAGTGTTGATGCAATTTTTATGCACACTAGCTCATAATGAGGTTGCCTCTAATGTTAGAGGATCTCAATCAAGGTAAACTCCACTCTAGAGCATGAGTTAGAGGTATGCAATTTGAATAATCAGGAGATAGAATAGCAGGTAGGACATGTAGATTGTTAACTAGGGTTATGAGTAGATGAATGGTGTCTACAATAAAGTTAAAATATAGATGAGTTGGTGGTTAGATGGCAGCTGATCTAGAGTGGGTAGATCTCAGAAACAAACTCAAAAAAGAGGGAAAAGTAGGTCAAAAAATAAGGATTATATGCCTTCAGGAATCACCTCTCTGACTGAATTGTAAGTGTACAAGTGCTTTCAAAACTAATGTTTATTACTATCATCTATTTCACACACACAAATAAAAATGGTCAAGTAGTTTAGGATAATTTTTATATAGGAAATTCAAAGGCCTCTATCAATGGTTGATCCATACACATAAAACAACCAAGACAATTTTTGCACATACATAAAAAACTATGTCAATGAAAACACCTCTACACACTTAGAATAATGAAACAATCTACTAATTACTCAATAGATATTGCACATCTAAAATTAGAATATCAATCATAACAATAATGAACTCCTCATAGTTTTTGCACACTAAGAATTATTAAATCAAACAACCAAAAATATTAATCCTAATTACATAGGGCTTGGAGAGAAAATACATGGACACATTCACTGATAATCCTAATTATTAAATATCATGCAAGGACCTTTGAGATCAACATAGAACTTATTCAAAGGCCCTTCCTAGGATATACCTTGAAATAAAATGCTAATCATGTGCATGTTTAATGTATCTCATAGGAGATACTTCAAAAAAAATTCCAATTGTGAGCATGTTCCATGCATCTCTAAGGAGATACCTTAAAATATAAATTCCAATCGTGTTTATGTTTAATGTATCCCTTACAAATTACCTTGAAATAAAATTCCAATGGTGTGTGTGTTCAAGGTATCTATGAGGAGACACTTTTAAAGTACTACAAGGCCCTTCAAGGTAATCCCCTGATAGATACTATGAAAGAAAATTCTAATCGTGTGCATGTTCAAATTATCTACTAGGAGAACCCTTGAAAGTAATAAAAATCCCTAAGAAAGTATTATAAGGCCCTTCAAGTTATCAAGTTATCACCCAGTAGTGCTTTCAAGGTCTAGTAAAATTTTATATGAGTGCATATTAAAGGTATCTACTGGGAGATACATTCAACATCCCTTTGTATGACATCACCGTTTGAGGTTTCTACTAGGATATTACTTCAAGGGCATTGAAATACACTTGTAATACCATCATGGTTAACCTAGAGGCATCTCCTAGGAGATACATTATAATAAATATTCACTCTTGTGCCTATTTTAAGGGTTTCTCATAGGAGATACCTTGAAGGTACCTATTGATGGGCATTTTGACACATATTAGAAACATACCTCCCCCTCATAATTCTCCTTTGAAATAATTTTTTGTGGATTCCTTTGCCCATCAAATTATATTGGTTAGTGTTAGATATGTGAGATATGTATAGTCAACTTTTAGTCCATTCTATTTGAATTATTTGTACATCCCTCTACATATAGTTTATTTTTAGTTTGGTCATACATGATTAGTTTAAGTGCAAGATAATGTATATATTACAAAGATTTAATATGTATTTTGTATTGTAATTTGGAATTAACATTTATTGACATAAAATTAATCACTACTTAATAACAAAAAAAAAATTGAACCAATGAAATATGCAACTTGGATTTTGCAAAAGATTAATATTTAAATCATTTCAATTTCTTTACATAATATCTTTGGGTGAGAAAGGAATTCTCACATTGAAAAGGCAAAAGAAGGCCTCACTCCCAGATAATTTGGATATAGTACCTTTAAACTACTAAAACTAAAATTAAATTCACATCACAATCTTCTATTTTATGGTGGTGACAAAATTCCTCTACTTGATTGATATTTTTGAGTTGTTTAGTCTACCAAACATATATGTAGATATATACTTATTTATCACTATACAAATATATACGTGTTTAACACTACATCAAGAAAATAATCTTATTGAATTTGAATAATCCTTGTCTATGATAAGGATGAACTTGAACATGACCTTCAATTCCAATTGAATGTATGGAAAGTAGAAGAGGGAATTCTCTGTTGATCTACAACTAATTTTAATAAATTTACATCCAATAAAATGGAATTAACAAAAAATAATATTCTCCTTCTTGTGAAAAATTTGAGTTTCATTTGAATAGCTATGACAACATTCAAATGTTTGGTTTGATAGATAGAGATAATTTTGCCATTAGAATACAAAATATGTTGAAAAAAAATATGAAAAAGGGGCACCAACTTACTCTACTTCCCACCATGTAAATATGTATTTAAGATATCCTACAATCATCACAGAAAAAACACTGTAGAAAATAAGACAAGTAAGGGAAACATATTTCTATGCATATTTGAAAGATTCTATACAAGTACTCACACCAATGAAAAAAAAATCAAACAAAAAGTTGATACACTTTTGTTGACATAAACTTCTGATCAAACACACAGTGAATTCTCTACATGGTATATTTACCCTAGCAATTATGCATTAAACATTCCTATAGAGCTCTATGAATTAGGGAATGCTAATATAAAAATAATATATTTGAATGAAAGAGATGGGAATGTTATAATTCATTCATTTCTAAAATATAATGAAGTTTTAATGAAGGATGCTTTGTTAATTCCTTTTGATCCATGTAACCCTTAATGTATTATCTAATCAAAATAATTCCTAGAAGGTATGATGGAGAAAAAAATTGTAAGGCTCAAAATTCTAGATGGCCAACACATAATTATACCACAATAGAAAATTCTTTCATAAAAGGAATACAATTCACTATAATTAATAAATAAATGTTCAGTTAGAAGGGTAAGATTTTTGAAAACTTGTACTCCATTCAATATTATGCACAAAATATGTAATCAATATAATGAAGCCAATGAAACAATTTATAAGGCTTCATTTGTATAAATAATTTGATCTTCATGTGAACTTATCCTACTAAGAATTTGGAAGAATCTTGAAACAAGGAAAAAAAGATAGCAGAAATACATGAATAGATAGACACTTATTCACACAAATGAACTATTCATAACAATAATTGTAGGAGAGAAAATGTCTTCTTTTCATGGAACAACCTGTTTGGGATTTTTTTAATAAGGCATTTGATTTTTTTGAAAGTTATACTTTACCTGATTCAGATAAATAATATTTAAATATTATTGGTACAAAAATATTTAAAAACATTCAAGGGCTTTTAGATAAACAAAAAATAGAACTAGAAGATTTATTGGAAAAGGGGTCTACTTCCTTCTTGAAAACCCTTGGGTACAACAAAAAAGATATTGGTGCAAAAGGGTGAAGATGGAAAGTAACACATTATCAAAAATTTTAGATTATGTCAGTAACCATGATTTAACACTGCCATAAGATAAAATAATCACACTTGAAAAGGTAATGGAGCATTATACAATTTCCATGAAAACGTTTGATGATTTGTGTCTCTTAAATGAAGGTATTTCAAAACATAAAAAAGGCTAGGAAGCATTATCTTCGAATTCAATAAGTGGATTTAAAAAATATCTACATAGTCATGGAGGTTAGCTTCTTGAGATAGATACAAAAATATTCAGCTACTATTACGAGCCCCTGTGTCTTTGGCCATCCATTTTAGAAGATTTTAGTGAAATGTTAATTAGTGGTGTGAACGTCGATTTGATAATTGTTGATATTTTGAATCTCCTTGATTTTTTTAAGGAAGAACATCATCGCCTATTTCTTCAGGTATTGATTGATAAAGTTATTATTTAGGCCTTTAATGTATTCATCATCTATAAACTAGAACATTTTTCTAGAATTCAAACCTCTCTCAAGAACTTGTATTTTAGTGACTTCCATTGCATGCAAAAAATGGGTGTCATACTATGGGGTCCAGATAGTGATGGATTCAATTGGACTCATATTACAGGTATAAATTTTTTTCATGATCACACAATTTTTCAGCTTCAATATTTCATCCTCCATTCAAAAAATAAATAAATTAGAGGAAGTTTTTGACATCAACAAAGACGTGCACACATTTAAAATGATTAGTTCCAACAAAATATAAAAGCCTTTAAAAAATGAAATAGATAACTTCTTTTAAGAGAGACTTATCTCTACTTTCAACATTTTTAATACATGTGAAGTGATAAGGGTATATATAGAAGTTAGATTGGTCTATTCTTGTACATAATTTCAAAGAAATTTATCTTTCATTATAGAATCTAAAGAATAGATCATTTTTAATGTTTAATTTCAAAATTATTTGACAAATTCAGAGCAATTAATATAAGAACAATCGTTTCGATCAGTACCAGGTGCATAACATTTTTAATTTACTTTATAATCATGATTCATTCTTAAATATAACATCTTAACAATATTTTGGTGTGTATGATTTATTTTTCAAACCTAAAAGCTTAGCAATATTTCAATGTGTATCACTAATGGCATTGCATGCAAGTGAAGAAACAATACTAATGAAAAAGCATATCAATGAACATGACACATTGTAAGTTGAAGAAGGTATGATTAAATCATGCATATTTTTTTCAATTATATAATTATTTTTTTATAAACTATTTATAATACTAAAAAAATAATTATTCATATGTTTATGTCTCAATTAAAATAGTTTACAACACAGCAATTTTGTGTCTCCAACTTAATAACCCATGACACAACACTAAAGGTTGTTGCCTCCACAAAAATAACACAAGGTAAAACTCTAGAACAAGACACATTTTTAAAATACAAATATTAAATCAATTGATGACCAAAATTTTTAGTTACTAAATTATATAATACCTTGCAAGGAATAAAGAACCAAAGGTTCAAAAAATGAATGTACCCATACAAACTATAAAAAGGCAAAAAAGGTGAAAATCCCTTTCAATAAATGTGTAATTATAGAAATTCATACAAGTCTAGAATATATTAATTATGTTTATATAATTAAACACATTACAATTGAATTTGTCTTCATAGACAGGAGATTGTAGAAGATAATATAATATAGCCTTGCATCAGCTTAGGATTTGGAAGTGTGGGTTCATTTTATTATTGTGTAGACTTGAATATGGTTTTATTTACCTATTAATATGTTGTTTACATGTTTAATTTTCCTAGTTAAAAATAACACAATATGTGATATGCTATATTTTTAATACAATAAATGTTGATACAGAGTATCCACATGATCTTTATAAAAAAAAAACTATAAGGTATATTATGCTAGAAATAATTATATTTATATTGATTTAAATAGTTTTTAATTTCATGTGTATTGTTGGAAGTATATGAAGGGGTTTCAAATATAGGTGTATATTCATTTGAAATGACTGATAGTGAACTTTGTCTTAGAATAGTAAATCCTATTTATTTATTTTTTGATGGGTTGTATAAACATATAAATATGTATTGGTATGCATAAGAAAAGTCGATACTTTCATTACTGTGAGAATATAGACATTGGTTGATCAATGTTATATTCCTATCAACATCTATTAGATGTGACTTATGGTAAAACATGATTGTTTCAGAATATGATAAAATTATGGTGAAGTTATAAGGATTTAATATGAATATTTATATGCATATGTATGTTAAAAAACTGGCAATAGAAATGGTACATCCATGTATATTGAGTATAGTTAAATATTTATGAGAATGTATTTATTTGTATATATGTTTAAATGAATCTTTATAAGATTAGAAGAAATGAAAATAAAAAATACATGAAATAAAATGCAATATGTTTATATATTACAATATGAAATGTAAATCAAAATCACATCAATAATCAATCTCGTAATATGTAAAATATTTTCTTAGAAAATTTTCATGTTACATTTCTTATAATATAAAATTGTTAAGAAATGATTCATTTCTTTTTTAACAAATTGTAGCCATTTATTATCCTTTGGATACTCCTAGATGGCTTGTCAAACAAAGTTGTAATGAATGGGAGCTCTATTATTTTGAAGCTAAGCATTTGAGTAGTTTTAGACTTTAAATAAATGGCCCATGGAGGAATTATTAACTAGTTAGGGTCTATCCCATTTGTGGTTTTAACAACATCTTCTTCCTTAAGGTCTTCGCTTGGTTGATGTTTCTTTATTGCCTTGAGGGTTGTGATAGGCAAGGAAGGCCAAATGATCTTGGACTAATCCAAACCTCCATATTGGGGGAGTGAATGGACTATGATAACTTGCTTTGCCTTTTTCCCCTTACCTGAGATTGTGACAATGGTTACCTAGGATGAAGTGGTGGATGGAATGTGAAGATTGATGTAGGTGGATGAGAAATGGAGTTGGGGAGTGACCATAATTGTTTCAATCTTCTAGGATGCCCTTTTCCTCTTCAATGATCTGACAATGGCAATACTAAAAGGAATACTGGTAGTGTCCATGATGAAAGTGGATGGCATAGGTGTGGAAGATGGAATAAAGGTGGTGGAAGATGGAGCAACAGTGAAAGAGTCCTCAACTTTTTGAGTGAGTAGATGGATATGTAAGAGAGAGGAGGAGATTAATAGATCATCATAGGATGAAGTGTTAACTTCCAACCTAGGAGTCTTCAACATAGATGAAATTAGTACAAAACAAAAAATAGGAATAGAGGAAAAGAGAATGAATGTGGTCTCTAAAGGCTAATATATTTTACCTATTGTGTCCTCCATGGTTGGATTTTTCCCTTTGTTAGCTGTGAGGCTCAGAGCCTTGGCTCTCTCTAATCTGATTCTTCATAATAAAGTTATTTTGCTTCTTCCTCTTCTACTTGTTGAGGTATTGTAGATAGGATTTGTGATTGCTCAATTATTGGAATACCTATGAGGGGAGGCCTTGGCTTCCTCTTGTTCAAAATAAAGAGAAAACTTGGTTAGCTAAGATAGCTATTTCATATGTGACTACCCATGATGATTTATATTCTTATACTTGTGGGTACCTAAAGGCACTTGTATTATACTTACAACTGGCTGATATTGTTCTTGTTATTCCTCATCAGATAAATCTATGTTAATGGGATATATAAGATCTCCCCTAAGATCTAGTACACTCACCCTTGGTTCCTTCATGATAGCTATCAACTTAAAAAGAAGTTCCTATGAAGGTTCTCCTTATTTCTTAGTCTGATTTAGAGGTTAGTTGTTCCAAAAATCAAAGGCTGTTCATCCTATAAAGAGTGGTAATCTACTATACAATTCCTTTATTTTAATTGAATGTTCCTATTGAATTACCCTTAAATTATCCTCCATCAATCCAAAAACTTTTTCCCTTTCCAATACATGGTCATCATTCTCTACATTCATGAATAAAAAGTCATAATCATAATGGGCATGTTGGTATGGGATACTCAAGCCCTAAATGTGCCTTTGTATGTGGCCATTAGGATCCCAATCACTATATGGAACTATGGGAAAGTGATAAGTCTTTCTTTTACTTCCCATGTCTCCAAAGTGCTTCCTCATTGTGTAGGACATCCTACCAGTGACCATATGGTGCCCATAGAATGTTTTTTTCTTACTTTTTGGTCAAGCCCTCCTTGACGTTCCACTAGAGATAGAAATCAATTATTTCTCTAAAAATTTATCAGGTACATATTTGGGGAGATTTAGGGGATGGACCTTATGTCTGTCAATCATGATCACTGTGTAGTCAAGATACAAAAAATAGTCACCCCTTTTAGATAGTGTTTTCACTATGCTTTCTCCAACTCTAAGATTGGAGACCCATGGATTGATTTCCATACTTGAGGATAAGCATCCTCAATCATCCTAACCATGTTCTTATTATATAAATAAATGTGACAAAATTTTAAATAATCATAGATGCGATTCTTGACATAGTTGATATCCAGGATCCAAATCTCACAAAAAGCTTTATATATTATGCCCATTACTTAGAACCTGTTATCTCAAATGGGAGTTTATAATTTCAGCCAACATAAATTTTGTGTCACTAGTCATCATCATATATCACAATGGTACCTAATTCAAATTGAGAAAATGGATGTTGGGTATATCATAGAGCCTATTAAGCAATGGCATCCCAATCCACACTCCCATACTAAATTTGTTGATAGGGGTTGGATTCTTACCTTTATATGTCATGGTATCTCTAGGGAGAAGCCATGAGATCAACACCTTATCCATTAGATTCTCCTGGTTTCATGAAACTAACCTATGTTTTTCAAAATATGCATATGGAACTAGTAATGATAAATACCTCTTAAACTTATCTCTATAGATGCATGTCATATTTTTATGGTTATCCATATGGTGTCTAAAATGATACTAAATAATCTCCCTGTGAAGAATAAATCTCATAGGAGGTTGATGCAGAGCATCACCTTAGGCTTAGCCACAGTTGAATGTAGTGATTGTATTTAAAGTGAGAGAAAGTCTATAATGAACTATAATTCTTTAGAAGATGGATTTTGATCCAGTGAAAACACTTTGATAGAATCAAAAACATCCCTTAATTTAGAGTAGTTCCCATATCTGTTGTCAAAAATAGTGGCATCATAGACTATGTCCATGAATTCGGTTGAATCCTTAAGAGAAAATGGTGATGGTAAAATTTATCCCATGAATGTCTTATATGAATATGTGATTTCAATTATATGCATTGATTATAGTTTGTTTACATGCTCTATGAAAAATTCACCTTTCTACTAGTCACTTGTTTACTTGCAATAGTCTCACAAGTAGCTAGGGATTTTCTTGTGTAGGATAGCAGTCAAGTTTGAATTCATTTGGATATAAATGAAGACATCAATAGTTTCACATCATGCATATAACCTTTAGCATTCAATTCTAATTCATGCATTATAAATTCCTAACATTCACATGTTTTGTAATTTTTTCATAGTTCAAATCATGTTAGTTTAGTTGGTGGGTATCCTTAGCAAGTATCGAGAAGTATTTTGATTTATTGGCTAAGTATAGTGGGATTTCAGTAGTTAGGAATTGGGATTTGGGTTTAATGTAGGGACTGAGCCTACAAAATATCTGCACAAATATTTTGAACACAAAACCCGAATCAAAAAACTCAAAGAGCAAAATCTATGATAAAAGATAAGTCATTTAAAATATTTATTTAGACAAAGTGTCTGATGCAGAAACTTCTAACAAAAAGTCTAAAGACCAAACTTATTGAATGAAGACCAAAATCCATCAGATAAAATGTCTAAAAAAAAAAACCCAAAGACCAAAATCTAATAGGAATGCCCAAGCAAAATGTTCAAAAATCAAATCTTGAATACAATTCCTCTTAATAAAATTAAGCTTTGGAAAGGTCCTTTAATCTATCATCCAGTAGTGCCTACAGGGTCAAGAAAAATTCAACTCATGTGCATGTTAAAGGTGTCTCCTTGGAGATACTTTCAATTTTCCCTTCAATGTATCATAGCACCCTTTGAAGTATCTCATTAGAGATTCATTTCAAGAACCTTGTAATTTTTTGAAGGTATGGCAATGCTCTTGAGAGTAATTTTTGTTCAATACAAAATGATGCAATGATGGATTTTCCTTATTCAACTCTCTCTTTATGATCTTATGAAGTTTGTAATTTGGTTGGGTTTCAAATTAAATTTTGGAATTAAGACACCTTGACCCCTTGATAAGATCTACAGAAGACCTTATACACAACAATCAATATATTGTTAACTACCTTCATTAATTAAAATACCTATTTACTCATTGAATCCTTTATACACCACAATAATGGTGGGAAATTTCAACCTTGAGATATCTACTAGGAGAATCCTTAAAGGGCCTTGTAACACCCTAATGGGTGACATGAAATTATCTCCTTCTAAAAAATTCACTTCAAAAAATTTCCAAAATAGGGGGAAGGGTAGGGTAGAAAAGAAAGTCTTTATGGTCTTAAGATTTGCCTTTGAAGATGGATTCTCTATGGACAAGTGTTTTTAGAACTAATTTTGTTGTGAGTATTTGTTTCACACACATAGACAAACATAGTCAAGTAGTTTGGGAATGTTTGATATATAAAACTTAGTTATTTGGGCCAAAGGTTGCTCTTAGGAGATACCTTGAATGACAAATCCACTCTTATGCTTATTTGAAAGGTATCTCCTAACATATACCTTGAAGGGGAAATCTACTCTTGTAAAGAGTGTTGATGTATTTTTTATGCACACTATCTCATAATGAGGTAGACTCTAATGCTTTAGGATCTCAATGGAGCTAAACTCCACTCTATAGCATGAGTTGTAGGTATGTGGTTTCAACAACCAAGAGATGGAATAGTAGGCAGGACATGTAGATTGTTAACCAGGGTTATGAATGGATGAATGGTGTATAAAATAAAGTTAAAATATAGATGATTTGGTGGCTGATGGTATCTAATATAGAGTGGGTAGGTCTTATTAAAAAACTCAAAAAAGAGGGAAAGGCACGGTAAAAAGGAAGGATTATATGGCTTTAAGAATCACCTCTCAAACTGAATTGTAAGTGGACAAGAGCTTTCAAAACCAATGTTTATTGCTATCAGTTATTTCACACACACAAATAGACATGGTCAAGTATTCTAAGATAATTTTAATATATAAAACTCAAATTCCTCAATCAAATGTTGATCCATACACATAAAATAACCAAGACAACTGTTGCACATACATATAAAACTATATCAATGAAAACACCTCTACATATTTACAATAATGAAACAATAAACTAATATGCTAATCACTCAATAGATATTTCACATATAAAATTATAAATCAATCATAACAAGAATGAATTCTTCATAGTTGTTTCACACAAATAACTATTGAATCAAATAACCAAAAAGATTAATCCTAATTACACAGAGCTTGAAGAGAAAATACACAAACACATTCGCTAACAATCGTAATTATCAAATTCTTTGAAAGAACCTTTTAAATCAACATGGAATGTATTCAAAGGCCCTTCCTAGGAGATACCTTGAATGAAAATTCCAATCACGTGTACATTCACTGTATCTCCTAGGAGATACTTCAAAAAAAATTCCAATCATGTGCATGTTCAATGTATCTCCTAGGAGATACCTTAAAATAAAAATTCCAATCATGTGTATGTTCAATTAATCTCTTAAAAATTACCTTGAAATAAAATTCTAATGGTGTGCGTGTTTAAGGTATCTATGAGGAGACCTATGAAATTACTACAAGGCCCTTCAAGGTAATCCCCTAGGAGATACTTTGAGAGAAAATTCTAATCATGTGCATGTTTAATGTATCTAATAGGAGAACCCTTGAAGGTATTAAAAATATCTAAGAAAGTATTATAAGGCCCTTCAAGTTATCAGGTTATCACCCAATAGTTCTTTTAAGGTGTAGTAAAATTCTACATCACTATATGTTGAAGCTATCTACTAGGAAATACATTCAGCATCCCTTTGAATGTATGACTCCTACCTTTGAGGTGTATACTAAAATAATCCTTCAAGGGCCATGAAATACACTTGTAATAACATCATGGTTAACTTCGAGGTATCTCCTAGGAGATACCTTGTTAGAAATATTCACTCTTGTGCATGTTTTAAAGGTTTCTCCTAGGAGATACCTTGAAGGTACCTATTCGTGGGAATTTTGACATATATTAGACACATACTTCCCCCTAATAATTCTCCTTTAAAAAAATGTTTGTGGATTCCATTTCCTATCAAATTATATTGGCTAGTGCCTGATATGTTAGAAATGTACAGTCAACATTTTGTCCATTCCATTTAAATTATTTGTACATCTCTCTACATATAATTTATTTTTAGTGTGTTCATACATTATTATTTTAAGTGAAATTTCATGTATCTATTATGAATATTTAATATGTATTTTGTATTTTACTTTAGAATTAACATTTATTAATATACAATTGATCACTACGTAATCACAATAAAATTCATGAACCGATGAAATATGCAACTTGTATTTTATAAAAGATCAATATTTAAATCATTTCAATTTTTTTACAGAATATATTTAGGAAATAAATTAATTCTCACACTTAAAAGGTAGAAGAAGACCTCACTCCTAGATAATTGGATATAGTACTATTTAAACAACTAAAACTAAAATTAAATCCACATCACCATCTTCCATTTTATGGTGGTGACAAAATTCCTCTTGTTGATTAGTATTTTGAGTTGTTTAGTTTTCCAAACATGAATGCATATATATATATATATATATATATATATATATATATATATATATATATATATAAATATATATATATATATATATATATATATATATATGTATATATATATATATATGTATATATATATATATATGTATATATATATATATATGTATATATATATATATATGTATATATATATATATATATATATATATATATATGTATATATATATATATATATATATATATATATATATATATATATCACTATGCAGATATATACTTGTTTCACACTACAAAAAAATAATCTTCTTGGAGTGGAATAATCCTTGCCTATGATAAGGATCAAATTGAATATGCCCTTCAATTTTAACTGAATCTATGGAATTGAGAAGAGGGAATTATCCGTTGAGATACAAGTAATTTCAATAAATTTGCACCCAATACAATTAAATTTAAAAAAAAATCTCCTTCTTGTGAAATTTTTTAGTTTCATTTGAAAATCTATGACAACTTTTAAATGTTTGGATTGACAGATAGAGATAATTTGGTAATTAGAATACAAAATATGTTGAAAAAAATATGAAAAAGGAGCAACAACTTATTCTACTTGCCACCATGTAAATATGTATTTAAGATATCCTGCAGTCATCATAGAAAAAACATTGAAGAAAACAAGACAAGCAAGGGAAACATATTTGTATGCATATTTGAAAGAAGCTATAAAAGTACTTACACCAATGGAGAAAAATAAGATTGAACAAAAGGTTGATTCACTTTTGTAGATAAAAACCTGTTGATCAGTCACACAGTGAATTCTCTACATGATATATTTCCTCAAACAATTACGCCTTGAACATTCCTAAAGAGCTCTATGAATTGGGAGATGCTAATATCAAAATAATAAATTTGAATGAAAGAGAGGTGAATGTTATAATTATTTCATTCATAAAATATATTGAATTTTTAATGAAGGATGCTTTGTTAATTCATTTTAATCCAAGTAAACCTCAATGTACTATCTAATCAAAATAATTCCTTGAAGATATGATGGAGAAAAAATTTTAAGGTTCAAAATTCTAGATGGCCAACACATAATTATAACACAATAGAGAAATCTTTTAGAATAGGAATACAATTCACTATAATTGAGAAATAAATGTTCTATTAGAAGGGAAAGATTTTTGAAAACTTGTACTCCATTCCATATTGTGCATAGAATATGTAACCAATATAATAAAGCCAATGAAACAATTTATAAGGCTTCATTTGTTGAAAGAATTTGATATTCACATGACCTTATCCTAATAAGAGTTTGGAAGAATCTTGAAATAGGGAAAAAATATAGAATATATACATGAACAAGGTAGACACTTATTCACACAAATAAACTATTCAGCACAATAACTATAAGAGAGAAAATGTCTTTTCTTAATGGAATAACTCGTTTGGTACTTTTTTATAAGGCATTTGATTTGATTGAAAGTGGTACTTTATCTGATTCAAATAAACAATATTTAAACATGATTGGTACAATAATAATTAGAAACATTCAAGGGATTTTAGATAAACAAAAATTAAGACTAGTAGATTTATTGGAAAAAGGTTTTGCTTCCTTCTTGGAAACCTCAAGGCACAACAACATGGATATTGGTAAGAAAAAGTGAATATGAAATATAGTATATTATCAAAAATTGTAGATTATTTCAGCAACCATGATTTAACACTACGATTAGATAAAATAATCACACTTGAAGAGGTAATGGAGCATTATACAATTTCTGTGAAAAGGTTTGATGATTTGTGTCTCTTGAATGAAGGTATCTCAAAAAATAAAAAAGTATGGGAAGCATTATATCTAAATTCAATAAGCATATTGAAAAAATATCTACATAGTCATGGATGTTAGCTTCTTGGGTTAGATACAAAAATATTCAATTGCCATTACGGGCCCCCATGTCTTTGGCCATCTATTTTAGAAGATTTTAGTGAAAGGTTCATTATTTTTGTGAATGTCAATTTGATAATTATTTATCTTTTGAATCTCATTGATGTTGTTAATGAAGAATATCTTCACCTATTTCTTCAGTCATTGATTGATAAATTTATTATTTGGGCCTTCAATGTATTCATCATCCATAAACTAGAACATTTTTCTAGCTTTCAAACCTCTCTCAAGAATCTGTGTATTGGTGATTTTCATTGCATGAAAAAAATGGATGTCATACTATGGGGTCCAGATAGTGATGGATTCAATTGGACTCATACTACAAGTATTAATTTCCCTCAAGATGCCACTAATTTTTAGCTTCAATATTTCATCTTCCATTCACACAAATTACATTAGAGCAAGGTTTTGACATCAACAAAGATGTACCAACATTTCAAATGATTGGTTCACATAAAATAGAAAGGTCTTTAAAAAATGAACTAGATAACTTATTTCAAGAGAGACTTGTCTCTACTTTCAAAATTTTGAATATATGTGAAGTAATAGGGGAATATATAGAAGCTAGATTGGTGCATGTTGGTACACAATTACAAAGAAATTTATTTTGCATTATATAAACTGAAGAAAAAATAATTTTAAATTTTAAATTTTAAAATTATTTGACAAATTCAAAGCAATCAATTCAAGAACAACTACTTCGATTAGTACCAGGTGCATAACATTTTTAATTTATTTTATAATCATGATTAATTTTTAAATATAACATCTTAATAATATTTTGGTGTGTATGCTTTATTTTTCAAGCCTAACAGCTTATCAATCTTTCAATGTGTATCACTAAGGACATTGCATGTAAGTGAAGAAACAATAATAATGAAAAATCATATCAATGAACATGACACACTGCATGTTGAAGAAGGTATGATAAGATCATGCATTATTTTTTCAATTATAAAATTTTCTATTTATCAACTATTTATAATCCTAGTAAAATATTTCTTCATCTTTTTATGTCTCAATTATAATAGTTCACAATGCATCTCTATAACTTTGTCTCCAACACAATAACCCATGACACAACTCTACAATTTGTTGCCTCCACAAAAACAACATGAGGTAAAACTCTAGAGAAAGACACATTTTTAAAATACAAATATTAAATCAATTGATGCTGAGAATTTTGAGTTACTAAATTATATAATACCTTGCAAGGAATAAAGAACCAAACGTTCAACAAAAGAATCTACCCATACAAACTATAAAAAGGTAGAAGTAAAGTGAAAAACCCTTTTAATAAATTTGTAATTATAGAAATTCATACAATTCTATAATATATTAATTTTATTTATTTATTTAAACACATTACAATTGAATTTTTCTTCATGGAAAAGAGATTTTAGAAGATAATAAAATATAGACTTGCATCATCTTGGGATTTAGAATTTAGGGTTTATTTTATTATTTTTTAGACTTCAATGTGGTTATATTTACCCATTAATATGTTCTTTACATGTTTAATTTACCCAATTTAAAATAGCACAATATGTGATATGCTATATTTTGAATACAATAAATTTTGATATAGAGTATCTATGTGATATTTATCAGTAAAAAATATTATAAAGTATATTGTGCTAGACATAATTATATTTATATTGATTTAAATTGTTTTTCATTTGATGTGTCTTGTTGGAAGTATATGAAGGTGGTTCAAATATAGGTGTATATTCATTTGAAATTACTGATGGTGAACTTCGGTTTAGAAGAGTAAATCCTATTTTTTTTATTGTGATGGGTTGTATAAACATATAAATATGTATTGGTATGCATAAAAATAGCTGATACTTTCATTATTGTAAGAATATAGATGTTGGTTGATCAATGTTATATTCCTATCAATGTCTATGAGAAATGAGTTATGGTAAAACATGATTGTTTTAGAATATGATAAATTTATGGTCAAGCTATAAGGATTCAATATGAATATTTATATGCATATGTATGTTAGAAAACTGATAATAGAAATGGTACATCCATGTATAGTGAGTATAGTTACATGTTTATGAGCATGTATTTATTTTTATATGTGTTTTTATGAATCTTTATAAGATTTTAGGAAATTCAAATAAAAAATACATCAAATGAAATGCAATATGTTTATATGTTACAATATGAAACGCAAATCAGAAGTGCATCAATGATCAATCTAGTAACATGTAAAATATTTTCTTAGAAAATTTCCATGTTATATATATTATATTATAATATTGTTAATAAATTATTCATTTCTTTTTTAACAAATTGTAGACATTTCAAAAGAGGAGCTAAAACTGACTCTAAAAAACTATTGATTTTAGGATTGGATGACTTATTATTTATTATGTACAAAATAAAAGATAAGTAAATGAATGATACAAGAAAAAATAATATTATATAATAGAAAATATGCCATACTACATTTGAGATCATTTCAAATAAATTTTGAAGGTGGCACTATAGTCTTTTTCTCATGTGGGCATTTGGTCGATGATAGAGGATAATCATTTGAGGCTACAAATTTAAGCCATAGGTTAAACAAATTCAAATTTAATGTTTATTTGGGGGAAGAGATATGGGTAGATGCAAAAAAGTTGGGGGACCAAAAAAGTGACATAATTAAAAATAGAAAGAATTTTTTGTAAACGGTGTACACCCTTTTCTAAAAATAATCCAATGTAAGAATAAGGTTGGGTATACATCCATTACAATCCAGTCCAAAGGGCTTAAATATTTTATAAAGGGTGTATACCCTTTGGACTTCAAAGGGCATGCATCCTTTGCATAGGGTGTGTGTCCCTTTCATAAGGTGTATGCCCTTTGCAAGCCATGTATGTTTTTTCTTTGTAATTAAACATTTGAAACCCATGTATTTTTTTCTATTTTACAATTAGTTGTGTTTCATTTGCAAGCATATATTTTATATTCTTATACTTTAAATTTATTTTACTAAATATAACTAATTAGCATCACTCAACATCATCTAAAATTGATTACATAGCTATAGGAGTTGCCATTTAGAAGATAGTTTTTCAAATTCCATTCCAGTCAATACTTAGTTTCAAAATTTCAAGATCAGAAGATAGAATGAAAATCAAGGCTATAAATCATGTTACATATGTAATATATCTATACCATTGAGGATTATATGTCTATTTTACCTACTTAAGTATTCCCTTCTACTTTATCTACTTGAGAATGCTCTGCCTAAATAAATAACCGAGCCATGGCTTGATCTCAAAGAGTATGCCCTATCTAAATACACAAACCATATCTTGATATTTACTATTCCCTACTGGTGTCAAATTCAGTGTTCCACTTACTCAACTTGGTCTACTTTGAGGTCCTTTAGAAACTTGCTTGTAATTAGCTTGCTTCCTAACCATAGATTATCTCTTGGTATATCATAAAAGGTCTTTTGAGTATTGGAATTGAAATACTAATGACTTATTATTTATTATTATCTCTTGGCTTCTTAGCCTCTGTCTTCAAATCAAAATACACTTTTAATGACTTAAAATAGGGTAATTACTCCTAAGATAGTAATATACCTTCAAGCAAAACCCTTTTTTGACTCCTAAAGCAATCAATTGTACATCCTCACTTCTTTGAACAATACTATGCCGGTTTCACCAATTATTTTAATCAAGCTTCTTAGTGCATGAATAAATTTAAATAAAAACTTAGATGACAACAAATCTACCCTTTATAGGCCTATTAGGCTAGATTGTACCTCTTAAGGACTTGATACAAAGAGGTCTACAACTACCTTGTTTTTTGGACTCATTCAATTTAAAAAGTCAATTAAAATATCAAGACAATGATACAAGACTCATAAGTATCTTTACGCAATCTCAAAATACCAATTAGATCACTAAAGTGCCCAAAATGTTGAATAATTCCTAAGCACTGTTATAATATTATGTATAGGTGTGTTTGGTCTTGAAAACCTGTTATTAATCTAAGATCATCAAAGCATTATTATAAAGCTTTATTAAGATGTTTGGAGATTATCTCTAAGGATAAGAAACCAATTTCCTTTATTGCTTTCTTAAGATTAGAATTCAATGGAAACTCTACTCTTTAGGTCTGGATGGCCTAATCTTCTTACATGGAAGGATATTGACTTGGATTAACTTTAAAATTATTTGAATCACTTTACTTTTAAGTACTCTATAGTGTTTACATAATAAAAATTGACTTCTATATACTCAATCAACAAAGTTGGAGATGTACTAAACTTGGAGTTTGTTATCTTTGCCTTGGAATCTTCTAAAAAACCTTATTCTCAACATAGAAAATGAACTTTAAATATTGGGTCTATCAATATCCATAAATCAATATCCTGTAATATGTAACCTATAGCATATATATAGTAATGATATAGTTTTTCCTACATTACATCTACCACATACATGGTACAACATCTAGTTATTCAGCCACTCATACATGACATCTTCATGTGGTCATGATGTGGTCACTCATATTGGACATAAATATATCTAATAACCCTAGTGCACTCCATTTATACCTAAAACATTAACCCCAAACCCCTAACCCCTAACCCTAAACCTTAAACCTTAAACATTGAAACCTAAATCCTAAACCCCAAACCCTGAGCCATAAACCCTAAACCACGAACACTAAATAATATACCTAAACCCTAGACCCTAAGTCATAAACCTTGAAACATTAACCCTAATACATTGTCCCTAAACCAAAAATAATAATCCATAAAACCAAAACTATTAACCCTAAACATATAAAATTAAAACATTAAATCCTATACTTTATACCCTAAAACCTAAAACCTAAAACCTAAATGTAAGACCTTAACCCTAAACCCTAAAGTATTAACCCAAAATCCTAAATCCTAAAGCATAAAACTTAAATGTAAGCCATTAACCCTCAACCCGAAGCCTAAAACCATAAACGATAAGTCATAGACCTTAAACATTAACTCCTAAACCAAAAAATCTAAACCCAAATAAAAAATTGAAACCTCAAAAACTTAAAAAAAACTAAATCCCTAAACCCTTAACCCTTAACCCTAAACCTAAAACCCCAAACCCTAAAACATAAACTCTAAACCATAAAAACTAAACCCCAAGTCTTAAACCCTAAGCCCTATCGCCAAACACTAAATCCCAAACCCTAAATACTAAACACTAAGTTTCAAAATCCAAACCCTTAGCCAAACCCCTAAGACCAAAAACCTTAACCTTAAACCTTAAACCCTAAGTGTGAAACCATAAACCCAAAATCCTAAGCCCAAACACCAACCCCCAACCCCTAAAACCTAAACTCTTGATCCCTTGAGCCATAAACAAGAAATCCCAAACCTTTAAGCATAGAATATAAATAATAAGGTCTATAACCTAATCCCTGATACATAACACTAAAAATTGAATCTTGAATGCTAGTCCCTATACACTAAACCCTAAGTTGTGAATCCTTAACCATCAACCATAAACCTTAAACCCAAAATATATAAATCCTAAACCTCTAGCCACCAACCATAATGTTGAGTTATCACCTATATAGAGAAAGGAGAGGGGGAATTGGCTAAGCCATATATTGAAAGGATAGGGGTCATTATAACATATATAGAGAAATGAGTGACTAGGGACATTAATGTAAAAGTCTTGAAGATGGATTCAAGATGATTTTCTAAATAATTTGTGGGTTTTTTAATCAATGGTTCTATCAATATGCATAAATGTCTAACATATAGCATTCAACCTATATCATACATATAATAATGATACAATCATTCATACATTACATCTACCCCATACCTAGTACCACATGTAGGTATGATGTCACTCATACATGATATATTCCTATATTTTCAATATAGTCACTAATACCAAACACAAATTTAGCTAATCACCCTAGTACAATCCATTTACAACTAAACCATTAACCCCAAACCCTAAACACCATAAACCTTTAACACTTAACCCTAATACATTATCCCTAAACCCAAAATAATAATACCTAAACCCTAAAACCTAGATCTTAAACATAGAACATTAAAACTTTATACCCTAGACTTTATACCCTAGACTCTAAGACCTAAAACCTAAAATTTAAGACCTTAACCCTAAAGCACAAACTATAAGCCTAAAATCATACATCCTAAACACTAAACCATAAAACCTAGTATTCAATGGCCCAATCTCCTATTAGGAACACCTATAGGTGTGTATGCAAGAGGTATATATGTCAATGTATGATATTTGATTATGTACATGGTAGACTGGTTCCATAATCAATACTATACATCCACCATTGATGCTATGAATCTCTTCCATGTCTCTAAACTTGATTAAACTCTTAAACAAGTCCAAACACTTATATTACAACCCTACAAGACACAATACAACACACCACACACTTGTGCTCTATGATCACTGATGGAACACACACATAAATGAAACCAACTAACTAAAATATTAGATCATTGTACTATGAAGTGGGGGTTGGAAATAGGCTCCAAAATGCATTGGATGTGTTCCTAATCATCAATCTTCCTTTAGAAAAGTGTTCTCATTGCATGCAATCATAATCAATCTTCTTTAGACTTATTTTCACATTTGGCACTAAGATGATCATCATTTTCTTAATCTAATCCATACATGGAATGGTATGCCACTTTTTAATGGTCCTCAAGCCTCTAGATCCATGAGGTAGAGCTTAAAAGGCCTCCAAATTATAGTTATCACCTTCCCACTTGGTGATAACTCTCTATTCACTATTCTAATTTAGACTGGCTAAAGTGAAAGTGATTGTATAAGTACTTGTGTGCTTTGCTAAGGTAAGAAATTGATATGAGGAGGCTAGCTCTCATTTTATCTCCCAAAGTGATCCTCATCCTTTGGGAATATTCTATACCTATAAGACATCAAAAATTATTAAAAAAATCCCTTATGCACCATGTTTATACAAATAGGTTATAATTCAACCTAATAGTGGTCCTCCAATGTTCTCCAAGGTTCACTTGGTGTTAAAAGTGAGGTTACATCTACTTAGGGCTTTTAGGCCTAGTTATGGCTTAGTAGGCCTAGTCTGCACATAGCTACTCATCAACACCTATGAGTATTTTTTATGATTATCATGACTCCCGTGTGTTTTCTCATGTTTAACATATCTTATTACATCTATTTTCAAGGTTATAATAGTCTCTAACTCATTTCCTTACCCTTTTCATACTTAGCCTACAAATTTTTTCCTCTTAGGAATGCCCTCTACCTGAGACAAAATAGAGTTTACTTCCCATATTTTCCTAGGTAAAATTATGATACAAGGGGTTTAATCAAGTTATGGGGACCCATTGTATAAATTTTTAGGGTTGGTTCACACTCCTAGCACCTCCAAACCTCATAAAATCCAAGGTAGACTTCTTGAGTACTCATTGTGTGTAGGGTTTATGTGTCAACTATAGGTTAAGGCTTGAGCTCAATTTACTCCCCTATTTTCTTAGCATTAGTATCCCATTAGGATGGTATAACCATAGTTAAGGTGTTATAATCAATTCTAGCACCCATTCTTTCTTTCTAACTCTTTCACGTGTACTCTTTACATTTTGATTGCAGTCAACTATGACTGGGTGCCTACTCAAAAAAGGTATTCCTATAGGTGGACTTTATATCTTAGACCCTTATATACCATGTTCTACATCTTCTATAGATAATAACCCTAGTGAACTCCATTTCTACCTAAACCATTTACCCTTAACCTCTAACCCTAAAAATTGAAACCTAAACCCTAAACCCTAAGCCATAAACCCTCAACCATGAACACTAAATAATATACCTAAATCCTAGACCCTAAGCCATATCTTGAAAGGATAAGGATTATTTTAACCTATATAGAAAAAGGGATGACTAGGAACATTTGTGTAAAAGGCTTGAAGGTGGATTCAAAATGAATTCCTAATAATTTGGGGTTTTTTAATCAATGGGTCTATCAATATGCATAAAAGGCTAGCTTGTAGCATTCAACCTATAACATACATATAATAATGATATAGTCATTAAAACATTACATCTACCCCATACCTAGTATGACATGTAGGTATGTTGTCACTCATACATGAAATATTCCTATATTTGTGTATAGTCATTCATACCAGACATAAATGTAGATAATCACCTTATTACACTCTATTTACACCCAAACCATTAACCCTAAAACCCAAACCTCAAACCCTAAATACCATAAACCTTAAATTTTGAACCCTAAACACTATAACCCTTGAATACTTAACCCTAATACATTATCCCTAAACCAAAACCAATAATATTAAACCCCAAAACCTAGACCCTAAACATAGAACCTTAAACCATAAAACCTAGACTTCATATCCTAGACCCTAATCCCTAAAAAATAAACTTTAAACCCTTAACCCTAAATCTGAAACCATAAGCTTAAAATCCTAAACACTAAACCATAAAACCTTAACCATATATGTCCTTAATATTAAACATAAAATTAAAAATCATAAACCTTAAACCCAAAACCCAAAACTTTGACCCCTAAACTTTTAACACTAAACCCTAATCCTAAAACCATAAGCACTAAACCCTAAACTTTAAAAATTGAACACTAAACCACAAACCCATAACCATAAAACCTCAAACCCAAAACCATAGACCCTAAATCCTAATATTGGATAAACCCTAAACTTTTAAACCTAAATTCCAAAACCCAAACAATCAATATAAAACATTGAAATATAAAATTTGAACCCTAAACCCTTAACTTGAAACCCTAAAAATGAAACTTAAATGACACAAATGAAATATACATTATGGACACCACACTACAGAGGAATGATGTAAGCATTGGTAGTTCAGCTCAACCTCCTCTCCACTTTCCTATCATAATTCTTATACAAGTGTAAATATTTCATTTCAAGGAGAAAACATGCCATAACAAAGTTAGTAGCACAAATGATAATAATTTATACTCATGACCCACATCATTCTTTGAGAACAAATCAAAAACATCAGAAGATCCAAAATGATCTAGCCCTTTTGCTTAATGATTTGGAATTAACTATGTCTGAAAGAAGGATTTCACCCCATATGAAGCAAGCACAACGAAGTAATTTTTTTATCTATCATCATTTTTCATCATCCCTCATCATTCAAAATGATTTTTTTCCATGTAAGTGCAAAGAGGATATTATCTTATTTTCAAAATGTAAATCATTCAACAATCTCCCTAGAGTAATCCATTATGAACCTATCTAATCTACTAGACATGAATGAGAATAATCACCCTAGTACACTCTAATTAGAAAAAAAGGAATTGAAACACCATTCAAATTCATCTAGAAAAGATATTATTCATTATAAAATAAATTTATATTAATTACTAGATTGGTTCACACTCTACTAGATGAGGGAGTGACTAGGGATGATGATAGAGTGATTAGGTATGATGAGTGATAATGAGGGAATTTTTAGGGACATTAACGGAGGAGGATAGATGAGGAGGGGGTGATTAGGGATGATAAAGGATGATTAAGGTTGATGATGGAGTGATTAGCGATGATGAGGGGTTCGATGAAAGATGATGAAAGATTGACTAAGGATGATAAGAAATGGTGATGGTTAATTAAATAGTTATTAGGGATGATTAGGGATGATGAGAGTGTGACTAGGGATGATGATTAAGATGATGAAAGAGTGATTAGTTATGATTAGGGTTGATGAGGTTTGATGACCTAAAGTATTTAGGGATGATGAGGAATGATGACAGAGTGACTAGGGATGATAAGGGTTGATGAGCGAGTGATTAACAATAATAAAGGATGATGATATCCAATGAGGGAGTGATTAGGGATAATGATAATTGGTGAGGTAATGAATAGGGATGATAGGTGAATATGAGGGTTGATGAGGGAGTGATTAGGGCTGATGAGGATCAATAAGGGAGTGTCTTATGTGAATTTGGAGTGCTAGAATATGACTTTATTCTACATGACTTTAGAATAATGCATGAGATTAGAATTGAAGCATTCATGGATTGATCATCTATCTGACATTTGTTTTAGAGTGTGGTGTCTTTTTATAATGAATTTAAATGTTCTATTGATTTATTCTATTTCAAATGGAGTCTATTATGGTGATTACCTACATTCATGTCAAGTATAAGTTATTGTATCATGATTACAAGTAGATGTCATGTATGAGTGAATGCATACATATATGTGATAGATGTCATGTATGAGTGACCATATCATGATTATAGGTATGTTACAAGTTACATGATATAGAGTAGTCATTTATGTATATTGATAGACCCATTGATTGAAAAACCCATATATTATTTAAGAATCCACCTTCAATTTTAGGTATTCAATCAGGTAGGGCATACTCAAGTAGGTAAAGTAGGTAGGGCATACTCAATTAGGTGAAATATGGGGCATAATCAATGGTATATATCTGTTACATACGTAACATTATTTTTAACCTCGTTTCTCATTCTATCTTGTGATCCTAAAATTTTGAAAACTAAGTATTGGCTGAAATGGAATTTGAAAAACCAACTTCTAAATGGTAACTCTTATAGCTCTGTAAGCAATTTTAGAAGATGTTGAGTGGCCCTAATTTGTTATATTTAGTAAAATAAATTAATTTTTTTTTCTAATTAACATTTATTTTACTAAATATATGCTTGAGAAACATCAAACATGGGAAAAAAAATTATAGTCCAAGGTTCTTAACAATAACCTCTAGTTTCAATACATACATACATACATACTTACTTACTTACATAAATCTTCCTTGGGTACAAACTTGGAGAGGTCTAAACCTTTCAAAAAAAAAATTCATTATTGACATAAAGGTATGCATTTTGTGAACTTAGTTATTATTCTAAGATATTCTATGTGAAATATTAATTGGTAAGATTTAACATATTTATTGTGTTATAGGTGATAAACATATTATATTTCATGTCAAATATCACTTCTTAAATAAATATTGTAAAATAATCATTATTTTTTGGCTGAAATAACTAATCACTATGCTACATTAAATCTGTCAAATGGGATTTTGTGGTGGATTCATCTATATGTTCACTCAAAAGGTATACTGTTCAATTCCCTATCATTGTCTAAATCCAATTTTATTACCACCATAAAGTGGTATTGGATAAATAACACTCTCTTAACAATATCTTTTATATTTTTAGAAGATGATTAGTTACTTGTAGAACATGTTCTATGATGCATGTAATTATAATATGAACATCTTCAACTATTGTGGTCTATATTGTCCCTATGACATCCTCTAATATAAATATTTAATGAATATTTATTTTCACAATCTACTACATCTATGTTACATTTATGACAATACCAAGAAGTGTCGGTGTTTTGAATTTTTTTAATAGTGTCTATGTGTCAAGGGTAATAAAAAAGTGTCATTTTAATGTGGATAATTATTACAACAACTATAACTTAACTTGATTTCCTAAAAATCCATGCGTTATTGATGTTTACTATTTTTTTCTCGGCAATATTTGTATTCAATGATGATGCAAGCATTGTAGCTACATCTACTTCGTATCAAAGTTCTAGTTGATCCAGCTCAAGTATATTTTGATTGATGAAGAGTTATGTGTTTGAGCTGGTCCCAATGATTCTTCCACTATAAATTAGAAGTTTGTCTTTCCTATTTGAAAGAATTAGAATTGATGGTGTGTTAGACACACACAAATTATCCAAAATGTTTCCTCTTCAGCACAAAAAAGTGCCCAAAATACCTACTTTGATGTTGTGCTTGGAGTTGTCATATAGAAGTAACATTCTTATCATGTTGGACATTCCATCTAATTTGTTAAAAAGGGTGGTAGCAATAATAGATATAAGTACACCAATACTATTTTTCATAGATTTGGAACTTACACTATTGATTTCTTCAAATTACCTATTCACTATAACCATCTCATACAAATATTTTGCTTGTGCTTGTTTCTAAAAAATGTTTTTTAAAAGTAGAGTTAATATAGTAGAATAACATGATCTTTCTTAGGACAATGTTTGATAGAAGATGTCAGGTCAAGGGTGATTTTCCGTAAATTTTATGAGTGATTATATTTTTTGTTTGCATATATTTTTTAATTACATGGCCATGCATATCTATTTAATGTTTCATACTATAATTTATAAAATTTATATTATTTACAATTATATAAGATTTATTATTAATATATATTAATTTTACAAAACCATACATATAATATCATATATTTTTATAAATGAGAGGGTATATAATTTATAAAAAAATATAAATCATAATATAAAATAAATATTCAACATCAATTATTCTCTTGCTAATATTTATTGTAAAGTATTTTTTATGCACACTGTGAAACTCTTTTATCTATATAATTTTTTATTTGATATTTTTGCTCCCCACCTCAAACCCTAGTAAATCAAAATTCTTCCATTAAATAAAATTTTAAATATATTTTAGTTTTCCTTAACACTTTAATATATAAAAAATTAAATATTAAAAATACACAAAGATCACAACATATAAATAAAGGATAAAGAAACGAAAAGCAAAAGCAAACACACAAAACTTATTAATCAAATTTTTATTTTTGAACACTAACCACAAATGTTGTATCAATCTTAAGACCTATTAAGAATGCCCTTCAAAATTTTACCGTTGCTCTCATATTAACTCTAAATCAAGTAGTCCAGGAACAACCATGGCAATAGATGTCTATAATATTTGAATCTAGAAACAACACCGGCTGAAACATTCTCTGTTTCTAAATATTTATAAGAGCCAATAAAACCCACTTTTTCCAACTGTCTCACTAATTTTGTGACTAAAACGCAGGAGGACATAAGTATTATATACAAGAATCTTCATACATAGTTTGGAAGGCATAGTGAATCCCTGACAACAAGAGTATCAATAATCTAAGTAGTAACAATACAAAGAATATTATCTATCTATCTACCCTCTAATATAAGGCTAATACAGTCTTTTTACACGGTGCCACCGTCAAAAAATGCGTTATTTGGAAGCTTTTGAGTTTGTGTTGGGCCATGGCTGTGCAAGATCTATCGTCCTTCTACAGACCTGGAAGTCGAAGCATCTGTGCTGCGACTATAATATGAAGCAGACATCCATGTATTAGTTTGTACACTCATCTCCGAATAAAACGGAGAATCAAACCCTGGAATAGGATATTCTTCTTCAAGTATTTGTAGCACTTGTCTCATGCCAAGCCTCCCTTCGGGCTGAGGATTAGAACAGAGCAACCCTAATTTGAGCACTCTCTGCATCTCATCTGCAACGTATCCACCACCAAGATGCGGATCGGCGGCATCCATGAGGTTGTCGTTGTCATACAGCTCTCTCACCCAGTCCACCATAACTATTTGCGCAGCATCTAAAGAGGGATCTACAGGCCTCCTTCCGCACGCAACCTCCAACATAAAAATACCAAAGCTGAACACGTCTGTGGCGGGGGTGGCCTTTCCTGTGTGTACGAGCTCCGGTGCGATGTACCCTGGTGTTCCCACCAGGCGAGTAGTTTGTGAGTTTTGATTATGCTCATATAAACGCGCAAGGCCGAAGTCCCCGAGCTTTCCATTTAGCTCTGAATCCAACAAAACATTGCTGGACTTGATGTCTCTGTGCACCACCCTCTGTTCCCATCCCTCATGAAGATACAGCAACCCTGCAGCTACATCTCTGACAATTCTGTACCTCTGAGCCCATCCCAGCACTGTCTTTGGCTTCCCAAATATCATCTTTTCCAGGCTTCCATTTGGCATGTAGTCATAAACTATGAATAACTGTGTTCCCCGCTTGCAGTAGCCTCTGATTTGCACAAGATTTCGGTGTTGTAAACGACCCAGACTTGAAATCTCTGCAATGAATTCCTTCACTCCTTCGTTGGTCTCTCTCATGATGCATTTTACGGCAACTTCGAGTCCATTTGCAGGAAGGACTCCTCTGTAAACCCGACCGAATCCTCCGGAACCCAAAAGTCTTTCGTCTCGGAAGCCATTGGTTGCAACATGTAGGTCTTTGTAGTTAAATCTTTGAGGCCAGTACTCCATCTCCCATTCTTCAATTACATCTCTATGCTTCTGTCTCTTCAACCATACAACCGATGCAGCAACCACGACCAGAAAGAGAAGGACGCAAGCTGTGGTAACGCCGGCTATAAATAGTGAATTCGTGGTCTTGGAATGCGTGCGTACAAAGGATGGAAGATGAGATGTTTTCAGGGCAGGAGCGGATCCATCTGTGCTGAAGCTCCAGGCCATGATGTAATTCTCCTCAAAACTGTCTCCTGATGACGTAGCTGCTGAGAAACCAACGTGCATTTCTTTTTCAAGAATGTTTGACAGAGATATATTTCTCATATATATCAGTGGTTTCTGCGGGCGACGCGAACCTGCCTGCACTATCGTGACATTAAGTTCGTTTGCAAGATGATCGTAATCAATCCAAGCTTGAATGTTGTGTCCATTCTTGATATCTAAATCTTGGAATTGGGTGTTGTTAATCCAGTAGCCTGCATTTTTGTGATCCACACCGACGTGATTGTCGTTGATCTCTTGGACTTCCAAGTTCATTACTGTGTCGAACTCGACCGCAAACGGATCTATGCTTGAACTACTGTTTAACAATCCCAGGTACGGCGTCATGACAAACGCCAGTCCATGCCCGCTTTGTGAAGTTGAGGAAGGAACTATGCTAAATACAAAAGTAGTGCTAAAAGACAAAGTAGAATCCATGGACCCGTTATCTTTCATTCTCACAGGCTGTCTATGAAAAGCACGGCCTATGCTGTTTTGTGATAGCTCAGTGAGGGAGATGGCATTGGACTGAACTGAAGCATTCCCAAACAAATCGAGGGTCGAACTCGAAGCATTGAATTGGTTGAAGATAAAACTTCTACCGGCCTGTGCGAGAAACGATGAAGGGAGGAGGAAGACAACGAGGAAGACCGTACACATTGTTGCCATTGTTGACCTCTTCTGTTCGAATTCAGAACATAATGAAACAAGAATAGTAATCGAAAAGGGAACACGAAGACACAGGACAATGTGACCAATACCTGTTTCTATTTATTTTGATCGACCATATTAGTTTGCATACAAACACAGATTAAATTCGAAATTAAATTTGAGCAAACTAAGCGTAAAGATTTGCAAATTTGTCCGTTGGATAAGTACGGGATAGGATAAAATAATCCAAAAAAAATCTCTAACGCCTCCAAATCTGGATAATCTCGAGTGTCTTAAGATTAAGCCTAAAATGAATATTTGTTTTGACATTATAAGTACCCTCAAATTTGAGGTGGTAAAGCCAAGAACATGTTATCTGTGTAGTTGGAAAGAGACACTCAAATAAAAAATATATATACTTTTTGTGGTGCTCACATGTTCCCCATAATTTGTACAGAGTTGGTGGAAACGGTTAATTTGGGTATCCTAACAAGGCCCACTTGTACTAAATCAAAGCCATGCCTAAGCCATCTACCTATACGGTGAAGAATTGAAAAGAAAGGAACAAACTCTGCTATTCAATTTTATCGCACCTACCTACACGGGGGGAGGGGATCTCTGAGGAAAGGAAAAGAACGGCATTGACTTTAAACAGGATCAAATTCTCGTATTCAGTCTTATCGCACCCTCTTAGATATTTGAAGATGCATCTACATTTGTATTCAGAATTGTATACATCAATCATTTCGTGATCGAGTGAGCAACATGATGTTCTATCTATCTTTCATTCTTTTTTAAATTAATAATGTGATAGTTATGTGATTAATATTTATTATTACTGATGAATATTAGTTATAATATTTTTATTATAATAATTTGTATAAATATGATTTAAATTTTTGATTAAATTTTTTTTATACAATTAATTTTATAAACTTTTCGTGTTTATTTTATTAATTCTTTAAAAAATCAAAATTTGTAATAAATTATTTAATGTCAATCATAACCTTACAAATATATGCCAAAATAAATACTTCATATTTTTTTCCCTACAAAGATGCATCCATAAATCATATTTAGATAATCAAGGTGCATCTTATACGATGACCCATCTCATGCAATAGGACCTTCAAACTCACAAAAGTCAAGTTTTATCTCATCTAATTGATTGTACTCCCTTTTTATGTAAGGAGGGAACTCAAATTTAGATGATAACAAAATAGATTAAAGTAATTAAGTGTGCACTTAACAATTTAATATTAATATTTTTATAAAGTTTTTAAATAAATTTTATTAGTTTTGTATTCATTTTGTTAATTCTATATTTTTTTAATTATATTCTATATTCACTTAACTATTATATTTTTTAAAAGGTAAAGTGTTTTTTAATAATTAATGTTTTTGTTAATATTTGAAAAAATATTGTATGTTTCAACAAACATATATGTAATATAAAAAATATGTATTTTTAATAATAACTTTGAATTTTAATAATTGAAAAATGTATTATATTTTTCAACTACATTTGATATTGAAAAAAAATCCTAGTCAATCACATTTTATATGGATAAATTTATATTATATTAAGTTAGTACAATTTATTTCTATGTTTCTATTTCAATTTGTAATTATGTAAATTAAAAAAAAAAATCACCATTTTATACAGAATATGTTTCAATAAATTATTATATTTATTTAACTATTATATTATTAAAAAAACATAATGTGATTTTCAAAAATTATATCGTGTGTTTGTTAATGCATCAACTTTGTAAACCTGTCCTAACACACAACACATTAAGTGAAGCAAACGACTTGGATCTCCTAGTAAACCTCCCCTAAAGCTTCTTATTAGCTCTTCCTTGCACATTTTCATTTCATATTTTCTCATTAGTCAAGATTGGGTAACAAACAGTAATGCTATGAAAGCATAAACCATTATTTCATATATTAAATAGGCTTAAGAATCTTTTTAACAGAAAAAAGTTTATTTTGTTTGATCAAGTGACAAAGTTGAGAGATGGCATTACACATTTTCATTTCATATTTTCTCATTGGTCAATTTCCTCAGAAGTCATTGGTTATAATATGTAGGTCTTTGTAGTTAAGTCTGTGAGGCTATTACTCCATCTCCCATTCTTCAGTCACACCTCTATGCTTTTATCTCTTCAATCATATAAGCGATGCAGTAACTATGAACAGCAATAGAAGGACAAAACTGTGGTAATACAAACTATAATTTATGAGTTTGTACTCTTTGAATGAAATGAGATTAACCAACAGATGCCAACTCCCAACTTGTGCTGGTCACCAAGGAACAGTCATCACCATCTTCATTGAATAGAGTCATCAACTTAAACCATGATGAGAAAATTAAACCACCTCAAACCATAGTCAACTACTTGACCAGCCCACAAGGTCACATTTCAATTTAACCCACATGGTCACCAATTTCACAGTTAGTCAAGCTTTCGATGACTTGGCAATAAGAAACTTACAAAGGTGAGAAGATTTCAATTTTCCCCTAACTTCCCTAAATTGAACGCCGTAGTCTGTATACAAAACATTTTTGATCAAAGTAGAAATTCCACACCAGGTCTTATGAGTTGAGAAGTGATGATGGAGGCAACTCGTGTTGGTCCTTCCTTCAAATTGCATTTCACACCAGGTACTTTCATCTAAGATTCTTGTATTTCCTCTTCTTCTTAGATTCATTATGTCATAAAAGAATTTTTTTTTGGTTCCTTGCTTTGATCACAATCTCCTCTTTGTTTTTCACACCAATGTCTTCATTTCTATGACAGTAATGAAATTGCTAGTCTAATAAACTTTTTCTCTTATAAACCTAGATCAATGCCCTAGTCTAAATATTGGTGATAGAACAATTGAATAAAGACCCTTCTTGCTCCCACCTCAGTGTCGACACTCATGAAGAATATAAATATACATTCAAATTTCTTCCCACTCAATGCTATGTCTTTGGCCCTCCAAATATTTCCATTCTCTTCATATGGAAATACCTACACAATAATTTTTTTATTCATGTAAATCATTGATGCAGAGTCTAGACTAAGATAAAAATATTAAAGGTTTTGGTATTGATAATAACTCGAGGACCTATGCAGTGATGCCACACATAATGTGAATGTCAAATTTTAAACCCATTTCATGAACTCTATTTGCAACTGCTTTGTATCATTTTCTCTTATAGAAGAAAGCCAACATATAGGATCAAGATTGGGCCACCCCCATTCATCAATAACATCATATACTAGAGAAGTCATAGATTCTCCACTCCCATGTCCTCTTTATTTTTCACACCATGGTCTTCATTTCTATGACAGTAATGAAATTGCTAGTCTAATAAACTATTTCTCTTCCATGATGCTTATGTTGAATCTTCTATTGTATAGGGATCATTTTTACATGTAAAAAGCTTTCATTGTAGATGAGTCCATAGATTGGGTTCATTACAAAATAGTTTATAATACAATACCACTATAGATTGTTTGACATACCTAACAAGTTTCACTAAATTCTTATGACATATTATTGAAATTAGAGTTACCTGGACCAAAAAAAAGCATAATGTTAATGAGAAATTTGGGGTATTCATCCATATCAACATTATTATTTTTAATGGCAGCCATCATGAGCTTATCACACTCAGGTATTTGAGCTAATTTAAATCATTTTCATTACACAATTATGTACACTAGGAATTTGTGCCAATTTAGCATTAGACTTTAGTTGGGTTACATATGATCCATATTTACACTTAGTAAAATCAATTTTTTTCAAGACAGTATAAGATATTCAATAAAATTATGAACAGACCTTAAATTATGAAACTAAATTTGTGCAAATTTTTGGTGCATGGAATAGTGTAGATTTGTACAATGAATAATTCCTAGACTGGCTCAAATAACTGAAGTATGGGTGGTGACAATTCAATTACTAAATTAGACTACCAACTCTGTCTACCATGTAAAATTTTATTCAACATTGCCCTTCTTATGATCTATGTCCAAATCACATTTACAAGATGATCCATGTTCAAATCTCACAAATGTCATGTTCTATTACAAGAAAGCATAATAACCGATATGACATATTCTATTTTATGAATTGAAATATTAAACATATGAGTAGAAACATAAATATAAGGATAGTGAGTTGGTGTAAAGTTTGTAAAGAGATCTTATTCTAAAATTGATTGGAAGAAAATCTGAGTGTCCCATATGGAATTTGAGTTGTCAAATGCATAGTGAAGAAAAAAGATATCAAAATTTGAACCATAATTTAGGCTGTAAGACTTTGAGGCCACATAGAATTCATAATTAGAGCACATAAACCCTCAAATTAGAGTCCACATAGAATTTATAATTAGAGCACAACAAAATTGAATATATTAAATTTGCTATTTTAGTCTAGTGTAGCTGGTCATACATTTAACAAGCCAATCAAAAGTGATCTCCCTAATTATATATAATTAGATTTCCCATTAACAGATCATACATTGAATCCAACAGGCTTTCGATGCAAGTTAAAATAATATGCCATGGAAGCATACAATATGAGTACTGGCATTGGTCTGTACAATGTGTGTTTATTTTCTTACACAACATTTGGCCCATGAACACATTAGTATTATATCTTTGTTGAGTAACTATTAGAAAAATATTGGTCCCTCTATGAATAATTTGAAAAGTATAGTTTAATCATGAACTATTGAAAACTATATGAAAACCTATATATCAACTATTCATTTTTCTTTGTACAACTCTAAATGCTCTCAAAATGTCCAAAATATTCTTTTAGTGTATTTTCCTTGGTTAGCCCATAGGACTATCCCCTTAATTTATGGGTCTTTTGTGCTTTGATTTTCACATTCTACTATCTTTTAAGGTCAACCTACGTGTATATATGCCCTTAAGGAGTGCGCGTGCACATGAACATGAATGCACACACACAATGCTTGGTCATTTCATCATTTATATTCTCATCAAACCCTATTATAAGTAGGGTATCTTATGCCTATTTTATCATGTATTATCAAGATGTCTTGACATTTAATCAAAGGAGATATACATCGATTTAATTTTTCCCTTATATATCTAGTGCCAAGTGATTGTATCAAGGTTATATTAAGATCATGTAGTTGCATTGAATTATCTAGGGTATGAGGTGAAGCCCTATATCTCATGGTTGATTTTCCACTCACATACACATTATGGATCCATCTTAGTATGGAGGACCATAAAATACTTGTAAAGTACTAGTGTTGAATGTTAATCTAATATTTGCCATATTGGTAGATTATTTGTTTGTCTGCAATATGTCATTTTTTTAAGAACCCCTCTCCAGTTGGCATTCCAATCATTTATGAAATTCCCTAATTCAAATTAGAGATGTAATAAGAAGAGAATTAGATCAATTTGTAATCAAATTGAATGAAATTTTTAGTCAACCACCACCTTCTTGGGCTACTCATGCAAATCACATTACCAAGATTTGGTAGAATACTAATAATTTGGAGCTATTAAAAGGCAATTGGTCACATCGATAAATGGAAATACTGGATATAATTTTTAATTCTAATCTCTTATCATAATTAATTATTTTGTAGCATGAAATATCGTTGAATCCCATGATGAAAAGTTGGTTTGACAGATACTTTGATAGAACTAGTTTTGCAACATTCTTGATAGAAAGATTATTTCATACATATCACCTTGTGATTAGATTTTAAATTTCAACATGGGATAGTCTTCATGATAATTATGTATAATTATGGAACTTTTTGGATTTAAATCCTGAATTAGATCTTGAACATGTGTTGGATGACATTACATACCAAGAAGCAATATGGTGAAGAAGTCATTTTCCAACACCATTAGAAGAATTTGAGGATGATATAAATGTTCATGATCATGATGGGTACTACTCAGATTAGTTGTAAGTAATTGGCATTGGACAGTGATATAATTTCGTGCATATAATGAAGAAGAATATTTTTGATCATGACAACATTTTGTATAATTTTGTACATGTAATGAAGATGAAGCTTTAATTTTGCTTCATAATTGTGTTCTATTTTCTCATGGGCCTCCGTAGATTTAGTGGCCAAAAATTGTATTCTGGTATGTGGGAATTATTGTAGTGGTGGTCTATGAGGAAATCATTTAAATAAAATTGGTGGCCTAATTTGCTACACTAAAGCTCTAATAACTTAATATGGTTTATACCATGACCTTACTGTGGGTGATAAGTCAAACTACCATTATAATTAAATGGTATAAATTGCATCCCATATGGGCTCATATAATTTTTAATGCACACATGTTGTATAAATTCTTCTTGTATCACCTACTAGTATTTCCTTTCACGTGCTGTCCATAAATACTAGTATATCCATGCCTCTAATTTAATACATAAAATTATTAGTTGATGGACAATGAGAGTATCATGTGGGCTTCTTAATAATTTCACTTTTTTCAACCTCTCCTGATTCTATGGGCTTCGTAGTAAATGCCCCTATTTTTAAAACCCTATCTTCATTTTATGGGCTTCTTAGCAATTTTTATTTGTTTTAACCCTCAATGTGAGAAGTGCACGGTGAAAATGCTTGACCTCTCTAGTCTTGTCAACCAACGTATTATACATCTTGATAACCTTTTCCCTTGCACCATCAAGAAGCTCAGTTAAAAACTAGTTTTCCCTCTCGAGTGATTGTTTTTTGGTCGCCACTAGTGAAAGTTGCAAACCAAGATGTTATTCTATACCCATTGTGATCTAGGATCTCATCCTTGCAAGAAGTTCTTCCATGTCTTTAGGAAATTGGGTAGACACATTCTCTTCTAGATTTGGGACTTCGTCTATATAAAATACGATACACATGAAATTCAATGATAGTATTTAATATTTTCAACATTGAAAAGCTAAAAAAATATAGACATAAATGAGGATCCATGAGAATATTCAAAAGCTAAGAACATCTAAATTTTTATAATTACAAATAGTTTCCTTACACAAAGATTTTTCTAACTTTAATGAAAAAAATGAAATCATTATATTTGAGTATGAAATATTTACCTATGGCATTGTCATTATAATGTATTGGAGTGTTTCCCCATTCCTTATCACCCCTTTTCCCCTACCTTAAACTGTGGGCCATAGTCATCGATAGTTATTATGTAGATTACTTGAATAGACAAACACATGATATGGAACAAAGGAATGTTATAAAGACAAGCCATGCATTTAAATCTTATATTTCACTCGTCCCCAACATGGTTACTTTTATATAGACATAGAGACATGCAAACATGTGAATTTCACCAACATGTGAAAGAATGAAAGCAGGATAAGGTATACATGTGAAGATGATACATCACTAGTTGAAAACATCGCATACTATACACATAAAAAAATATATGATGAGTACATGGGAAAAACATTTCATCATTGACCCATGCATGATTATGCAATACATCATTAAATGCAAATTAACCACCAAACCATTGCTTGAATCATACATAAAAAAAACTATGTATCCAACACAAACCAAAAATGAAACACTTATATTCAAATATCCTATCCAAATAATATGTTTAACCACACATCAAACATCTCATACATATTATGCCAAAATGTATGTATATAAATAATAGTGTCTAATGCAATAGATGCAATGCAATATAAATGTTCATGTCATGGGCTTTAGGCCTCTAGAAATGGATAAAAAAGTGGAAGCAACCAACCACATGAATGCACACATAAGTATATCAACTTGGACACTTGTATTTGAAAATGTACAATTTAGAAATATTAACAAAACAAAAGAATAAGACACCCACATGAAGAATAAACTTGTTAGTTTTGGTAAATAAGAAGTAACTATCATACCTCCTAAACATGGTCCACTAATGCCTATGACTACACCAATTTGTCTCCACCAAAAGCCTATATGCAATAACAATATACATCACTATCAAAATATGTAATGGCAAGGTTGAATCAAATATATGGAGAATAAAAAAGAGTGTATATAATAAGTAGTCATTGTAAGAAATAAAATATAAATTCATGAGGTAACTTGTCATGTGTACTTTCATTTGTTACACCCACCCCCCCCTCTGTCCCCGCCTCCCCCTTGACAAACATATCTACCATTCCATAAATGAATTTATATCGAAGGAATGTGATCCTCATCACTAGAATGAGCTTGAGGGTTGTCCCTCTATAATCAAAATTATCATTATTGTAGAAATGTCAATGTTAATATTGAGTAAGTTGAATTAAACTTAAACATTAAATTCATGAAAACCAAAGAACATAATCTATTTAACCTATGGTCCATTATTTCATGTACCTTATTGTTGCTCCACTTGTTCTCTTTCTCACTCTATTTGTTGATGATATTCTCTTTGTTGAATGTATGTTTCCCTTCCCCATGCCAAGTTTTCACTCAAATCCTATGAAACCATCTCATCTTTGATATAATTTAAGGCTATCTCACTAAGATAACATAACTCAGACACATCCTCCCCAGCCATCCATGATATTTATAGCCTATTTCTCTTGTTGATGCTCTAATTTTTCAAGATTCGATCTATTGGCCTCCTTTTTGTTTGATTTTTATTTATTTCTCTTCCCTTAGGCAAACATTTCCCACTTTTGGCATGCCCAAGGAGCCTCTTTAGAATGGGTTGCCAACCATGAATCTTATGAGGTAAGTGTTAAGTCTATCTCATGATCAAAATGGACAACTACCATCAACTCTGAATGTGTCACATGGCTTCAACAAGAAAAATTACACATTTCACCTTGCAATGCCCCAATCCTTGATTCTGTACTTGCCTGCATAATGTCATTCAGCAAGAAAGAGATGTGAGGTTAAAAGCATAAAGCAGTAAAAAAATATAATGTCATCAAACTAAATATAATGTTAAAAGAATAAAATAATAAATATAACATAACATCATCAAAGATAATCAAATGTTCTTACAGCATTCAGTTTCTCCTCCATTTCAGATTATGAAGCATCTAGAAGCCAATCACCTTCATCATCATCACCATCCTCATCATCATTATCATCGAGGTCATATGATTCCACATCATCTTGTCACATAGGTAGACATATATATGTGATTCCAACTCCAAACATAAATGGAACAACAAACACGAGGCTATGAGCATGCCAAATAAAAGAGAGACCAAAAAATAATATACATATTTATAGGGATGAATTTATTATGAAGGTGAGTATCAACCACGTCCACGTGGATCTAATCCACCCCTTCCAACTAAAACATAAAACAAAAAAAAAATAGAAAAATGGATGGCATGTCAAGATAATTCTAAACTTGATTATTGTAAGAGGGAAGAAAGAAGCATTATTTAACATGAGGAGTAATCAAACATTAAGGGCAGACATAGTTTCCCATACATCTCTTGAAAAATAGTCATTGGATGCTTTAGGGACACCTTTTTCACCTTCAATTTACTCCACGCACTCCTCCTACAGTATTAAAAAAGATATAACATATAAAAATAGGGATGAATGGTTCATAATTATTGAACATGGAAAATGAAAGAGAGAGTAAAAATAATATGCACATTTGTATGGATAGAGTCATTATACAGGTGACTATTAGCCACGTTCATGTGGCTCTATTCCACCCCTCCCAACTAAAACACATTAAAAAATAACATAGAAAAAATGCATGGTGTGTCAATCAAAAGTATTATGGTTTTGTTTATTGTAAAAGGGAAGAAAGAAACATTATTTAACATGAGGAGAAGTCATTCATTGAGGGCAGCCAAAGGTTCTCATACATCTTATAATAAATAGTCATTGGGTGCTTCGGGGACACCCTCTTCACATTCGGTCTGCTCCACCCCCTCTTCCTATAGTATTAAAAAAGGCCAATGCAATAAATCAAAAGAGAGATGCATTGTTCACAAATATTGAGCATTTTACATATGTGGAAATAATGTTAAAGTAGGCATTGAAAATACACAAACCATCAATAAAATCACTTGTGTTATCCCCTTATTTTCATCTTTATTCAATAAAGATTCCATCTCGGACTAGGATTGCAACCTTGGTTATTCACAGGTAGGGGATGGCTATCTCATATCAGTGGGAATATGATCCCCAATTGTTGATCCTCCATATAGCCTCCTCCTTAGATCTCTGAGGGGGCGAGGGGATCATCTAAACTGAGCACTTGCATGTAATGAGGACTTCTGACCAACTTCTTTCTCCTAACACAATACATGCCACAACAGATTAGCATCAACAAAAAAATAATACAACTCAAATTCATGTTTGAGTATAATAGCTGAAAATGCATACCATTTGTTCGGTTTTATCATAAAGTTCTTTGAGGCAATCATCTAATTCTCACTCATCCATCTTAAATCTACAACAATTAACATTCATAGTATTTGTTACCAAAAAATAATAACTTGCATTCAAACAAGTCAAGAATATGAATTACAACACTAACCCTTACCTATGAAATGCTTATAGAAATCATTGTAAAGGTCACCACGAGAGTACAATGGTGTGTCGATAGCTGACTAGTGGGCAACATAACGTAACAGTCATAGAATAATTAGGCCAACCACTATTCATGAAATTGACATCCTACATTGAAAGTATATATTACGAGCCTCCAACAACGAAATGTACATATGAGAAGGCATTACATTTTTTATAGGTAGTGTAATGTTCCAAAGTAAGGATTTTCTTTTCACATTATAGAAACTTAACATACCAATTCATTTGGAAACAATCTATATAATATGGAAATGCCTCATGCGATGATTCAAGGACAAGCTAAACAAACCTCTGTATGTACTAGATGAGATAGACAAAATGTAATGGATACATTACATTTTGAAAACTTTAAAAGAACCAAAGCATTCTTATTGTGAATTTCAAATGTTAGCAATAATATTTTTGAATCCTAGAATACCAAGTCCATGGAGATTTTATGTAAAAAAATTAATTTTAGTTACAGCTTCTATGAAAGACATTGATGGCAATATTTATTAAGCTCACTGAACATTCTGAATGAGGAAGTCAACAATAATAAGTAAACATTACATAGTACAATGGGAGTAATACAAACACAAAAATGGACTCACGCACTCTTACATTGTGAAAGTCTTCAAAAACACATGAAATATGATAAGAATAACACTTTCAATGTACTTAAAAGCACACATACACGATGACTCCATCACAAAGAATAGAGTACATCTAGGCACTTGCAAGCATAAATACATACGGAATGGTGAATGAACACACATGAATTAAAAATAGATCTCAAGAAATTAAAGCTTGGAAAATACTATAGAGGCTCTTATACACCCTACAATGGGAGTGCAAAAAATATGGATTCACACACTCTTACTATGTGGAAGTCTGCACAAATACATGAAAGATGATAAGAGTAAAACTTTTAATGTACTTAAAAGCACACAAACATGATGACCCCAACACAAATAATAGATTACATTTAGGCACTTGTAAGGATAAATACACATGAAATGGTGAATAAAAACACATGAATTAAAAATAGAGGTGAAGATATTAAAGATAGGAAAATACTAGAGAGGCTCCTATACGCCATATTATATACCCTGTTGAACATCTCTCTTTCTCTAAATATGTAGTGCATATGAACCTGCATATAAGAGCTTGTCCTTATGTATAAAAATAACTTACTAACAAAGATAAAATTATGGGTGAGCTTAATGTTATGTATAGTGGGCCTCTACCAAGGAGAAATAGGGCTTGAGAAATATTAGGAATATGTAAATTGAAGACATATGTCCTTTAAAAGGATTTATTACAATCTTCTCTACTTTTCTTTAAATTTTCATCTAAATAATTTATACAAATGAGGCTTATAAACACACTGTGAATGTGCTTATCTAAAGTTTTTTCCTTTTTCCCCATACCTATTCTTGTTTCCTATATTTTTTATTTTGTCTATGTTAATAAGTTATGGATTTAATTTTTTTCACATTTATAAAAAAAATATATGATTTTATTTCCTTGTTCAACTTATTCAATGACTAGTTGCCCTTCTGTGATCACAAATATGGACAAATCTATCCTAAATAAGTTAGGAATTTAGTTTTATGCATGGTCATATGTATCATTATCTTTTATGCAGGTTCATATGCATTATCATTTTAATAATGTAACATTGAGATTTGCTTTCTTTTATCCTTTAAAATGACTATTTTAAAAAAGATATTCTATATTTGAACAATACAACTCTATTTCCTATGAAAAGAAGGACTGAGTATGTCTTTTAATGAGAAGAACAACTTGTTAACTACATGAAAACTCAAGAATATTGGTTATAAACATATTTCCTATTATCTAAGGTGTTTTCAGAGATTTAAGTTCATAAACACAGTTCACAATCATGCAAACCACTATGTGTTAAGACATAGTCTATAGAAAAGAAAGGGTAACCTTGAACAAGGGCATACGGAACCCTCAAACGAAACGAAATGGTCACTTGACTTTGTGAAAATGATAAAAATTTCCACAATTTACCTCAACATTTGATTAGTACAAAACCAGGGATTAAACACCAACTCCTCTGCTCTTGTTTGGACCACCTTTGCTTGAGCTATCTCCCTCCACCTTGGATCCAGTAGTGAGCGAATGGTGAAGGACATCTATTTGGCCTTTAGGCTTGGCATTACCTAGTTAACAATAAGACATAGGAGATTAAGGCAATGCTAATAAGAAATTATTATCAACATGTTAGGGCATGATAATCTGGCATTACCATCGAATGATTTGCATGCCACACTAGGTCCATGCCACATGACAAGTTCAGTGAAACCTGCATAGTCATGGTTCGCGGTAGGGTCGACGATGATCATCGATTGATGATGAAGTTGGCGGTGACCATGGTGGGGACAGTTAAAATGAAGAGAAGCCATTAGCATCTATTTAACTATGATTTTGACCGATTTAATTGAATAGTCATAAGCGAAAACCAACCCCTTGATGACCAATGATGACCAACCCTGACGACCAGCGACAACCACCCTGTGTCAAGAGTTGGCATGTGCCGGTTAAGCTCTGCCATTGGATTGTGTGGGTACAAAGGATGGAAGATGAGATGTATTCAAGACAGGCACATATCCATATGTACTAAAACTCCAGGGGAGGATGTAATTCTCCTCAAGAAGGTTCCCTGTAGATGCTGAGAAACCAACATATATTTATTTTTCAAGAATGTTTGACAAAGACATATTTTACTTATATATCAGTGGTTTATGAGGGTGATACGAACCAACCTGCACCATCGTAACATTAAGCTCATTTGTAAGATGATCTAATCAATCCAAGCTTGAATGTTGTGCCCATTCTTGAGATCCGGATCTCGGAATTTGGTGTTGTTAATCCAGTAGCCTGCAAGCTTAAAGTCTAAAGACCTATGGTCGGCATGGAAGGAAACACTAAAATAAAAGAAAAATAAACTTTCTTGGTGCTCATATGTTCACAATAATATTACAGAGTTGGTGTAAATGGCCAATTTGGATATCTCGGGCCAATGAACTTGTACAAGGTCTGCATGTACTAAATCACAGGCATACGTCAGCCATCTACTTACACGGTGGATGGTGTCATTCGGGTGCACTTGATCTATGAGGAAAAGAAAAGAAAGGGATTGACTTCAAACCGTATAAAACTCTTCAAACTTATCGCACGCTCTTTGAGATTTGAATTTGTGCTATCAAAGTTGTATAGGAGTATAGGTTCTTTATTAAGAGATGTAGATTAGATTATCCCCACCATTGAATTGATAATAATGGTGATTTTTTATTTATTTTTGGTTGAAGGCTTATTATACAAATTTCATATAAAATGATATCCAAGTAAATGATTTAGTCATGGAGAATATGTTTTGAAATACATCTTAAATGACACTTAACATTATATAGGTAATTTTTAATTATTTTACATTAAAATTGAGGTGGTGAAAAATGTTCTTTAACGAATTTAAAAAATTAGAAGACCTCCTACCCATATTAATTTCATTATGACTAACATAAAGTTCAAAAAAGAATTTGGAGCTAGAGGGAAAGTTATGTTTTCTTTAAGTCTTCTAATTAGTCATGGAGAATATGTTTTGAAATACATCTTAAATGACACTTAACATTATATAGGTAATTTTTAATTATTTTACATTAAAATTGAGGTGGTGGAAAATGTTCTTTAACGAATTTAAAAAATTAGAAGACCTCCTACCCATATTAATTTCATTATGACTAACATAAAGTTCAAAAAAGAATTTGGAGCTAGAGGGAAAGTTATGTTTTCTTTAAGTCTTCTTTTATAAATTTTTTGATAAGATTAATACATAAAGATTCTAGAAAATCAATTCATACATAACTTTGTTTGTATGCCACTTCACATCATCATTTAACTCAAAAATAAGAGGTCCTCCAAATATTAAGGATCATTTTTTTAAAACATTTATAACGATGGTCATTTAGAATGAGAGATTGTACACTGAACAAAAGCTTTTAACATAAATGGATACAGAGATAAACATATTGTAAGGGCTTTAAAACAAGCTAGAAATAGACATATAAGTTGGAATGTTGAGGACATCACAAGGTTTGTGTGGATTTTCTCCCTTATGTGTAGTGCATCTCAAACAATCAACAATTTTAAAAAAGAAAAACAAGATAGTATTATTAATTAAATTTTTAATAATTATTTTAAATTTATGGGTTAGATTTATTTTAGAATATTGATTACTGATCATTATATTTTTTTCAAACCAACTTACATCTATGTTTAGATTGTTTTTGTGTTTGTAAATCTATATTTCTTCTTTTACTTGATGTTTAAAGTAGTGATCTTCTTCCATAGCCAACACCGTCATATTTTCAATAATATTTTTTCTTAAATTTTTTTTTTTTTTGATGGGGACTTCGCCTCCCATACTTTTTATATTTTTATTATATCCATTAACTCTAATATTAATGTAATCACCTATTTTCCCAATAAATGATACAATGTAAGAACAATCAATATTATACACCTCTTTTTTTTAGATAAATTCTATATAATTCTAAAATAATTGGAATAAACTTTTGAGTTCCATATGAAATAAAAAAGTATGGGTGGCGAAGTCACCATCAAAAAAAAATTAAGAAAAAACATTATTGAAAACATGGCAGTGTTAGCTATGGAAGAAGATCACTACTTTAAACATCAAGTAAAAGAAGAAATATAAATTTACAAACACAAGAACAATCTAAACATAGATGTAAGTTGGTTTGAAAAAAATATAATGATCAGTAATCAATATTCTAAAATAAATCTAACCCATAAATTTAAAATAATTATTAAAAATTTAATTAATACATAACTAGCCAATTATGTACTTGAATTAAATGTCTTTTTCAATCAACAACTCAGCGAATTTAATTATTATTAATATTTTTACTCAGATAGAAATTCATTTCTCGATATTAAGTAAAAAAAATATAATTAATAAATATTTATAGTATTTTTTTTAATTCTTTTATTCAAGTACTAAAAATGTTTGAACAATTATAAAATAATTTATTAACACATAACAAATTAATTGTTTTTAATTTTAATTTATATGAGTTTATATTTTAAAAAATTAATTAACGTAATTATTAATTTAATTATTTATTAATTAGTGTTTATAAAATAAATTTTATTAAAAATTTAATAAAAAAATTAACAATTATTACAAATTTTTAAATTGTAATATATTAGAATTTAATTTTATATTATGATCGAATACATAATATGATATACTTTACATGATTTATCTTTAAAATGACAATATAGTCATGTTGTTAATATTATTTGTTATGTTGGTATAATATTGTTATAATAAATCACAAAATACAATATAAAATATTAACTAAAAAAAATTTACACAATTAATTTTAGAAACTCACCTTCATTCTATTGACTCAAAAAAAAATCAAATCTCTAATAAATTGCATCATTTATCAACCATAATTTTGCAAATCTATGCCACAAGAAAATACCTCATATCTTCGGAAAGTAGCTATCCTACCTACAAGATGCACCCCATGCATCATATTTGATGTTATCTACAAGCATCTTATGCGTTGACCTATCTTTTGTAGTAGGACCTCGACACTAGCAAGAGTCAAATCATCTCTCTTTTGATTGATTGCACTTTTTTTTTATAAAAAAGGAACCCATATTTAAATGGTAACAAGTAGATTAAAGTAATTGTGTGCTTGAATAATTAAATACTAATATTTTTTAATTGTTTTTTTATAAATCTTATTAATTTTATATTTTTTTAATTATATTTTATATTCACTTAACTAATATATTTTTAAAAGGCAGTGTGTTTTTCAACAATCATTATTTTTATTAATGCTGGAAAAACATAAAGCATGTTTCAAAAATCACATTTACATTGAAAAATATATTTTTTAACAATATTCTTTAATGATTGAAAAATATAACATCACACTTATAAAAACAATCCTCTTTAATAATTAAAAAGTATAACATATTTTTCAAAAATCAGACTTAATAAAAACAATCATCTTTAATAATTAAAAATTATAACATATTTTTCGAAAATCATACATTGAAAAACAATCCTCTTCAATCACATTTTATGTAGATGAATTTGTGTTATGCTACATTAATACAATTTGTTTCTGTGTCTCTATTGCAATTGTAGTTGTCTAGATTGAGGATAAATTTACCGTGTCAAACAGAGTGTGTTTCATCAAATTATTAAATTTACTTAACTATTAAATTGTTGAAAAAAAACATAGTGTTTTTCAAAAATATTGTTAATGTATCAAATTTGTAAACCTCCCCTAACACAACAGATTAAGTGAAACGGACGACTCAGATCTGTCAATAAACATCCCATAAAACTCTTTGCTAGCTCTTCCTTGCACATTTCCGTTTAAAATTTTGGGTAACAAATGGTAATGCTTTGAGGGAATAAATCATTATTGCATATATTGAATGGAATCAAGAATCCTTCTAACAAAGTGAAGTTTTTTTGTTTGATCGGGAGACAAAGTTGAGAGATGAAATTGCAGTACCATTCACAATAAACCTTCTATTTGTAGATGGAATTACTCTATATCATTCACATTAAACCACACAGTTATAGACAGAATTGGGTATATAACTGTGGGTGTGTGTTTTTTAATTCCATGATTATGCCCTGAACATCGTCATCAAATATTGTTGTTTATATTGGGGTAAGAGTATATTTCTGTTTATTTTGGCGGGTTTATAACTCCATCATGATCGGTTTTTATAAATTTAAGGTGGTGGTCATAGTTTTGTACTGATGGCGACAGAGTTTTGAATTCAGAATGAAACAACTCTTCAAATTAGAGACATACCCTGGTATAAAGTAAACCCAGGATGCTGTGTGCAATAAAAAATTAAAATCATAAATGATTTTGTATTATAAGAAAACACATACACATTTATAGGATAATGATATCCAAATTTAAAAAAATGTTGATAACAAATCTTACAGCATAAGAATGCTTTCTCTTATCTTCTTATTCTCTCCTACTAGTTGAAAACGAGTTTATTATGTGTATATATAACTCTTCTTTTTTTAAGAGATTTCTAAATTTAATATTAAAAAATTACAACTTCTCGAGTTCTATTTTGTTTCATCTACAAGAAAAACACGTGTGAATTTTATCTTACAAAAAGCTTTCATAAAATATGTCCTTTTGAGTAGAGGATAAAATATTCATTTAATGAAAATATATTTTTCAAAGATTTTATATTGAAAACGCTATAAGCAATAAGTGTGGGTTGGTAAGATTAGATATGTTAATAAAAGTAATTAAAAAAAATGTGGGTAGACAAGATTAGATATACCGACACTCCCCTCTTAATATTGACTAAAGTATTATTGGAGTGATAGTTCAACATCAATGATGCCCATATTATTTTTGAGACGTTCAAATTTTTATTTTGATAATGGCTTAGTTAAAATATTAGCATATTAATCTTTAGATCTACAAAAATCTAAATATATTTCTCCATTGTTTACGGTAATGATATATTATGTCAACGTGCTTGCTCTTTATGTGAAAAGCATGATTCTTTGATGATGTTATGACTAAGTTGTCATCACAAAAAAAATGTCACCTTTAATTTCTTGTGCTTCAATGCTGATAACACTCCTCTCATCCATACTGCTTGAAAATTTGTTGTTGTGGTAGTAATGAACCCGAAAATTATCAAGATAATATAATTATCAATATAAGCCCAAATTTTTAACAATAACTTGTATTGATTCGTATTAAATGACTTGAAATAATTAAAAACTCAAACCATGCCTAAATAAGTCTCAACTTAGAATTTAGAGTTAACATGCAAAAATTTTAAAAAACTAAAATCGAAAAAAATGTCTATTTTTAGCAGCTGTTGTTTATAGTAAGTTTTGCATGCAGGCATGTGCATATCTAAAAATCTTACAAAATATTTTAAATGTTAAAATTAGTCTATGGGATGAAATTCAACTGAAGTTAACGTCCAGTCCTAAAAATATATAGTTTATAAAAATAGAAAAATCTTGAAAAAATAATTAAATTGTAATTTTAGACCCTCAGATGATCACGTATGGCCTCCAAAAAATATCAAAAACATCTAAGGGCAAATAAAACTACTTAATAAATCAATGAACTTTTTGAGACAGTCGTTTTGGTATGTGAAAGAGCTCAAAGGGAGATATGGATCAAAATTTATGGCCTCTAGAAGGTTGTTATATTTTTTCTACATCATTCTCCTCTAGTTAAAAACAACTCTCCTCCTGTGAGTTGCCCTGATTGTACTGTTGCCATTTTCCCTTGTCAATCTTCTTCATCTCCCATTCTATAATCCAAGTATTGTCTTTTTACTGCAATCATTTTCATTTACCAAATGCCTATTATAATTCCCTTGCCTTGTGCTCACTGTCTTCATATCTAAAACCTAGATTATTTTCTCCTTCTTTAAAACCTGCTACTGCCAATTTACTTCTTCATCTTCATCATTTTCATCATATTCTCCATGTAATTCATATAAATCTAAAATATTAAATATTGGAGATATATCAAAACTCTATGGTAAAATCACATCATAAGCATTGTTATTGATTTTCTTCACAATTCTGCATGCCCTAATTTTTTTGTACTTCAACTTGTTATACGTGCCTTTTGAAAATATTTCTTTTCTCACATAAACTATTACCAACTCTCCTTAAAATACCTTATATCTTCTTATGATATCTTCTATTACTTTATATTTCTCATTACTTTCCTATAAATTTCCTATTACTCATTCTTGTAACTATTGCATATGCTCTACAAATGCTTTTGCATCATCACTAATTCGATCTACAATCGGTAATTGTACTAAATATAAAATAATCATAAGATTTATTCTATAAACAATTTGATATTGTGACTTTACTATTTCTCTATTCACTCAATTTTTATATGCAAACTCAGCTTATGGCAAATCCAAGTCACATTCCTTGGGCTTCTCTCCCACTATGCATCTCAACAAATATTTCAAGCTCTTATTTATAACTTATGGCTGTCCATCTATGTGGGTGATATGCACTAATGAATTGTAGTTTAGTGCCCATCTTCTTCCCCAAAGTCCTCTAAAAATGACTTAAAATTTGTCTTTATTTAAAGTAATAGTTTTTGGAACACCGTGCAATCTCAAAATATTCTTAAAAATGATTATACAACTCTAGTGGCATTATTGGTTTTCTTACATACAATGAAATGAACCATCTTAGAAAATTTGTCTACAATACCAAAAATTGAATCATTACCTCTCTATGTATTTGGTAATCCCAACACAAAATCCATACTCAAATATGTCCATGGTCTTCTTAGAACTGACAATGGCATGTATAATCTAATATTTTATGCATGTGTTTTAGCCACATGATATATTTTGCACCTTGAAACATACCTTATCACATCTATCTTTATCTTTGGCCAAAAATACTTTTCCTCCACCAAAGCTATTATCTTTGTCTTACCAAAATGTCCCATCAAACCACCATGTAATTATCTTATTATATTATCTCATTGAGACCCAACTGGAATGCATAATTATTTCACATTGAAGAAATAAATTGTATAAATACTTATCATGAATAACATCTATCTCACCTATTAAAAATTCTTTCACTACTCAAAAACCTTGCCAAAATATGGATCAATATCATATAAGTCTTTGATAGCTTCAAATCCAACTACCTCATTCACCATAGTAGTTAATAATGCTACTCTCCTTCTCAATGCATCAACTACCTGATTTTGTTTTAAAGATTTATGTTTCAAAACAAAAGTATACCCTTGCAAGAAAGAAACCCATTTTGCATGCCTACTATTCAACTTGTGTTGTGTATACACATATTTCAAATCCTCATGATCTATAAATAGGATAAACTCTTTAGGCACTAGCTAATGCCTCCAATTCTTTTTTGCTTGTACAATTGCATAAAATTAAACATCATAAGTAAAATACTTTATTTTTCCCTCATTTAATTTCTCATTGAAATATGTTATTGGCTTTCCATATTGACTTAGCACTACACTAATTCCCACAAAAGAAGCATCACAATCAACCTTAAATACTTTACTAAAATCTAGTAATGCCAAAATCAGTCTTTCTGTAGTCTTCTTTTTCAAAAATTAAAATCTTTCTATGGCTATTGTAGTCCATCAAAATTATCTCTCTCATGCAATCTGATATTGATGACACGATACCACTAAAAAGTTTAATAAATTTTCTATAAAATTTTATTAAACCATGGAAACATTTTACCTCTGTAATGCTTTTCAAAATAGGCCACTTAACAATTGCCTTTATCTTTTCTTCATCCATTCTCACACTATCTCCTGAAACTACAAATCCAAAATATACCAAACTACTCTACATAAAACTGTAATTCTTCACATTTTCATACAACTTCTTCATTCTCAAATGTTGTAATTTTTTTTTAGTCTTACTGAATATCAAAATATCATCAAAATAAATAACCATAAACTTACCAATATATTCTCGTAGCACTGTATTCATCACCCTCATAAATGTGTTAGGTATATTAGATAATATAAAGAGCATCACCATCCACTCGTATAAGCCATCCCTAGTCTTGAATGTAGTTTTTTCAATCATTTCCTTCATGAATTGGAATATGATAATAATGACTGGTTAGATCAATCTTTGTAAAATATTTTTCTCCTACAAGCGCATTCATCATATCATGTTAATAAGGTATATAAATTATATATTTGATTGTGATTTTAATGATTTATCTACTATCTACATACATTCTCCATCCTCCATCTTTATTTGAAGCTAGAAATGCTAGTGTTACACATGGATTCATACTCTCCCTTATCACTTTATTTCTTAACAATTCAGTAACTTGTTTATTTAATTATGAATATTTTTTAGACTCATCCTATATGTTGTTTGATTAGGTAGAGCCGATCCTATAATTAAATCAATGTGATGTTGAATATCTCTCTTTAGTGGTAAACCATCTAGTAACTCACCAGGTATAACATATAAATATTCTTTCAACACTCTTACTACTTCTATTGGTATTTACACCACTTTTGTGTCTTCATTCTTTGCTACTAATACATAGAAACAACCTTCCACCTTTATATATTAGATAAATTCTTTAGTAGACAACATGATTTCTATCTTCTCTTCCTCTTTAAGAGGTAATAAAACTACCTTTATACCACCTTTTAAAAAAAATTATGTGTTCTTTGCTCCATCATGAATTACTTCTCTATCAAATTACCATGGTATTCTCAATAATACATGACATGTATCCAGCAGAATAGCATCACACCATATTTCATCATTATAACTTTTTCATATAAAAAACTTGATTAAGCACCTTTTATCTACTGTAACTTCATTCCCTTTCTTAAACCATGATATCTGATAAATATTAGGATGATTTTCACATTGTAAATTTAGTTTCTCTATCATTTCTTTAGAAACCATATTTTCACAACTACCACCATCTATAATTACTTTGCAAACTTTTCCACCTAGAGTATATTTTGTTCAAAAAATATTTGATCACAACCATGCATCACCGCCTTCTTTATTCTACACTTTTTCCTTAGATAAATCCTAGTTCTTCTCATCAATATATTCTCTCCAACATCTACTAGTGCAACTTTAGTATTTTGATCTTCTATCTCAGTCTCAACTAGATTTACTCTTGGATGGTCCTCTTTCCTCATTTCTTGATCTTGATAGTGTGGACACTCAAATGCTCTGTGCCCTTCTTCTTCACATCTATAACAAACATAAGATCTATGTTGATTTAGAAACCATCCTTTAGCACCATCGTAACCTCATCCTCTCTAAAATATTCTTTCTCTTTGTTGGTATTGGAACCTTTGCTTATTATCAAATTGCCTTTTTGTACCACATGATGATTCACATCAATTGGTATTAGACCCACCTTGTCCCCTATGTGAAGGGGATCTGCCTCTTTTTGGACCAAGAGATGTTCTTTTAAAATTCTATCTATTTTTTTTTTCCTTCAAAATTAATGGATAAGCCTCCTCCATGCAAAGTATTTTATGCATGCTTAATTCATCTTGAATAGAAAATTCCAAACCATCTGCATATGTTGTAACCATCTGCTATTCTATTTCATCATGATCCACTCGTATGAAAAGCTTATAAGATTTATATACATACTCTTGTACATTGTGATCTTTTTTTCTCAAATTCTAAAATCTTCTATATAGGATTTGTGCATAATCCACAGGAAGAAATTTTTTCCTTAGCTTATTCTCTATCTTTTTCTATGTATTAACGTTCTCTTTACCTTTCTCTATCTCTTTTTCTGTAGGTGGTCCTACCAAATCATTTCATGACCTTTCAATTTTTTTCATGCAAACTTCACCTTCTTGCCTTCTCTTATCATTTTCTACTCGAATAATTTCTCTATGTTATTCATCCAATATATCAACTTCTTTGGTTTTAAACTACACCTATAATCTAGAACATCAACCTCGATTCCATTTTTTTTTTCTTCCAAAGCATGAACCATCCTCTCTTTCATTGATAGTGGTTTCCCTTGTTGTTCTTTTTCTTGCTAAACTTATTCATCATGATCTGTGCCCTCCTTATCACCACCTCATCCTCTTCTCTAGTTGATGATGACCTAGGTTAATTATTCCACTTACCTCTACAACTCTTGTATAGTTTGATTTATCTATGAAATACCTCCTCATCCTCTCACCATGTCTTACTCCTCGAAGATTTTAACCTAGTTCTAATACTAGATAATGAACTCAAAAACTATTAAGACAATAAAATTACCAATATAGGCCAAGATTATGAACAATAACTTGTATTTATGCATATTGAATAACTTGAAATAATTACAAACCTAAAACATGCTTAAATAAGCCTTAACTCAAAATTTGGAGCTAACATGTAAAAATTTAAAAAAAAATAAAATCTTTAAAAAATGTCTATTTTTAGTAGCTGTTATTTATAGTAAGTTTCACATGCAAGTACATGTAGATATAAAATTGTAATGAAATATTCTAATGCAAAAATTATCATATGAAATGAAATTCAACTAAATTTAACATTTGATTCTAAAGTATACAATTTTTAAAAATATAAAAATTCTAAAAAAATAATTAAATTGCAATTTTGGACCCTTAGATGATCGCGTATGGCCTAAAAAATATCAAAAACATCCTTTTGACTAAATTTGAATAAAAGACAAATTTGGTCAACCCATACTATTTTTAAATTTTGAAGGAGGTTTCACATGTCTTATAGGGATCTCATATTAGTCTAAACACCTTACTTATTCTCCATTTAGCCTTGGTCTAAGCCCATTCTCCTTGTACTAGTCTAGTCAAATAAAGTCAAAGTTAGTCAACCAAGGTAAAACTTAGTAAAAGGTTAAAATAATTTTATAAATATTATAATATGGTAATTTAGGTGTCCTAATGTGTTTCTAAGTCATATATTTATGCTTTACCATGCTTGATATGCAAAATATGTCTTTTGGCCATTTTTCTAGCATAATAAATGACTTGTACGGATGGGTTGAGGGTAAAAAATTTCAATCATGATTTATTTAAATTTTGGTATGTTATATAATGTCATAAATATTCATATTATAGTCTGATAAGTAGTTATGTTTAGGGAAAGGTGGTTTTCCCTTGTTTTTAGGCCCTTTTGGGCACTTGTATAGACTTTTTAAGTTCACCATCACGTAAAAACATAGGTGAAGTGTCTATTCACATCCATATATTAATTTCCATGCTTATAGTGCTGATATAAACTCCAAAAGTTCATTTTCAACTTCTCTTTCTTCCACCTTCTCTTTGCAAGCCAAGAAAGGTCATTTTCAAGTGTTTGGTGTGGGCCGTACATTTGGAGTTGGGAAGAATGATCTTGGTGGGTGAAATTTATTTCATTATACTCCACTTTCATGTCAATATCTCTTATATTAATAGATTATCATTTATGAACCATTGCTAACACTCTAGGTAGCTTTGTATGCACTTAAATCCAAAAGGGGGTCACTGTTTGCATTTGTTTCAGAGTAATTCACTTTGGTTTGTTAAATTTGATATTTTTATAGTTTATATAATGCCTCTCCATAGGGTTTTTATGAATCTATTGGATTTGGAAGTCTAGGAAAGCCTTTACTAGGCTTGTTCTTGCTCTAGACCATGTTTGCTACCTTTAATAAGAGATATGCAATTACAGGTGCCCTAAATGGAAGTTTCCAACATAAATCTCAGGCATAAAATGTGTCTCAAAGGTTTATAGGATATTAAATATACACTTTATGACCAAGGTAGGAATCTTGAAGTCCAAATCTTACACCTTGCCCACTCTTTTCCTTTACTATCTGCATATTCAAAGGGAGTGATTAGTCAAGCATCTCCATAATGGCATCATGTCTAGATAAAAAAAAATCAATCCTTGGAGATATTTAGAGTGCACTTTGAATGTTTTGATTTGATTCACACTTGATGGAGATGATCATGGTAATGCCTTCTACCATCCTTGTATTCACTGCCTACTGTAGAGAGGATTACAAAGCAAGCTAATCAAGCATTAGCCCAAAAATAATGAAACATGTATAAATAAATAACTATCCAAGCCTATATATTCCTATGAAAATTATAAAGGATAGCAATAAATAAATGAATGAAAGCAACACCATATTACCTTCCCAAATGGGTTCACCATGCCCATGTGGCTAAAAAACATGTTCTCCCTTGATCAAGTATCCTTGTATTTGTCAACATTGGTGGTAAGATCCTCCAATGCCTCAAGAACACTCCATAAAACCTAGAATCTTTAGTCCAAATCACTAAATTAGCCTATCAATGAAGCTTTGTGGAAACAATTTAACATTATAAATTTTCAATATTCAAGCTTTGAAGATATTTGAGCATAATAACCTTGCACCAGAAATAACCTTTGGAATGATGTTCATGGCCTCTCTATTTATAGATTTTTGAGATTGGTCAGGATCAACCATGGCCGTCCATCTCAAGATTGAGATGTGTGGCCATGAATAATCCTAATATTTGAAATTAAATCCATAATTATCTTCATCATGACCTTGGAAGAAGGGGCATTGAAGAGGCATGGGAGGCATTAAATAGGTATGGGTGACCCATAATCTTGATGTTTATGGTAATTATGGCCTAGAGATGTCTTCCCAAGAAATGATGTCACATGATGATGCAGTTAATAAGAATCAATTTTTAAAAAAATATTCAAAAACTCTTATCAAAAATCCACTTAAGCTCTTGATTTGAATTAATTAGCCTTAAACAAGGTTAATCAACATTTGTGTAATTATTTGAAAATTGGCCCTTAATTAATCAAAATGGTCAAAAAGTCATATTATTGGGTTGTAATTTGAATGGAGAGGAACTAGAAGATGAATTTATGTGTTGGAGTTGTATTCCCATTTAGGATGTTGCCAACACCAAATAACAAAGGTAAATGATGTGTACCAATTATGTAAAAGAAAAGAGTGATCCAGAGTACTAAATGGTGAATTTATCATTTTGACTCAAAATAACCTGATTAAAGTTAGCTAGCCCATAAAATGCATTGCCCTATTTAGGGACACTTTGACTTAAATTGGCACTTGTAAGTGAAAAGTTCAAATCATTTAGGACATTTTATGGATTTTGACCTAAAATGTGTATTTGAGTGCAATTCGAGTAAGATTGACAATTTCAACACAAATGATGTTAGAAAATGGATGCCTATACTTTGGCCCTGTTTGGGAAGGCATAGTGAGATATTCAAGAAAAGCAACATCTTTTCAAATAAAAGAGTTTTCAAGAAAAAATTAGAACCCATGATGCCCCCTCAAGAGGACATACTAGTATGAAAGAGAAAGATGGACTCTTGAAAAGAGAGAGAGAAAGTGAGAGAATAACCTATGGAATAGATCACATCCAAATGAGCTAATTCTTGCACATGTGATTACCATAAATGATCAAAATATAATTAGAGGTATAATAGGCCCTAGAGATAGGGGGAATGGGAAATATACAATCCATAAATGTAAGGGACACACTATAAATGTACCCAATTTGAGAGTATAAACTGTGCTCTTATGACATTGATCAATCCCAAGATAAGTTGCACACAAAAATATTTCCATCATGGGCTTTAATGTGGAGAGTTTGGAATTAGAGGAAAATGGAGAATGTTCTAATTTAGGAAGGGAAACACCACTAGAACTAGGTCTCCAAAGAGAATATATAAGTACTCTAGTAAAGCAAATTTGATCATGATAAAATAGTTTTTCCCAAGCAGGGCAAATTTTGATCATTAATAAAGAATAAAGAATGATTTTTCCCCTATAGTTCTGATTTGATCAAATGTCATTCAAATCTTGTGCCCTAGCATGGGCAATTGGCAAGAAAAATAGCTCAAAGATATAACCAAAAAGAGAGGTTAAACCGAGTAGACGCAAACATACATGAAATAGTGTAATGGCATAGAAAACCATATAAAACCAAGCATATGAGAATGCAAAAAGTGATGAGAAAGATGAAAATAAGAATGGAGATAACCGAGTTGACCTCAATAGAAATTGAGTGTTGCCTACATAGTTTCATGAACTCATGTTCCAACATGAACTTCAGGTCAATGTAGTTCACCCAAGTTTGGGAGGGAATGGAATGAGGAATGATGAAAAATGACCAAGAATTAATCAGACTCACAATGTATGTGAAGATATGCACGTCTAAGCATAAACAAATAAGCCTAATATTCATGCTACCTAGAAGCCTAATTCTATATCATGAGCCTAGGTTTGATGAATTATTCTTGAGTATCGTTCATCAGAGTTGATGCTAACGTTAAGATGTTGAGACCTAAGCACAAAGTGCTTGTTATAGCAAAGATAATTAGTTATCATAAGTATGAATAACTTATAATCACATAAGGTTCAATTGTACTGAGCTAGTTCAAATGTGAATATCTATAACTAAAGATAATGATACAACAATGACCAAAACCAGAGTTACAACAATTTAAATTTAAATAAAAAAGCAAAAACAAAGAAAAAGATAAACATAAATGAACCTAACATGAAATCAAGATATGATCTTAAGTAGGAAGAAAATATTTTAAAAATAAAATTCAATAACATTTTAATGACATGAGACCAAGATATGAATAATCAAGATCCATGTGGACCATCAAGGAATTCTTGAACACAAAAGAGAAAAGCAAAAATTAAACAAAAAATAAGATACCAACAACATTCAAATAAATAAAAAAATCTCAAGAATGACGTAATAACATAGGATTAAGATATAAACAATCAAGATCCATGTGAATCATCAAGATGTTATGAAACACAAAAGAGAAAAACAAAATCAAATAAAAAATATCATGGAAACACAAGACCAAGAATGGAGACGAGCTAAAATAAAAGGAGAGGTGTGAAAGCACAACAAAACACCAAAAAAAATTCAAATAAACACACACAAATAAAAACCAAGTTAGTGCAATTTAAAGACAAATGTTCATGCATGTGCAGTAGAGGCATTACTTTCTACCACATCATAACAAAGAACAATGGCATGACAATTGTTCCCTAATTAAAGAGGAATAATGATAGAATAAATGGGGGAAGATAAAAAATGGAAGGGGTTGGTCAAGCTGACTCCAGATGTATAATATAAGTGGATGTTTCCTATATAGTTCTATGGATGCATGTTCCAACATGAACTTTAGGTCAAATGTAGTTCTCCCAAGAAATGGGATAGAAGAAAGTCAATGATCAGACCAACATGACTAATATTATAGAAGAAATGAAATATATGACAAATAAATTAGAATGGTCTGGCAAACAAGAAACTGATGAGATGAGAAAGAATGATCTTCCAAAATGACAAGTGCATGGGATAAGATAAAATGAACTAGTGTTTTTATGCTTGCAAAATGGTAAGAGCATTCAAACTTAACAGTTGCTCACAAAATGGTTAAAGTGTGGGATGGTGAAATGGGAATGTACAAATGTACAAAAGCATGAGACAATGTTTTTATTCTTTTGTGGATCATATTCTGATGTTTTTGGTATTTTCAAAGTATTTCTAATGTTTTTGGTATTTTTAGGATAAAATATACACAAAGTGGGACCATCTAGTCAAATATATGCACGTCTTAAGAGTAGAGGTTCCAATAAGATAGCTAATCCAACTAAAATGGCCCATACTCACAAATTGGCAAAAGCGAGGTTTTTGATAAAACAAAAAAGAGCAGTAAATACTTGCATTGAGAAGATGTGGTTGTTCACTTGTCTAAAACCACACAAGAATATCCTAGTTGAACTACTTTGTATAACTATTGCTGAAGATGTTCATAATGTTCATGAGACATAATTGATATCATAATTGGTCAAGGGATAGAAAGTGTTCAAGCGTATAACTTGCTTTAGACATAATAAAGAATATGCTTCTCGAAGAGAGAAATCCAAAATGAGACGGAGAATGTGTTCAGATTGCCAAGAGTTCAAAGCCTTTACTATCATGATTCATGAAAAGTGGACCAGGGTAGTATAAAATGTGTTCAAGGTAAGATAAAAGGGTGAGATAAAATTACAACACAAATTTCCCCCAAGTCAGGGATCTTATAGATAATGTTTCAAAGTTGTTCATGTGTAGAACCTCTTAAGGTGTATGATGTTCATGGGCTCTAAAATCTCTTCACCATTAGGTTTAGCCAATCAATATGCTTGTGATCCATAGTTTGTTGTGACAATATATGGTCCTAACTAATTAGGCTAAAACTTGCCTTTCTTTTTGGGTTCAACATTAGTGTTCTTTTAGTTCTCTTTCAGAACTAAGTCACCAATCTCAAATTTTTGAGGGAGAATGCATTTGTTTTAGCTTCTCCACAATTTATTTTAATATGCCTACAATTTTCCCAGGGTAGCCAAACACTTACCATCAAGAATTTCTTCTAGTTCTCTTTCAGAACTAAGTCACCAATCTCAAATTTTTGAGGGAGAATGCATTTGTTTTAGCTTCTCCACAATTTATTTTAATATGCCTACAATTTTCCTAGGGTAGCCAAACACTTACCATCAAGAAGTTCTAGTTCTTGCAGTCATGAGGCACTATAGTCTTCATCATCTTCAATTTTCTCGAATGATATTCTTAATGATGGGATCTCAATCTCGATCAAGATGATAGCTTCAGTATCAAAAATAAGGGAGTATGGAGTACCTCCAGTGGGGGTACGATGATTGGTTCTATAAACACAGAGGGTAAGAAAGAGTTGTAAGTGCCAATTACAACCAACATCATTGACAATCTTCTTTAAGATGGCTAGAATGGTTTTATTTGATGCCTCAGCTTGTCTATTTCCTTGTAGGTTATATGGAGTGCATTTCTTGTGCTTGATTTTAAATTTTTCATAAAAATATTTTATATCTTGGTTTACAAAAGATCTTCCATTATCAGATATAATATGGGTTGGGATGCCATATCGATAGATGATTTGGTAATGAATCAATTTGACTATTTATTTTTTGGTAATATAAGTGAGAGGAATGGCCTCAATACACTTGGTAAAGTACTCAGTTTTAGTCAAAATATGATTATGTAAATCTAAAGATGTTGGGTTAATTTTTCCAATGAGATTGAGACCCCATGTTGAGAACAACCTTGGTGTTATAATCAGCTACAAGGGTAAGGAATGTGCATGTATCAAGTTACCATTTTACTGACAAAAAACACACTTCTTTACATAATTACAAGCATCTATCCCCATTTTGGGCCAACAATAGCCTATTCTGAGAAGTTTATTTTCTAGGACTACACCATTGGTATAGGACCCACACATTCCTTGATGAACCTGCTTTAGTGCTAGCTTGGATTCTCCCAAAGATAAAAAATGAATAGCCTTTTTGATAAATCATGTTTCCAAGGAGGATATAACATGTTAAGAGATGAAGGAATAGTTTGTTTTGGTTGTTGGAAAGGTTGGCAAGAAATACACGGCTATGGAAATAGTTATAAAAATCTTGGTACCATGGTAACTCAGGTGAGGGATTAGGATCAGCAATGGTATATATCCTCTCTAAATCTAATAGAATATGTGCCAACTTAAGAAGTTTTTTAATTAGGAACTAATACTCTTTAGCACTGTCATGCATTTGAATCATGAAACCAATTATTACCATGGCATCGATAGATCTGTTGTTGACACATGGAACTTGCTCAAATTACAGAGATTTAAAATGTGTTTTGAGGTTATCAACAATTTTCTTGTAAGGAATAAGTTTATCATCTCTTGTTTGATACTAATCAATTTTCTAATTTATGATTAGCTACGAATCTCCATAGACCTTTAAGCTTTGAATATCCCATTGTGTGGCAAGATAGAACCCTAAAACCAATGCCTCATATTCAGCCATATTGTTTGTACACTAAAATTGTATATGGAATACTTTGGGAATCAAATCTCCCTGTGTCATGATCAATAATATGCCAACTCCTGATCCTTGAAATGTGAATCATCCATCAAAATAGCGTGTCCATTATTAATTAGGTTCTTGTGATTATTTTTCTATCATCATGATATAATCATCTAGAAGGTCAAAATTGAGGGGTTGAGTGGCTGTAATAGGATCTTCCACAAATTGGTTTACAAGAACCTATCCTTTGATTGCCTTCTAATTATGGTATTCAATATCAAACTCACTGAGGAGCATAATCCATTTAGCCATGCATCCTTGAAGATCTACTTTAGATAAGAGAAACTTAAGAGGATCTACCTTGGTGATAACAATAGTTTTGTTATTTAGCATATAATGCCACAATTTATGAGTGGCAAACACCATAGCTAAACATGCCTTCTCAATAGGCATATAATTATGTTCATAGGCTACCAATGTATGGCTTAAGTATTAAACCGCATGTTCTTTACCATGATCATCATGTTGAGCCAAAACTGCCACCAGTGCATGTGTTGTGGTTGATATATAAAGAATTAGTGGCCTTCCTTGTGATAGAGGTCATAAAATTTGTGGATTGGCCAAGTATATTTTAAGCTTTGAAAATGCTATCTGACAATATTCATCCCACTAAAATGTTACCCCTTTCCTTAAGAGATGGGTAAATGGGTGGCACTTATTTTCCAGTTGAGAAATGAACCTACGTATAGACTGGATCTTGCCTTGTACACCTCACAACTATTTAATATTGTTTTTTGGAGGCATTTCCATAATAGTGATGACCTTTACAGGGTTGAATTTTATCCCTCATTGTGATACAAAGAACCCTAGTAATTTTCCTAATGTGACTCCAAAGACATAATTTTTAGGATTCAAACGGACTTTATATGCATGAAGACTCTCAAATATTATTTGTAGAATGTCAAGGTTTCTAGCTCTTATTCATTATTTTTCTAGTATATAATCAACATAGTCCTTGATAATGTCATGCATGATGATAGTCATTACACACTAATATGTGGCTTCGGCATTCTTCAAACTGAATGGCATGACTTTGTAATAGAATGTCCCCCACAGAGTGGTGAATGTAGTCTTATGATAATCTTTAGGGGCTATCTTGATCTGATTGTAACCAAAAAATCCATACATTAAGGATAACATCTTGTAGCTAGTAGTTGAGTCAAAAATCATGTCGATGTCAGGCAAAGGAAAATCATCTTTCAGGCATGCTTTCTTGATATCACAAAAATTAGTACAAACACATATTCTTGGGGTCTTTTTACTTACTATCACTATGTTAGAAATACTTTAGTTTTGAATCTCTTTTTAGTTTTAAATAATGAACTTCAAAAAAGTAGCTCTCGGTTCTGTGTTTTTCTTAAAAACATAGTGACTGACATCGATTAATACCATCGACATCAGTTACTTTAGCTAATGAGGATCTAAGCAATGTCAATTTTGCTAACTGATACTAGTTAAATGGGTAACCAATGTCGGTATTCTTACCAATGTCAGTTACTATGTAAAAATTATGGCAAACAAAAATGGAAAAATAAAGTTAGAAAATCAATATGCACGAGTTTTAAGGGTCCAAATGGATATGTTAGGGTTGCAAAGTGATCTTCTTTATGTGTGAGATGCATCTTGTTCCTCCAAGCATGCCAAGATGTAGAGAGGATTACAAAGCAAGTTAGTCAATCATTAGTCCATAAATAATGAAACATGCATAAAGAAATAACTAACCAAGCCTATTTATTCCTATGGGAATTTTCAAAGGATAGCAAGAAACAAATGAAAGAAAGAAACACCATATTACCTTCCCAAATGGGTTCACCATGCCCATGTGGCTCAAAACCATGTTCTCCCTTGATCAAGCATCCTTGTATTTGTCAACAATGGTGGTAAGCTCCTCCAATGCCTCAAGAAAACTCCATTAAACCTAGGCTCTTGATTCCAAATCACTAAACTATCCTATCAGTGAAGCTTTTTGAAAATAATTTAGCATTATGACTTTGAAAATTTCAAGCTTTGAAGATATTTGAGAATAATAAGTTTGCACCAAAAATAGTTTTTTTAATGATGTTCATGGCCTCTCTATTTATATATTTTTGAGATTGGTCAGGATCAACCATGACCGTCCATCTCAAGATTGAGATGTGTAGCCATGGATAATCCTAATCTTTGGAATTAAATCCATAATTATCTTCATCATGACCTTGGAATAAGGGGAATTAAAGAGGCATGGGAGGCATTAACTAGGCATGGGTGACCCATAATCTTGATATTTATGGCATTTATGGCCTATGGATGTCTTCCAAATAAATGATGTCACATGATGATGTAATTAATAAGAATCAATTTTATAAAATAAATATTCAAAAACTCTCGTGGAAAACACACTTAAGCTCTTGATTTATATTAATTAGCCTTAAACAAGGTTAATCAACATTTGTGCAATTATTTAAAAATTGGCCCTCAATTAATCAAAATGGTCAGAAAGTCATATTATTGGGTTATAATTTGACTGGAGAGAAACTGGAAGGTGATTTTAGATGTGTTAGAGCTATATTCCCATTTAAGATGCTGCCACCACCAAATAATAAAGGTGCATGACGTGTACCAATGAATTAGAATAAAAGAGTGATCTAAAGCACTAAAAGATGAATTTGTCATTTTGACTCAAAATGATCTTATCAAAGTTAGCTAGCCCATAAAATGCATTACCCTATTTAGGGATACTTTGACCTAAATTAGCACTTGTAAGTTATAAGTTAAAACCATTTAGGATGTTTTATGGATTTTGACCTAAAATGTGCATTTGAGTGCAATTCAAGTAAGATTGAAAATTTCAACATAAATGGTGTTTGAAAATGGATGTATACACATGCTACAACTAAACATCACCTACCAGTGGCCTTAAAAAATAGTATGAAGATTATTTGGTGATTTTGAGACACTTAAGAGACTCTTGTTATGCCTTAGCATGATAGAATGGCATCACAAACCATTGTGAAGGAGTAAAATTGACAAGATATAAGTTGGAATTCATGTTGAAAGACAAGGACTGAGTTGGGGAACTTTTCCCTAGACTGAGAAAATAGAGTCCTTGAGTATTTTTGTCATTTTCATACAATGAGGCTATGGTGGTTTTGAAGGATCCTAATATTCTCACCTTATATCCCTGTCTACATACAATTCTCATGCCAATTTTGAGGGTCAAAAGGTGAGTGAATAATGAATAATTGGAGTCCAAAGTTGCCAAGAAACCACTAGCTTTTGACAGTGAAACCTATAAGATGTTGAAAAAAAGTGACCTTGCACTTCATATTGAGAATCCTAGACTATCCCATCAAGGGGGAACAATCCCAAATTTTTCAAAAGACACTCCTGAGCCAAGATGTAAAATAAATTATGTAATTTGATGTTTTGACCCCTAAGCACTCTCCCCTGTCCATACACAGGCCTAGGAAGTATCACCTATAGTAGGCTTTAGTAAGTTTTTATCTCAATTGGCTAGATAGTGACCAAATTAAAGGTTTAGGGTGCAAATGGATACTTATAGAGTACTACGTATAAATTTTATATGCTTCCTATCAATCACATGATCTAAAATAGATTAAGTGCACCTATAAATACACCATTAAAGAACAAAATGTCTCAGTCAACTAAGATAAGATGGACAGTGGCTTAAACATTAAGTTTGAATAGTGTTGACTATATAGAATGGACCTAGAGAGAGGATTTCATAATATACTAACATACTTTTAACAATCCCAAAATCATACCTAAACACCTACAGGCCTATGAATTGGCACCTACAACAGTGTTGGTAAGATAGTGAGTTGGAAGTAGGTTTTCCTTATAAGAGAAGAGACAATGTTGGTGAAATTTTTCTTAGAAAAGTAAAAATTTACCTCGGTGATCTCATTTAAAACCAAAATACACCTAATATAAGTGTGTAACAATCTCAAATAACCTACAAGTAGGCGTAAATAATGGTCTCATTCTAGGCAGTTGTAGACCTAGTCTATGTTTCCAAAAGCATAGAAAGTGTTTGAGAGACCAATAGAATATAATATGGTTTCAACACATCATCAAATATGAATAGGCACATTTTAAGGATCATGTGGTAAAAATAGGTCTCAAACAAAGATTCAAAACCTAGTCATCCTTCAAAACCCCTTTACATAGTGCATTCCTACAAGTCTGTCTTGGATGTTGGAGGTTTTGGAGGGTCAAATAGATTATTTAAGTGCTCAAATTTGGTATGGAGTACCCTTAAAAGTTAAAAAATATCCTAAAATGATAAATTTTTCAAGGATAATACTATCTATTTATCTCAGAGGAGGGACAGTTTTCCATGCACAAGATTGGCAGTTTTGAGGAAAAGAGATGAGTAAGTGACCAAAAGACAAGGAGAGATAAAATGAAAGTTGTTAAATCTATATAACACCTAACATAAGATAAAAAAACCTTTTTATATGTTTTGAAGTCCAATAGGGAGGCCTAGACAAAGAGGTATGTAGGTAGACCTAGTGAGGCAACATGCAAACCTAGCCTCAAATGAAAGATCACTTTTAGTTTGGGCTTTACACAATAATCTAAATGAATTGGATCATATTAATATAGGTATATATTAATTTTTTAACACATCACCTTGTATGGGAATCCATTTGGGAGTCATATTGAGTCCAAATTTACAAGCAGATCCTTTGGAGATGGCCTAAGCCTAGCTCTTAGACAGGGTCACTATTCAATTCTAGCTCTAACTGAACTATTATAGTGATGGTAAATTTTTTTTGGTATGTATATAAAGGTGATTGGGCTTATAGTATGTATACTATGTCACATATTAATCACTTTTGGACCTAACTCCATGACAGGGTATGCAAATTAAAGGGGTACAATTGAGAGATCAACTTCAAACGCTCACACCTACTTGGAGACATGGATTAGGATTCTAAGAAGTTATAGGAGGATGAAGGAGGTCCTAAGGAATAAAATGGGGGTGTTAGTTTAGAGTTCTAATGTTAGATATTTATGAACAATCCCATAAGGGCTAATGCACTTGAAACCCTCCCAAAACCTATTTTGTGACCCGATGGAAGAAATGAGGCTCAAAGTACATCCAAATGGACAAATTTGACCCTAATATTTAAAGATAAGTTGTTGAAAACTTCATGATGTCTAGATACATGGAATTAGATTGTACATAATCCATACAGATCAAGCATAAAATATGTTTATTTGATAATTTCTTAGGTTTTTAGGTCTTGAAGATGATCATGGGATACCAATAATTGGGAGGGTACCTTGGTACTTAAAACAACTCCTAATGTCATTTTAAAATCTCAAAAATGCTCACAAGTGTCCATGCTAGGCTCCTCACTTTATCTAGCCTCTAAAGTGACATAGTGAAAAGAGTGGTAACCTAAAGTTGGAAACATTTTAAGATGTATCTGATGGAGCCAAGCATATGAAGTGTCATGATACTCCTGGTATGGAACATTTAGGATTTATAAAGAGATGATAGTGCTAATTGTCAAGAAAAGCCTATTAGAGATTAATCAAGGTTGCAAATGATGATTGTGCTTGTGTAAGAGAATATCCATGATTAGGAAAACTTCCAATCTACATAGAGGATTATTTCTAACTTCTTCTCCTCAATGCACATGAGACAATTATCCCTAATATATTTTAGAATGCTCAAGGAAGCCCATGATGAAGGTAGTTTCTAAGGGAGAGTGATTGAGGAGTTTCAATGCCACATGTGTGGAAGGTGCTTAGTTTGGGATGGACACATGTTCACATCAGTTCTTGATCTCTTTTCCACTTCATTTCCATACATTATAACTAATTTTCATCTATGGACACTTGTCCTTGTGCCTCTTGAACTTCTCTTTCTCTCTCTTCTTCCAAGTTCTATAAATGTAAGTCATTTTGGCTATTGTAAAGAGACCAAACCTAGTATGGCGAAACCCTGCTGGTTTGATATTATAATTTTCCTTTGAAATAAGACATTCAATCTAGTTTTGATCCTAAAAAATATCTTTTCTAAGTGTGTGAAGAGATGTATAGTGAAAATTCAAGTGATTGATATCAATCCTTGCTTCTTCTCAATCCTTCCATGTTTGTTGCACGTTGTTTCATTCTAATAGGTCACATGAACTATTGTTAAGTGTATGAATCTATGTTTTAAGTGTAAGAGTAGTTTTAGTTTCTAAAACTAATCTTTGGCTAACTCACCTTGAGTAGTCTTTCATGTATTCCACCTTCATGTTTAAAATCCTAATTTTAGAGTGCTCTAAGAGGTAGATGTTGGTTTTTTTAGTCTTTTATCTTAGTGTATTTATATGATAATCTTGTGGATATATTCATGGTGTATCACTCCCTTATAATAGTTTAATTTCATGTAAATCCCATCCTTTATCACACAATTAAGTATTAGATTAGGTGACAAGTACATCAAGACATATCTATAGAGATAACCCTTTCAATCCTATAGGTCTACTTCTACCATAGGTGCCCCACACACCTGGAAGAATTTCATTGTTACCCAAATTTGGAAGAGGCTTAAACACCATCTTCTAGGGTGCAAGATCTGGAGACAATAATTTTGGCATGCCCAGTGGGATAATTGAATTCAATTGAAGGAATTATTAGTGTTATCCTTCAACTCATTAGCCTCTAAAGGCAATCAAAGCACCAATGGTGACTCCAAATTATTTCAACTAGTATAATCAATCTTAGTACTTTAAAACATCAATTCTAGTATGTACCCTTCATCTTCCAATCATCATGTACCTCCCTATCAATATGATCCTACTTGTGATGTTTATATCTTATCCACAAGCTACCCTCAAGAGACTGCCCTTCATGAAGGTTCATATCAACCATTCTACTCTCCTCCAACATCAACTCACTCCTATTACCAACTTGCTGCTCTTAATGATCAGTTGAAACAAGATGAAAATGAGTTAAACCTTGATTTAGAGGGTTTAAAAAGTGAATTGAGGGAGTTGAAAGAACTTTTGAAACAATAGAAAGCAATGAAACATCAATCTCATGTTTTTCAACAAGTCGATAAGGTTTTTGCTTCTCCTTTCATTACCATCATGATCATTGGTAATGTCTTGATTCATAATTATGGTTTTAGTATTACTACAAGTCATTCTTTTATCCCTAAGGAAATAGTTGGTGAATTGAACATGCAGTATGAGTTTGATTCTAGAGTTGAATTTTAATTATAAGGAAGAGACGTAAATACTCTTGGTATTGCAACAAACATATATGTGTCTTTTCATTTTCCTACTTATGCTAATGTTAGAATCCCACAAGATATAATAGTTGTAGATGTGTAATAATTCTTTGCTCTATTATTAGCTAATGACTTCATGGCTAAGATTGGTGTAAGAGTTTCCAATTATATGTCTTAATTTATCTTCAATTTTAAGCCTAGTTTGAAAGGTCAAATTGATTCAAAGCCACGTAACAAGTTTCATTTGTAGCTCCTCCCTCCAAGAAAACTAAACATTGATCATTCTCATTCTTCTACTCCTAAGTCTCCTCTCAAGATTACTAAGCCTACTCAAGATCCTACCATAGATTCATATTGTAGTACATATTAGACCAAGAACCCAAACTATGTCATGCCTAACCTTGAGAGGAAAGAAGGTCCTATGCCTAGGCAGATTATGAAAAAGGAGGATTGTGTTGGGAGAAATTCAAAAGGTCTTACATATTGTTCCAATTATCCATATACCCTTCATGATAGAGCTTCTCATAAATTTCAAGAAATACCAATGTTTGACAAGGTACTTAAAGGATTACCATCTAGTACTTCTTCTCTATTGCTTTCACAACTTGAGAACCAGCCGATTATTCCTAAGACTCTTCAAGAGCTGGAGGATGATGTTGTCATAAATGAGTTCCTTAAACATATTAAAGATGATATAGCAAGTAGATATGATGAAGAGATTATCATTGGCACACCTCTTCACCCTATTAGATCATTTTTTGAGCTTGAGGAGGGAGATAATGACATAGAGCAACAAACAAAGGTTTTGAGAGAAGAAGACACTTTAGCTGTAAGACAAGAAGAAGTAGACATTGATTGGATTGATGAATTTGCATGATTCATGGACGACCATGATGATAAACTTGTAACACAAGATGAATAAGAGGTACTCATTATCCAACATGATGTTCCACAATAAATTGGTAATAGTGTTAATGAACTTCAAGTCCTTTCTATTGATCATGAAGAGTTGGCATTTTGTGAGGACCTTGATAAATTTTGCTTGAGCTTGAATGATGTATCTTCAATTCATAAATATCTTGATAAAAGTTTTGAAGAATATGTTATATCTAAACCTATTAAAATTAATGAATCACCTCAACAAGAAGACAAGGTTATATGGCAGTCCTATTTGCACATGTTTGAAGAGAATATGGCAGTCTTATTTGCACATGTTTGAAGAGTCTGAAGAGGAAAGTAATCGTGGTTCATCTCAAGAAAATAAAATGCATAAGATATATGATGAATACAAAGTATGAAGACAGGGAGTAATTTTTGAAGAACCCATCCCATGCATTTAACTGCTAGGACCACCAAAGTTTGATGTAGACCTTACTTTTCAAAATGAGTATAGTCTTGATGATGGAAAGCCACTTGCATCAGAATTTGAGGTTGAGTGTGAGGGTCAAAATGAGCCTAGAATCAATGAAAAATAACATGAAAAAAGTTATACGGTTTCCATTCAAATAAATCAAGAGGAATATGTTTTCATTGAACACATGTTCTTATTTGTATAACTAAATGAAACCAATGCAAGCACCATGGGAAGTGAACAAGGTGTTGAACAAACAAGAACAAGTCTTAAGTGGAAGCTTACACATCCTTATAGTTCATTTCAATAAAATGGTATAAAAAACTTTCCTTTTCATCTAGGAGGATCAGTTCTCTCTATTTATTTTGTACATATTAGAGTGTGTTTATTTTAGTTTGTCTTGTGTTTCCTAAGTGCTTCATATCACAAGTGTGTTTCCTTCATTTTATTTTCCGTGTGTCTTTTTTTTTGTGTGTGTGGGTCAACAAAAAAAAATTCTTTAAGCCAAAGGTCTGCTTAAGTCAATTTGAGTGCCCATATGCATGACTATATGCCCAATGGATGGAATAAGGGTAATATTCCTTAACATAGGCAAGCATGTCACCCCTAGGAGTTGACAAAATATTGACTAAATTTGACTAGAAGTCAAATTTTGTCAACCCATAATATTTTGAAATTTTTTAATAGGTTTCACATTTCTTATAGGTGTATCATATTATTTTAAACATCTTACTTATCCTCCATTTAACCTTGGTCTAAGCCCATTCTCCTTGTACTAGCCTAGTCAAATAAAGTCAAAGTTGGTCAACCAATTTCAAACATAGTAAAAGGTTAAAATTATGTTATAAATATTATAATCTGGTCATTTAGGTGTCCTAATGTGTTTCTAAGTCATATATCATTCCTTTACCATGTTTGATATGTAAAATATGCCTTTTAGCCAGTTTTCTAGCATAATAAATGACTTGTACGGATGGGTTGAGGGGAAAAACTTGTCATCATGTTGTATTTCAATGTTTGGATGCTATTAAATGTCAAAAAATATCATATGACAATCTGAGAAGTAGTTATATTTAGGGAAAGGTAGTTCCCCCTTGTTTTTAGGCCTTTTGGGCACTTGTATGGACTTCTTGAGTTCACCATCAACTAAAAAAGTAATTTGAGTGTCTCTTCACCTCCCTATATTCACTTACATGTTTGTAGTTCTGAGATAAGTTCAAAATTTTCATCTACAACTTCTTTTTCTTTCACCTTCTCTTTGCAATCCAAGAAAGGCTATTTTCAAGTTCTTGGTGTGGGCCGTACAATTGGATCTAGGAAGAATGGTCTTGGTATGTGAAAGGTCTCCAAGTATAATTCACTTTCCTAGAAATATTTCTCAAATTAAAATATTCTCCTTTATGAACCATTGCTAACATTGTAGGTAGATTTCTATGCACTTCAATCCAAGAGGGGGTCACTATTTGCATTTGTTTCAGATTAATTCAATTTGATATTTTCCTAGATTAACTGATTCCTTTCCATAGTTTTTTCATGAGTTTATTGGATTTGGAAGTCTAAGAAATCCTTTTCTAGGCTTGTTCTTGCTCTAGACCATGTTTGTTGCCTTTGCTTGGAGATATGCACCTACAAGTTCCCTGAATGGAAGTTTCCAACATTAATATTAAGAATATAATGTTTCTTATAGGTTTTTAGGTTATTAAAGATACACTTGATGACCAAGGTATAAATCTTGAAGTCCAAATCTTGCACCTTGCCCACTCTTTTCCTTCACTATGTACATATTTAAAGGGAGTGATCAATCAAGGATATCCATCATGGCATCATGTCTGGATAAAATTGTTTCAAGACCTATAGATATTTAGAGTGAACTTTGAATTTTTTTATTTGATTCACACTTGATGGAGATGATCATGGTAATGCCCTCTACCATCCTTGTATTCACTACCTGCTACAACTAAACACCACCTACAAGTGGCCTGAACAAAGAGTATGAAGGTTATTTGGTGATTTTGAGACACTTAAGATACTCTTATTTTTCCTTAACATTATGTAATGGCATGAAAAACCCTTTTGAAGGAGTAAAATTGACAAGATATAAGTTGGAATTCATGTTGAAAGATAAGGATTGAGTTGGGGAACTTTTCCCTAGACTAAGAAAATAGAGTCCTTGAGTGTTTTTGTCATTTTAATATAATGAGGCTATGGTAGTTTTTAAGGATCCTCATATTATCACCTTATATACCTATCCAAATAAAATTCTCATGCCAATTTTTAGGGTCAAAAGTTGAGTGAAGGATGAACCATTGGAGTCCAAAGTTACCCAAAAAACCACTGGATTTTGATAGTGAAACCTACAGGATGTTGATAAAAAAAGTGACCTTGCACTTCATATTGAGAATATTAGACTATGCCATTAAGGGGGAACAATCCCAAATGGTTAAAAAGACACTCCTAAACCATGATTTCAAATAAAATATGGAATTTGATGTTTTGACCCCTAAGCACTCTCCCATATTCATACACAGGCCTATAAAGGATCACCTAAATCAAGCTTTAGTAAGTTTTTATCTCAATTAGGTAGATAGTGACCAAATTTAAGGTTTAGGGTGAAAATTGATGCTTTTATAGAGCTATTTATAAATTTTATATGCTTCCTATCAACCAAATGACCTAAAAGATCTCAAGTGTGCCTATAAACAGACTATTAAGGAATAAAATTTCTCGGCCAACTGAGACAAGATGGACAGTGGCTTAAACATTGAGGTTGAATAGTGTTAAATATATATAATATACCTATATATAGGAGTTCATAAGATATTAACATACTTTTAACAATCCAAAAATCATACCTAAACACCTAGAGGCTTATGAATTGGTACCTACAATAGTATTGGTAAGACAATGAGTTGGAAGTAGGTTTTCTTTGTAAGGAAGAGAAAATGTTGGTGAAATTTGGCTTATACAAGTGAAAATTGACCTCAAGTAGCTCATTTAAAACCAAAATACACCTAATAAAAGGGTGTACCAAGCTCAAATAACCTACAGGTAGGCCTAAACAGTGGTCTCATTCTAGGAAGTTGTAGACCTAGTCTATGTTTCCAAAAGCATAGAAAGTGTTTGAGAGACCAATAGACTATAATATGGTTTAAAAAAATCATGTAATATTAATAGGCCTATTTTAAATATAATTTGGAAAAAATATGTTTCAAATAAAGATGAAAAACCCAGTCATCCTTTAAAACCCTGAAGATAGTGCATTCCTACAAGTCCATCTTGGCTTTTGGAGGTTTTGGAGGGTCAAATGGATGATTTAAGTTATAAAATTTGGTACACAATACCATTATAAGTTAAATAAGTTCCTCCAATGGTAATTTTTTTAAGGATAATAGGGATAATACTCTCTATTTTGTCTTAGAGGAGGGGCAGTTTTTCCATGCACAAGACTGGCAATTTTGAGGAAAAGTGATGAGTAGGTGACTAGAAGATAAGGAGAGATAAAATGAATTTTTTTTAAGCTTGATAACACCTAAAAAATATAAAATACCTTTATATATGTTTTGAATTCAAACAAGGAAGTCTAGACAAGGAGGTCTGCAGGCAAACCTAGTGAGGCAACATGCAAACCTAGCCTCAAATGGGAGATCACTTTCAGTTTGGGCCTTAAGAAAGAATCTAAATTACTTGGGTCATCTTCACAGATGTATATATGAAGTTTTTAAACCATCACCTTGTAGGGGAATCTATTTTGGATTCATATTGAGTCTAAAGTTGCAAGTAAATCCTATGGAGAAGGCCAAAGCCTAATTGCTAGACAAGGAACATGTTTTTGGGATGTACATATAGGTGATTGAGCTTTTAATATGTAGAATAGGTCACATATTAATCACTTTTGGACCCAACACCATGACAGGGTATGCAAATGGAAGGGTTGCAATCAATATATCAACTTCAAATGCTCACACCTACTTAGAGACATTAGGATTAAGGAGTTCCCAATAAATAAAATTGGGGTTTTTTTTTCAAGTTTAAATTTTAGAGGTTTATGAACAATCCCTTAAGGGATAATGCACTTGAAACCCTCCCAAAACCTATTTTGTGACCCGATGGAAGAAATGAGGCTCAAAGTACATCCAAATGGACAAATTTGACCCTGAGAGTTAAAGATAAGTTAACAAATTCATTAGGACCAAATCTATGGAATTAGATTGTATATAATCCATATAGATCAAGCATAAAATATGTTTCTTTGACAATATCTTATGTTTTTCAGGTCCTGAAGATGATCATGGGATACCAATCACTTGTGAGGGTTGTAGACACCGCAAACGTGTCTGCACCTTGGTCCTCCCCCTTGGCCTTAAACCCCTATCCTAACCCTTGACCTTGGCCCCCTTTCCACCCTACCCTTGCCACCTTGGATCCTCCCTTGAATCCCTCCACCTTCCCCCTAGCATTTATTAGGCCAAATCTCTTCTTTATCTTCCCCCCACGCCCATTTTGGCATCCTCGTGACCGTTCTTCCCATCCCCCCTCGCTCGGCGGCGTGCAAGAATGGGCAGAGGCTATTTTTAGCCTCTGTCCCCATTCTGCGACCGCCGACGTCGGTGACCCTTCGGCCGACGTCGGTGAAACTGCCGGCGTCGGCATCCTTCATTACCCCTTTCTGCATCCATTGCAGCCCCTGGACCCTTGAGCTCAAAAACAGACTTCTCTTGGCGCTTTAGCTTTCTTCTCTCCTCTGTCTTGACCTCGTGCAACAGCAGCAACAGGTGAAAAGGCTCTGGATCAGGTATTCTCTTCTTGCAACAAGTCTTCCGTGGCTCCAACAACAGCACCTCCTTTCTTCAGTCAGCAAAAAGGTAAGCAAAGTCTGGTTTTTTCATTTCATTTATTTAGTTTTCAGTAATCTATCCTATCTATTGTCCTCTGCTCCCTCTGTTCTTCCCCCTGAGAGGCTGCAAAGCCTTCTCAGGTCCTGTCCTCTGTGTCTCTTCCTCTTCCCCATCCCCCTGTCAACAAAGACCTTGTATAAGGCACCCAACCAGAGCTAGACCACTCCCCAGTCCATCTAAATTTGTCCCTGAACTCTGTCTCGCCTCTGTTCACGAACCAGACCCGTCCACAGTCCAGAAAGCAACTCAGACCCGACTACAGGCCATAACCCCGACCGACGCCGGTCACTACCCCAACCGACGTCGGCAGGATAGCCGACGCTGGCAGATCAGATAACCGACGTCGGCAACATTTCCGACATCGGCGACTGTCTTCAGCCCAACAGCTCCTTCAGGTAATCATTTTGGTCTTTTCTTTCCTTTCTAATTTCTTTGTCACTTCTGTACTCTGGCATTCTGTCTTTTTATCAGTCACTTATCTTATCAAAATAGTGGGTTGACCTCCCTTAAGGAAGTTTTTACACTTCTGGGAACAAGCTTTTGCTTGGCAACCCACCGCCTATTCATCTAACATTTTCTTGTCCAAGTTTCCTTTTTTTCTTGCAGGTGTCATTCCTCCACAGCCAAAGAGGAGTGCTCACAAGCATCTGGATTTACGGTGCGCAATCTTTAGTCCAGGTACTTCCCATGCCTTGTCCATTACTTTTTTAGTTTCTTCTTTCTCTTAGATCTGAAAAGCGAATTTTGAATAGAAACATTCTGGCACGCCCGGTGGGACCCTAGGTTCCTCCTGGGTTCCTTTTCCTTTTCATTCATTTAGGAGCATTAGGTTCTTACCTTTTCTCCTCTTTCTCTTCTTCTCAATGACACTATAAGCAGGACTAAAACGAATCTTTCTTCCTTGCATTTCTAGACTAGTCTAAACATCATACTCTTGACCCTTTCTCAAAACTTGTCTGCATCACAACATCACATTTCGACTTGGGCATTAAAATGTATTGCACTTTCATTTCTGCTTGTGCTTGCATTAGTCCACATCTAGTAACTTAGACGCATATTGAATAAATCTAGACACTTGATGTTACACTACCAGACCACGTGCACTAAACGAACATAAAACATACCTGAGACAAGGCCCGACTAGGATTTCATCCCCCAGCGGATACCTTACCCGTCCTGGTGACCCTACTTGGATTTCATCACCAAGGGGGAAGCCCACTCCGTTCTCTGGCGGAGTCTAAACTCTAGGCGAGGTATATCTTGGCTAAGCGAGACCAGCTAACCACTGGAATCGTGAAGTGAGGGGAGCTTGCTCCTTAGCACCAGGCCACGTACCAGACCCTAACACAGATCTTTGAGCACCTAAAACAACACCTGAAACCATCTTTAGACTGCCCTCTTTTAGGACCCATTTTTCAGCCAATCTCCCCAAACATTCATCTAAGGCATAAGCCACAATTTCTAAGGTTAATTCCTAGGATTTACCACTTAGGCTTGTCTGTCTCTCTCTGTTTTCCTCTTCTCATCTGTTTGTTTGAGTGTGTGAGGACGCTTTCTTCATTGTTTTCCAAGAACCTTTTGGTTCTCTGGAAGACACAGTCACCGACATCGGTTCTGCCACCGACGTCAGCTTCCCCTTTCACTGGCATCGGTTCTAATACCGACGTCGGCTTCATCTGTTACCGGCATCGGTTATCTGACCGACGTCGGCCATATTTCTTACCGACATTGGTTTTTAAACCGACGTCGGTCTCTGTCACTGTCCTTTTTTTAAAAAACCAGCAGCCTGAAACCTGTCATTTCTCTGCCAAAGACTCCATCCTGGTTTTCTGAAACTGAGCAACACAGTTCCTGAGACCTAAACCTTCTTTGCCTTGCATGGTTTTGACTCGTAGCCAAGCCAAAGCTCTTGTCAACCACGCTAGCCGTCAACCACTTTCGTCCACCCCGTCCGTGACCAAGCCTACAATGGAGTTCAACTCGGAGACCGAAAGAACTCCCATTCGTCCAACCCCGCCGCAGACTCCCATTGTCCAAGAAGGGGACCAAGACTTCGAACGATTCTTGGACCTCAACGTCAAGGCCTTGCAACATTATCTCGCGCATAGCCGAACGCGAGACTCCTTGGTCAATCCAATCTATGGAATGCCAACCTCCCTTATCGCGACTACGGCTGTATCGACAACATCCATAGTTCAACCTTCAGACACTCAAGCCATCACTTTGACCACCGACCAGACTTTGACCAATCCTCCAGGTGTGGCCTCTCCCTCTATCATTGGGCCCACTTCCACCGGGGTTCCGGCCCCCTGTCAACTTCAACCCCCTCAACCGCTATCCACTCCTTTTCAAAACCTTATCATCTCTATTCCGCCTACCCTGGCCCCTATCAACACCAGGGTGGCTTCTTACCCCTTGGCCCCCGTTACCACAGTTCAACCTCTTGTGGCGACAATGGGCCCAGCTATGTCTTCCACCCAACCACCTTTAGCCTCCACCTCTATCCCTGCGATTAGTCATCTGTACATTGTACAACCGACTATGTCGCATACTTCCTCTAGCCTCTTCCAAGCGCCCTACAACTTAGGGGGCGCGCCACCTGTCAATCCGTCGGCAGACATCATCAAAATGCTAATAGACAAGATGACCAGTCTTGAGACCTCTGTTTCCGGCTCGTGCAACACTCTTTCATACGAGCAGATCTGTAACGAGCCCATTCATCCTTCTGTCCCAATCAGACCATATCCTAGCCAGTGGGAGCTTCCAAAGTTTTCTCGCTTTCAAAACAAGGAAGACCCCCAACAACACTTGCGGGCATTCAGACATGCCTGCTACCTTATTGGCCATGACGATGCGTTACTCTTACGCACGTTTCCTATGTCTCTCTCGGGTGCTGCACTTGACTGGTATAGCTCCCTTCCTAGCCATTCTCTCTTCTCATTCACACAATTGGCTCAGCTCTTCCTCGATCACTTTTCCATCAACATAACCAAGAAGGTCTCAATCACAGACCTCTATTCTATCCAGCAATTCGAGGACGAGTCCATAGCCGACTTCGTAGCTCGATGGAGAGGCCTTATCAATCAACTCTCCTTTTCCTTACCCCAGGCCGAGCTTATTGAACTCTTTTCCCAAGCCTGTGCCAGACATATCTCTTCCACCCTGAGGGTTCAAACCTTTCGCACTTTTGACGAAGCCTTCACGATGGCTCACAAACTTGAGTTGCGTGCCATCGAGGAGAATAAAGTCAAGTTGCAGAACAAGAATCCCAGCTCTAAGACCAATGACTCTTCCTCTGCCAAGCCATCATCATCCAATTCTAAATCCAAGGCTTCAGCTAATGCCGTGGTTGTCAGACCTTCATCCTCTTCGACCAATCATTCTGAGCCATCTACATCTCAGAGCGCTACTCGCCAGTTCCAGCAAAGATACATGCAGCGGCGATATACTCCTCTCAGAGAATCATATGCATCTGTGCTGGACAAGCTTCTCAAACAGGGGGCCCTCAATCTCCCTCAAGCCCGACCTCCTCCACAATTCGATCCCTCTCACGCCATCCCCGCGTGGTATAGGGAGCATGACTTCTGCAGCTTCCACCGTGTTAAGGGCCATGACACAGAAAACTGCAAGACCTTTAAGAACATAATCCAAGACATGCTTGAAAAGGGGGACCTCATCTTAGACAATCCAAATGCACCTCCTAATCAGGCCATTGACATCTTCAAACAACCTTTCCCCAATCATCCGCCAACTCAAAACAACGTCCAGACCTTAATTGACGATAATCATGAACACAACGTTCAAACAGTCAATACGGTCTCTCCCTTCATCCCCAATCAACCTCAAGAGGATAGTCCATCAATCAGTTCGTCACATGTGGACGAACCTCTCTCCCTGGTTAGTTCTCCACTGACCTCTCTCATCTTGGAGGACACCTCGGCTTTACCTGCACCACCGGTCTCGCCATCCTCCGTTTTACTGCCTATGGAGGACCCGACCCTTCCTACTCCTCAGCCGCAAGTGGAGGGCACCGTCATCCCTGCCCTTTACCCGCTCGGGGAGCCTCACTTTTCAGATTCTTCTCCACCCAGGGAAGAACCTGTCTCCCCTTCGTCTTCATCTAAATCTACCATGACTTCACCACACTAGGCGTCTAAGACCACTACACCCATCTCGTCTTCAACCTCGCAACCATCAACATCTTCTTCTCAGCCATTTTCTCGGTTAGTGGAGAAAATCGCGCTTCTCCCTCCAAGGAAAGTGACGCCTCAGGTGTTGTGGGAGCGTCTTAAAGCCCTTCAACATACCCGTGCCCTCTCATCACATGCCACTAATCCTCCTAAGGTGAAATCTTGTCAGACTCTTGACAAAGACCAGACTCTCAAACCTCAACCAAACCCGTCCAAACCAAAACCTGCATCTACCTCGTCTAAACCCATCAAGTCATTTGGCGTTCGTCCTGTCTCCACCCTCACTCACCCGCAAGTGAAGGTGGACCTAGGCCAGTCCTTGACCAGCAGCACTCTTCCAACCAAGTCAAAGAGGGCTGCCAGACCACAGAAACGAACGCCTACTTCTCCGTCACCATTGCCATCAATTTTGGGCCCTCATCCCTCGACCTTGGCTAGCATCCTTCCCACTCTGGCCTTCAAACAAAACTCGTTGCCTCCTTTGCTTCCTCTGCCTATCTCCAGTCGGCCCTCTCCTAAAAAGGCATTCTCAATCACCAGGCCAGAGCCATCTCCATCTGTCACCGCGCCATCAACCCATAAGGTGGTACGGAAATCTCCTCTAGCCTCGCCTAAGCAAAAGTCACCGACCTCGCGCATATCAAATAACACGGACCCTCTATTGGGCTCATACTCGTTGATATTGCGCCGACTTCTCTAGACTTCTAACATAACCCTTCCGCCCATCAAGCCTTTCCAACCTCTCGGATCCAAGCCCTCCTGGTTCGACGATATGAAAATTTGCTTATATCATCGTACACCAGGACATGACACCGAGACTTGTTGTGCCCTCAAGGCCGTCATCCGCCGCCATATGGAGGAAGACACTCTTCTCCTTGAGGACACTCTCGACCAGACCCCGACTCCTTCCTCTTCAAACACGTCAACATCTCACCAGCAAGACATGACCCCTTCCTCACCCCCTATTTTTGAAATCAATGCCATCCGTATAACCACTAGGTCGCAAAAGGACAAGGCAAAAGAAAAAGCTGCCATTCCTTGGACCTATCCCTTCGTCAAGCCACCTCTTGCGCTCAAGCCTAAAATTTCTATCCTTGGCGCATCCCAACCTTCTTCGTCTTCCTCTTCTGGGCCAATTCACGACTCCATGCTGAAGCAGCTTCATCAGACACCTGTGAAGATGTCTCTTTATGACCTTATCCAAACCTCGCCTCAGCACCGTCAAGTCCTTGTCCAAGCCTTGCAAGCAGCGGAGGTCCAACCCGAGGACCCCCAACCACTCGCTGCCCTCGTCCATTCTTTATCTCCTGTCAACTCCATCACATTCAGCGATTCTGAGATTCCCACATCTAACACGGAAGATCAGGACGCCGCCCTCTTCATCACTGCCTATGTCGATCAGACACGCATCAAACGCGTTATGATCGACGGCGGCGCTAGCATCAACATAATCTCTACTCACGCCTTTGATCAGCTGTCTCTTCCCAAGAATTGCGTCTCCAAAACTGACGCGATCTTACGCTCTTTCAATGACACCACCACCACGACCATTGGCACAGTCATCCTTCACATCTGCGTTGGCCCACGCACAGTCTCGGAGCTCTTCTATATCATCGAAGGAGAGTTTCAATACAACCTTCTACTAGGCCGACCTTGGATCCGTGCCATGGCCTGTATTCCTTCCACCCTGCATCGTTGTGTGAAGTTTGAGCATGACGGGCAAGTCCATACCATTCCCGCTGACCCTTCACCCTTCAAGACTTGCAACACCACCTACCGTCCCAACGATGTCCTCATTCCCATCAAACCGTCAACTCCGGCACCGCCTCCATCTGTGGAAGCTTCGACCAGTTCGCAATCGGTGGTTGCCCTCACCCCTCCTCTTCAAGCGCCGACCAAAGACCCCATGGAAGACACCTTCCAACGATTATCACTTGGGGAATATCGCTTGTTGACCCTCAACATGTTCCAAACTCTGCAAGAGTATGGACGCCTTCACCTCAGTCCCAATTACGACCATCGGATCGGGATGGTCGTACCTTATGGTCCTCCTCACTTCCAAACCAACTTTGTCTATGGGGGGCTTAATCAAGCTCCTACCAATGGCAATTCCCTCTCTTCACCCCAACCTTTCACATCTGATTTCTCATTTCTTGGCAACCCCACCTTTGCACACACTTACCTTCACAGGTGTGCATGGAAGGGTTTTGGTTTCGGACGTTATGAGCAGGGCTCCCATCAGCCCATCGAGCCGCTCAATGATCACGATGCCAAGAAATGGTATGGCCTGGGATATCATGACCCCACTCAGGCTCCTTCCGACCTCTGTCCCGAGCCAACCATCAACCAATCTCCTGCAGACTCGCCCATTTCTCCCTCATCACCTACGGAGTCGGTGGTTTCCATCCCTCCTAGTTTTTTTTTTCCATAAACACCATCCGCCTGGAACCCCTGACCTATCAGCTCAATGGGGTGTCCAGGTCTCTCCCTCTCATTTTTCCTGGCATGGTAGAAGATGAGTCGGCAACCATTCACACTGTCCACTGCGTTGACGATGATGCCATCCTTTCCTACATGGGTGCCGATGACTCTTTCATCTAGCGTTTTCTCCCTTCCGAGACCCAGGTTATGTTAAATGAATCCACCATTGACATCAACCTCCCTTCTTCTTCTGATGTTCCTCACGTCTTAAAGATTGGCCAATCTTTAGACGCTCAGGAGCAGCTTGACTATGTCCAGTTCCTTTCCAACCATAGCAAGGCCTTTGCCTGGACTTACAGCGACATGCCTGGCATCAACCCCACCATTGCTACCCATAACATTGTCACCAAACCAGAGGCTAAGCCTGTTAGGCAGAAGCTTTGAAAGATGCATCCTCGTGTTGCGCTCCTTGTCAAAGAGGAGCTTCAACGCCTTCTTTCTGTCTCCTTCATCCAACCCATCGATTATCCACAGTGGGTCTCTAACATCGTCCCAGTTACTAAAGCAACTGGGGGGATTCGGATCTGCATGGACTATCGCGACCTTAACCTAGCCTGTCCCAAAGATGACTTCCCTCTTCCTAACATTGACCAGCTTGTTGATCTCACGGCCGGCCACGAGATGCTATCTCTCATGGACGGGTTTTCAGGATACAATCAAATCCTGATCGCACCAGAAGATCAGCACAAGACTACCTTTATCACCCCATGGGGGACTTTCTGCTATCGGGTCATGCCTTTCGGCTTGAAAAATGCTGGTGCCACCTATCAGCGCGCCATGACCTACATTTTCCACGATCTCTTCCACAAAATCATGGAGGATTATGTGGATGACCTTCTCGGCAAGTCCAAACTTCGCCACGACCACTTGACCATTCTCACAATCATCTTCTCTCGCCTTCTGCAATACAATGTCCGCCTCAACCCCAAGAAGTGTGTCTTTGGGGTCCTCTCAGGCAAACTTCTCGGCTTCATCGTTTCCTTCCGTGGTATCGAGATAGATCCCGCCAAGATCCGCGCTATCCTCGAAATGCCACCCCCGACCAATCTCAAGCAGCTTCGCAGTCTACAAGGGAAGCTCCAGTCCATTCGCCGTTTCATCTCGCAACTTTCAGACCGCTGCCAACCTTTCCATCACCTCCTTAAGAAGGACGTCTCCTTTAAATGGGATGAGAACTGTCAAGAGGCTTTTGAAGCCCTCAAAGGCTATCTGGTCTCTCCACCAGTCCTCATTCCACCTAAGGACGACCAACCCTTCTACCTTTATATCTCTGCCACCAACCATTCGTTAGGTGCCATGATCGCGCACCGAGACGAGCATCATCGTGAGCAAGCGGTTTACTACATCAGCCGAACACTGGTCGACTATGAAACTCGGTATACTCATACCGAGAAACTCTGTTTGGCGTTAGTCTTTTCTGCCACCAAGCTCCGCCACTATCTTCTCAACCACAAAACCTTTGTCGTCACTCACACCGACCCTCTCAAGTACATGCACTCCAAGCCATATCAGAATCAACGTATGGCTCGGTGGCTCATGCTGCTTGCGGAGTTTGACCTCGAATTCATCCAGCAAAAATCTATCAAGGGGCAAACCATCGCTGACCAACTGGCAGATGCCCCTTTTCCCGACAACCAACCTTCCCACTGCGAGTTCCCTGACGAGTCTATCGCTACCCTTTCCACCGATGACACCGTCTACCAAATGACCATGTTCTTTGACGGCTCCAAATGTCAACTCGGCGGGGGTGCGGGGGTCATCCTCATCCCACGGGGAGCCCATGCCTCTATCTTTCAAGCTTGACTTTGATTGTACCAATAATATGGCTAAATAAGAGGCCTTAATTTTGGGACTTCAGACTGCTCTTTCTCTCCACATCAAGTCTATCAACATCTTCGGCGACTCGCAACTCGTCGTTAATCAAGTTAACGGTTCATATCTCTGTAAAAATGAAGTTTTACAGAGGTATAAGAATCGTGTGGACCTTTTGGCATCTTTCGACCATTACCTCTTGCAGACTGTTCCACGCTCTACTAACAAGTTTGCCGACACCATGGCTTCTCTTGCTTCGCATATCCCATCTTCATCATCATCATCTCGCCTTTTTGTCACAGTGCATCGTGTACCTTTGCCTTCATACATCTCTCCTCACATCGACCATATCAACACTGTCAATTCTAGCCCACAAGATGACTGGTATAAGCAACTCGTGGACTACTTGTCTCTTTCTGTCACTCCTCCCAACCTCTCTAGCAATGCGCGGTGAGCTTTCATCAAGCGCACAGCTCGCTATACCATGCTAGGGGGTCTTCTCTATAAACGAGGCTTCGACGGCCTCCTGCTTCGCTGTCTAACCTCCACTGAAGCTCCTTAAGCCATAAAGCAAATCCACGATGGGATTTGTGGTGGACACTTCAGTGGAAACTCAGTTGCCAAGTGCATCCTTCGCCTGGGTTATTATTGGCCCACCCTTCATCAAGACTGTAGCGACTATGTTCGACATTGCATCAAGTGTTAGCAGCACTCTAACCTGCTTCATCTCCCCAGCCACGCCTTGCAAGTCGCTCAGGATTTTTGGCCTTTCTCTCAGTGGGGCTTGGATCTCATCGGTGAGATCAACCCTCACTCGTCTCTTCATCATCAGTCCATCATCACTGCCACTGAGTATTTCACCAAGTGGGTGGAAGCCATTCCTCTTGTCTCCACAAAAGCCGACAAAATTATCGACTTCATCAGTAGCCACATCATCTGTCGTTTCGGTGTCCCTCACAAAATCATCACCGACAACGGCAAGTCCTTCAAAAACAAGACTGTCCAAAAACTATGCGACTCATTTGGCATCAAACTCAGCTTTTCTTCGCCTTACTACCCACAAGCAAATGGGCAGGCCGAGGCTTCCAACAAAATTCTCACTAAAATTCTCATGAAGGTGGTCGACGATATAGGTAGGGATTGGCACATTCATATTCCCTTCGCTTTGTGGGCCTACCGCACTAGCATCCAAACCTCTACAGGTGCTACTCCCTTCTCTCTCATGTACAGAACAGAGGCTGTCTTACCTCTCGAAGTACAGATCCTGTCTCTCCGCATCTCCCTGCATGACATTCTCTCCAACGACGACTTTCGTCAAGATCGCCTAGCTCAACTTGAGTTACTCGACGAGCGCCGTCTTGCTGCCCTTAATCATCTCCATGTCTACCAAAGTCGCATAAAGCGGGCCTACGACAAAAATCTGCGAGAACGAGATTTCAACATCGGAGACCTCGTCCTCAAAGAGAATCAGCACGTGACCAATATGGAGCGAAGTAAACGAGACAAGTTTGCCCCCAATTGACTTGGACCTTTTATCATCACGCACAAGTATGGTTCAGGGACTTATCGTCTGTCTTCCCTCGATGGACGGCCAGAACCTGAGCCTCTTAATGCGTTGCATCTTCGACCATTCTTCTGCTAGTCGAGTACTCGTCTACTTGACACGTAACTTGAGCTCGTCCCTTGAGCAATCCTCATCCTCTTAATTCTCATCTCTTTCAACCCTATTCCCCTTTAACAAGTCCTCTACGACCCTTTCATGATGCATGGATGCTTTTTCCTAATAAATGGGGCGTCCTTGAACTTCTACAGCCTTGTCCATGACTCTAAATCAAAATATATATATCAAGATGTCAAAACATATCCATGGTCACAAAATCAAGTCAAAATCAAAAAGACAGACTGCTCCCTCGAAGGACAACTGTACTATCATTGCTGTATTACTAGACTGATCCCTCGAAGGACAGCTAGGCCAACTTATCAAACATTATTAAGCAAAAATATAGACCACTCCCTCGAAGGATGGCTATGACTAAATCTTGCTACAAACAGCAACCTTTCTTAGAAGCTTCCCGCATTGATCAGCTTTGCAACATGACCACCAAGCAAATGACATCTCTATGTAGGCTTCCCGCATCGATCAGCCTGCACCAAAAAAAAAAAAAAAAAAAACGAGTCACAGACTTGGCTTGTAGTTGTCTCAGGGTCTCCTATAAAAGGGGCAAGGTTATTCCTGCTCTTAAACTGGGTTACCCTATCCTCTTCCTCTCACCTGCTCAAGGGACTTCGAGCTCACTTTAATGTCAAAGTGATTCGATTACCGTTCTAACTCAACACTGGTCAACGACGTAATGCATGAACGGGGCTTTGGTTCTACTAACCCCAATCTATGCTTCCTTTCTGGTCCTTGTCAATGAAAGAGCGATTTGCCTTTCATCTTTTCTCTTCACTTTAGTCACATTTAACCGCATCAATCGGCGACTCATCTCAAACCCAGCCATTTTCATCATTGGCATCATCCTAGTTTCTATGGACACCAGTACACATGGAAACTACCGACTAGACCCAATTTATGTTAAGCATAAACCAATACTTGCTGAAGCATAAATAGACTTCTATTCATTCTTAGCATACATCCATCGCAACTATGGAAACTTGCTAGGGATGAAAGACTCTCGACCAATTCTACAGAATACACCATCTGTAGCATCATTTTATCCTCATCTTACCCTCGTCATTTCAACACATGACCAATCTCATCATCGACCAATCTTCTCAATTTGTCTGAACTACATTGGTCTGAGGCCCTATGACCAGGGCTATGTAGGCAGCACTCAGATAACACATCCTCTGAGGTTAGCTCGACCACCCCCGTTTGTTCGTCTCTTTGATGGACAAACCTTCTCTTCTGCGACCTTGACCTTGACCACGCCCAGTCTATCGACTTTCTTTGTCCAAGACCAATCATTTTCTTTGTCCAAGACCAATCATCGACTTTGACCAAGACCAATCCATCCCTCTGACCCTCCCTCCCTTTTAGGGAGAACTACATCGGCCTGAGGCCCTTCACACAGGGGCTATGTAGGCAGCACTCAGTTGACATGGGGTCTTCTGGGGTTAGCTCGGCCGCATCCTTTCGTCCATCCATCCCCTTGACCAATGACCATCCTTCGACCTTCGGCCACTTCCAAGACAATGTTGCCTTGGTTGTTTTTGCGTGTGTGCTACCTCACAGCTAGTTAGCAAAATTGTCCGTAGACTATTTTTGACCCTTCGCAAGTATAGGATCGCGAGCCAGTTGATCCCTACTACTTCTGGCTTTTTCGTGTCTCTGGGAGCACTTCTTGAGCCTGGGATACCTGGAACACGATGACCATTTGGAGCTTCAGCTTAAATTGAGTGACCCGATCAGCAGACGACTAAATGCTGGGGCCCGGTTACTTCAATTTTGGCACTCCTTGACCCTCGACATGCGACAATTTGACCTGACCATCTTGTGCAGTGGTATGCGCGCAATCATGACTTTTGCAGCGCTCTCACTCACCTCTCTCTTTCTCATCCACCTTTTGTCAAATCGACACTCGATCTTCGGTTCCCTTCTCTCGACTATCGCTTTGAGGGGGGAACACCTCATCCCTTTTCTGGGGCAACCAACTCCTATTTTTGTCTTGCAGTTCGTCTAGAACAACCAACAAGACAAAAAGGGGCAAATGTAGACACCGCAAACGTGTCTGCACCTTGGTCCTCCCCCTTGGCCTTAAACCCCTATCCTAACCCTTGACCTTGGCCCCCTTTCCACCCTACCCTTGCCACCTTGGATCCTCCCTTGAATCCCTCCACCTTCCCCCTAGCATTTATTAGGCCAAATCTCTTCTTTATCTTCCCCCCACGCCCATTTTGGCATCCTCGTGACCGTTCTTCCCATCCCCCCTCGCTCGACGGCGTGCAAGAATGGGCAGAGGCTATTTTTAGCCTCTGTCCCCATTCTGCGACCGCCGACATCGGCGACCCTTCGGCCGATGTCGGTGAAACTGCCGGCGTCGACATCCTTCATTACCCCTTTTTGCATTCGTTGCAGCCCTTGGACCCTTGAGCTCAAAAACAGACTTCTCTTGGCGCTTTAGCTTTCTTCTCTCCTCTGTCTTGACCTCGTGCAACAGCAGCAACAGGTGAAAAGGCTCTGGATCAGGTATTTTCTTCTTGCAACAAGTCTTTCGTGGCTCCAACAACAGCACCTCCTTTCTTCAGTCAGCAAAAAGGTAAGCAAAGTCTGGTTTTTTCATTTCATTTATTTAGTTTTCAGTAATCTATCCTATCTATTGTCCTCTGCTCCCTCTATTCTTCCCCCTGAGAGGCTGCAAAGCCTTCTCAGGTCCTGTCCTCTGTGTCTCTTCCTCTTCCCCATCCCCCTGTCAACAAAGACCTTGTATAAGGCACCCGACCAGAGCTAGACCACTCCCCAGTCCATCTAAATTTGTCCCTGAACTCTGTCTCGCCTCCGTTCACGAACCAGACCCATCCACAGTCCAGAAAGCAACTCAGACCCGACTACAGGCCATAACCCCGACCGACGCCGGTCACTACCCCAATCGACGTCGGCAGGATAGCTGACGCCGGCAGATCAGATAACCGACGCCGGCAACATTTCTGACATCGGCGACTGTCTTCAGCCCAACAGCTCCTTCAGGTAATCATTTTGGTCTTTTCTTTCCTTTCTAATTTCTTTGTCACTTCTGTACTCTGGCATTCTGTCTTTTTATCAGTCACTTATCTTATCAAAACAGTGGATTGACCTCCCTTAAGGAAGTTTTTACACTTCCGGGAACAAGCTTTTGCTTGGCAACCCACCGCCTATTCATCTAACATTTTCTTGTCCAAGTTTCCTTTTTTTCTTGCAGGTGTCATTCCTCCACAGCCAAAGAGGAGTGCTCACAAGCGTCTGGATTTACGGTGCGCAATCTTTAGTCCAGGTACTTCCCACGCCTTGTCCATTACTTTTTTAGTTTCTTCTTTCTCTTAGATCTGAAAAGCGAATTTTGAATAGAAACAAGGGTATATTGGGATTTGAACCAACTACATATACCATTTTTATATCTTATAAATGCTCACGTGTCTTTTCTAGGCCCCTCACTTAAACCAGTCTCTAAAATGAAATAGTGAAAAGAGTGGTAACCTAAATTTGGAGACTTTTTGAGATGTGTCTGATGGAGCCAAGCGTATGAATTATCCTACCATGTGTCATGAGACTCATAATATATATCAGTAAGGATGCTAGTACCAATTGTCAAGAAAAGCCTATTGGAGAGTAATCATGCTTACAGATGATGATTGTGCTTGTGTAAGAGAATATCAATGATTAGGAAAACTTCCAATGTAGGCGGAGGCTTATTTGTAACTTCCTCTCCTTATTACAAATGAGATACTTGTCCCTAATCTATTTTGAAATGATCAAGGAAGCCCATGATGAAGGCAGTTTCTAAGGGAGAGTGATTGAGGAATTTCAACACCACATGTGAGGAAGGTGCTCAGTTTGGAATGGACACACGTTCACATCAATTATTGATCTCTCTTCCACCTCATTTACATAAATTTTAACTGATTTTCATCTTTAGACACTTGTCCTTGTGCCTCTTAAACTTCTCTTTTCTCTCTCTTCTTCCAAGTTCTATAAATGCAAGCCATTTTGGCTATTATAAAGAGACCACACCTAGTATGGTGAAGCCATGTTGGTTTGATATTATACTTTTCCTTTCAAATAAGACATGAAATTTTATTTTTATCCTAAAAACTATCTTGCCTAACTGTGTGAAGATATATATAGTGAAAAGTCAAGTGATTGATATTAGTCGTTGCTTCCTCTCAATCTTTCCATGTCTGATGCAAGTTGCTTCATTCTAATAGGTCACATGAAGTGTTTTTAAGTGTATGATTCTATTTTTAGGTGTAATAGTAGCCTTAGTGACTAAAATAGATCTTTTTTAACTCATATTGAGTAGTCTTTCATGTATTCCACCTTCATGTTTGAAATTCTAATGTTAGAGTACTCTAAGAAGTAGAAGTTGGTTTTTTGAGTCTTGTCTCTTAGTGTATTTTTATGATAATCTTGTGGCTATATTCATGGTGTATCACCCTATTAGAATAGTTTAATTTCATGTAAATATTATTTATTTTCACACAATCAAGTATTACATTAGGTGACAAGTACATCAAGACATATCTAGGGAGCTAGCCCTTTCAATCCTAAAGGTCTACTTCCACCATAAGTGCCCCACACACCTAGAAGTAGTCCAATGTTGACCAAATATCAAAGTAGATTGAACACCCTCTTCTAGGGTGAAATATTTGGAGACAACACATCCCTAAGTAGGTAGAATTGATTAAGAAAGTAATGAACATTTTGATATGATCATTTTATCGTGATGATGTTAGCAATAATTATTACATTATTAATATCAGTATTAGATAATATTGATTCCTCCATTATTGGCACTAATCTATTACCTATTTTTAGTCAACTATATTTTATATATTCTACTTCGTTATGCATGAATAAAATAGGAAGGGTTTATTTATTTTCCATCAGTGTGGTATCAGAGCAGAAATTTGTGTTTCTATGCTTGTGATGGAGAAATAGACCTATAAGGGGTAGCGCCATTACCTGTACAGTTTCCTCGAGTTGATAAATTTAATTTTTTTTTTTTTTTGTGAGATAATATTTTTGTGGCTTATTATGTTTTACGATTATCTTCTTTAGTCTATCGATCTGGTTATAGATCTAAAAAAATTGGGAGCCTTGTCAGATCATTATCTGATTTTCCACACTTGTTACTCCATCTAAGTTCATGAGATCACTCCATTTGCATCTCATGCACCATCTACAATGTAGTTTCTTTCACCTTTAGATCCATCTAATTTTTCTATGTGCCTAATCATCCATTCTAGCATAGAAGTATAGTGACAATGCAACAATCAAGCTAGTGGTCAATGGAAAATTGACCATGGTGAATAAGCCTGCCAAGAAAGCTAGAAATTCTATGGTGAAAACCATCAAAAAACACAAGAACATAGAATATAAGCACTTGTGAATCCAAAAATACATGAAATATAAAATGAAATTTTGTTGAGTGTTGAACTGAGTAGGAGAGCATACCAAGCCTAGGATGTGTGCATCAAAACATTTGAAGACAAGAGTAAAATATTAAAAGGTACACCTTTATAATATAGAATTTTGAAACTTACCTTGTTAGCTTTACATATCTACATTTCAAGATGGAAATTCAAATTCTCATAGATAAATGTTTTTGTTTAAAATTTAATACATGAAAGGTTAAAATACAAATGCAATTGATGCATAAAAATTTGTTGGGAATCATAAATGGAGATGAGAAATAACCCACTGATGCAAGTATATTATTTGAGTAGAAAATAAGAGATGACACAGTGAAAGTTGTTATTGGCCTTGCACTTTCAAATTTTGAGTTACATCACGTGGATTTAGAAAAATCATCCAAGGAAATTTGGGATATGCTCAACATCTTGTTTGGTGCAAAAGTGGTAAATGCCCAATTTTCACTAAAATTGCAATTTTATAGATTCAAAATGGATGATGGAATTAATATGTCAAACCATATAAACAATTTTAGTTCTCTTATTAGGCAACTTGTTGAGGTAAAACCTAATGTCAAAGATCAGGATGCAAAAGATAATCTATTGAATAGTCTACCATCCAAATATAGCAATATTATGTTTACTCTTAGCCAAATACCATCACAATATCTCGATGATATGATTTCAACACTATTGGTAGAAGACAAAAGGGTACCTTTAGAAGATTAGGATATTGTGAAACACGAGAATGAACTTTATTCTCAAAAGCTTCATAAAAAGTCTAATATTGACAAAAGGGAGATAAAATACCACTACTGTAAAAAGAAAGGCCATATGGCATGGGAATATTCTGTTTGAGATAAAGATGTTATCAAATTAAAATTAAATTCCAATGAAGCTAAAGTTTATCAAGTAGAAAATCCACCAAATACTGATGAAAGTGAAGATACAGTTGATGAGGTCAGCCTCACTTCACATCTCTTATTGTGAAAATTTTAATAGTATCTAATAGAGGCTGGAGGATAATCAGTGTCCTCTCATGATTCACCTATGATGGGGTCTCATCATTGTTATTTTGACACTTTTCAATGTGTTTATTTCATGTTGTGTGTGGTGTGATTTTTAGTATGTAGTGTGTTTTTCAATAAAGGTTTAAGCATCATTTTCTAGTTTGGTACCTCTTGATGAAGAACATTGTGGAGGAGAAAATCACTAAAGTTGTGTTTATTTCTTGAAAAAGGGTTTTTAGAAATTTGAGAAACCATCAAAGTTTATAAAATAATTGAGACCTCCTATCACCTCCAGGTTTGTGTCCAACCTATAATAGAAAACCATATGGGTTTGTAGTAATCCAAGAAACCACCAAAGGTGCTAAGCAGATAAATGTACTCCTGTCACTTCTAGGTTAGTGCTAATCCTACAAGGAAAAACCAAGTTGACACCAATACCATGAAGCCATAAAGATGGCATGCCACCTCAGAAAGCGAGAACGCTACATGGAGAGTGTAAAATCCTTTTACCATGTTTGAAATAAGGGGGGTCAACTATCAGGAATATGAAGTTTGTAAAAATAATGTAATAAGGGGGGAATATTAGTGATAATTATTAAATTTTTAATGTAAATATTAGATAATACTAATTCCTCCATTATTAGCACTAATCTGTTACTTATTTTTATTCAACTACATTATATATATACTACTTCATTATACATGAATAAACTAAGAAGGGTTTACTTATTTTATATCAGAGGAAGAACTCAAATGGGGCTACGTGTCAAAATTTATGGCCTCTGAAAGGTTGGCTTATTTTTTCTACATCATTCTCCTATGGTTGAAAATAACTCATCTCATATGAGTTTCTCAGATTGTACTTCTTCTATTTTTCCTTGCCAATCTTATTCATCTCCCATTTTACAATCCAAGTGTTGTCTTTTATTTCAATCCTTCTCACTGTACCAAATACTTATTATAATTCCCTTACCTTGTGCTCATTATCTTCTTATCCAAAACCTACACTATTTTTTCCTTCTTCTTTGGAACATGGTGTTGCCAATTTAGTTCTTCATCTTTGTCATATTCACCATCTTATCCATGAAATTCATATAAATTTGAAACATTAAATACTGGAAATATATTGAAACTCTATGGTAAACTCATCTCATAAGCATTATCATTGATTTTTTTCACAATTTTCTAAGGCCTAATTTTCTTATACTTTAACTTGTTATATGTGCCTTTTGCAAATCTTTCTTTTCTCAAATAAACCATTACCAACTCTCCTTATTCAAATACCTTGGATCTTCTTCTGATATCTATTGTAGCTTTATATTTCTCACTACTTTCTTGTAGCTTTCTTCTTTATCATTCTTAAAATTGTTGCATATACTCTGTAAATGCTTCTACATCATCACTGATTCTATCTGCAATCGATAATTGTACCAAATATAAAATACCCATAGGATTTCTCTGATAAATAATTTGAAATGGCGACTTTCCTATTGATCTATTCACTGAGATTTTATATGAAACCTTAGCTTGTGGTAAAGCCAAGTCCTATTGCTTGGGCTTCTCTCCCACTATGCATTTCAACAAATTTTTCAAGCTCCTATTCACAACTTCTATCTATCTATCTATTTGTGGGTGATATGCACTACTAAATTGTAGCTTAGTACCCGTCTTAATCTATAAAGTCCTCTAAAAATGACTTATTGATTCAATATGTGTTGACGTAGGAGCTAATTGAGCACAAAACCATATTATGTAGTCACAAAGAGGTTCAAGGAGATCAATTTGGCCCCAATTTCCTTCATGATTGGACCTTATATACCCTAAAACTAAAACCTTGTTCTCTAATCCCTAAATCCTAATACTTAAACCCTAAACCATAAATCATAATATATTAAAAATCTAAACCAATCATTTTAGCCCTAATAAAACAACATTTAGGCTAAAAAAAAGCAGGTTTGCATTGCTTCATTTTTCATACATGTGAAATGCACATTATTATGTGTACTAGGTAATTCTACATATGTAGTAGTTCCACCTATGTGGTTTTTCCATGTATACAGTTCATATATTTTACATTTTAAATACATGCTTGAAGGCTTGGGAATGGATTGGATTCCCAAACATGAGGCATGAACCTCCATTATTAGCACTAATCTGTTACCTATTTTTAGTCAACTACATTATATATATTCTACTTCATTATACATGAATAAAATAAGAAGGGTTTAATTATTTTCTATCAGAGGAAGAACTCGAATGGGGCTACATGTCAAAATTTATGACCTCTGAAAAGGTTGGCCTATTTTTTCTACATCATTCTCCTATGGTTGAAAATATCTCATCTCAAACGAGTTTCTCAAATTGTACTTCTTCTATTTTTCCTTGAAAATCTTATTCATCTCCCATTTTCAATCCAAGTGTTGTCTTTTATTTCAATCCTTAATACTTATTATACTTCCCTTGCCTTGTGCTCATTATCTTCATATCCAAACCCTGCACTATTTTTTCCTTCTTCTTCTTTGGAACATGTTGTTTCCAATTTAGTTATTCATCTTTGTCATCTTCACCATCTTATCCATGAAATTCATATAAATTTGAAACATTAAATACTGGAAATATATTAAAAATCTATGGTAAACTCACCTCATAAGAATAATCATTGATTTTCTTCACAATTTTCTAAGGCCTAATTTTCTTATACTTCAACTTGTTATATGTGCCTTTTGTAAATCTTTCTTTTCGCAAATAAACCATTACCAACTATCCTTCTTCAAATACCATGGATCTTCTTCTGATATCTATTATTGCTTTATATTTCTCACTACTTTCTTGTAGCTTTCTTCTTTATCATTCTTACAATTGTTGCATATACTCTGTAAATGCTTCTACATCATCACTGATTCTATCTACAATCGGTAATTATACCAAATATAAAATACCCATAGGCTTTCTCTCACAAATAATTTGAAATGGTGACTTTCTTATTGATCTATTCACTGATATTTTTTATGAAAACTTAGCTTGTGGTAAAGCCAAGTCCTATTGCTTGGGCTTCTCTCCCACTATGCATCTCAACAAATTTTTCAAGCTCCTATCCACAACTTCTAGTTGTCTATCTATTTGTGGGTGATATGCACTACTAAATTGTAACTTAGTACCCATCTTAATCTATAAAGTCCTCCATAAAAGACTTATTGATTCAATATGTGTTGACATAAGAGCTAATTGAGCCCAAAACCATATTATGTAGTCACAAAGAGGTTCAAAAAGATCAATTTGGCCCCAATTACCTTCATGATTGGACCTTATATACCCTAAAACATAAACCTTGCTCCCTAATCCCTAAATCCTAATACTTAAACACTAAACCCTAAATCATAAAATCATAAAAATCTAAACCAATCATTTCAGCCCTAATAAAATAACATTTAGGCTAAAAAAAAGTAGGTTCACATTGCTTCATTTTTCATACATGTGAAATGCACATTATTATGTGTACTAGGTAATTTTACATATGTGGTAGTTCCACCTATGTGGTTTTTCCATGTATATAGTTCATCTATTTTACATTTCAAATACATGCTCGAAGGCTTGGGAATGGATTGAATTCCCAAACATGAGGCATGGACCTCCATTATTGGCACTAATCTATTACTTATTTTTAGTAAAATACATTATATATATTCTACTTCATTCTACATGAATAAAATAAGAAGGGTTTACTTATTTTATATCAAAGGAAGAACTCAAATTGGGCTATGTGTCAAAATTTATGGCCTCTGAAAGGTTGGCCTATTTTTTCTACATCGTTCTCCTATGGTTAAAAATAACTCATCTCATATGAGTTTCTCAGATTGTACTTTTTCTATTTTTCCTTGCCAATCTTATTCATCTCCCATTTTGCAATCCAAGTGTTGTCTTTTATTTCAATCCTTCCCACTGTACCAAATACTTATTATAATTCCCTTGCCTTGTGCTCATTATCTTCATATCCAAAACCTGCACTATTTTTTCCTTCTTCTTTGAAACATGTTGTTGCCAGTTTAGTTCTTCATGTTTGTCATCTTCACCATCTTATCCCTGAAATTCATATAAATCTGAAACATTAAATACTAGAAATATATTAAAACGCTATGGTAAAATCACCTCATAAGCATTATCATTGATTTTCTTCACAATTTTCTAAGGCCTAATTTTCTTATACTTCAACTTGTTATATGTGCCTTTTGAAAATCTTTCTTTTCTAAAATAAACCATTACCAACACTCCTTCAAATACCTTGGATCTTCATCTGATATCTATTGTTGCTTTATATTTCTCACTACTTTCCTATAGCTTTCTTCTTTATCATTTTTACAATTGTTGAATATACTCTATAAATGCTTCTGCATCATCACTGATTCTATCTGCAATCGGTAATTGTACCAATTATAAAATACCCATAGGATTTCTCTCATAAATATTTTGAAATGATGACTTTCCTATTGATCTATTCACTAAGATTTTATATGAAAACTTAGCTTGTGATAAAGCCAAGTCCTATTGCTTGGGCTTCTCTCCCACTATGCATCTGAACAAATTTTTCAAGCTCCTATTCACAACTTCTATTTGTCTATCTATATGTGGGTGATATGCACTACTAAATTGTAGCTTAGTACCCATCTTAATCTATAAAGTCCTCCAAAAAGGACTTATTGATTCAATATGTGTTGACGTAGGAGCTAATTGATCCCAAAACCATATTATGTAGTCACAAAGAGGTTCAAAGAGATCAATTTGGTCCCAATTGCCTTCATGATTGGAACTTATATACCCTAAAACATAAACCTTGTTCCCTAATCCCTAAATCCAAATACTTAAACCCTAAACCCTAAATCATAAAATCTTAAAAATCTAAACCAATCATCTCAACCCTAATAAAACAACATTTAGGCTAAAAAAAGTAGGTTCACATTGTTTCATTTTTCATACATGTGAAATGAACATTATTATGTGTACTAGGTAATTCTGCATACGTGGTAGTTCCACCTAGTGGTTTTTCCATGTATACAGTTCATATATTTTACATTTCAAATACATGCTCAAAGGCATGGGAATGGATTGGATTCCCAAACATGAGGCATGGACCTGCAAACACACAATCAAATTCATACTTTTGATTAAAAATAACAAAATACAACTTCATCCATAATAAACACCATGAATTTGATTGGTTTTTTTCTATAAACTATTACTATAACATTGACTACACTATCCTCTTTCTAAAGATATAATTCTTTTTACTTCTTTAAGGGTGTTATCTATATTTATTTCCAATTGTTTCTTTTTTTAACACTATATTCTACAATTATACATGTTCATATTTGTTTATATGCATTTTAATTCATTGATTCAAACCAAAAAATATATATATGGTTGCAAACTAGAGCTAATTCTATACACATTTAAAAAAATCTAATTTTTGATATTTTTTAGGTCTATAGGGGGGTTGTACGATCAACGATACATTATTGATCATATTTGAACATCTACTGACTTGTGAAATTAGTAAAAAAATAGATATTAATTAATTAATTTAACTAAACTATAAGTCGTAAACTAAATAATATTATCTAAATTTCCACAAAAGGGTTTTAAAAAAACTAAATGATGCTAAAAAAATGATCGGATGTATGAAAAGCTATCTTCAAATTTATTATGTTTGAACTAATTATACTTGACCATTTCAAAAATAAACTAGTATTTTAGAAACTAGATTCGAAATTCTACAATTCATGTTTGTATGAAATCTTCAAATTTTGAGTTTAGCTTTCTCAAATAATCCATACAAGTTGAGGTTTCTTATTTTTCAAGAAAAATATCTCTGCTTAAAGTCCCCTTTTGATCCCCCAGTTTTATGCACTTACCCATATATTATGAACTAATTTTTTTAGGTCATATATAATTTAAAACATTAAAAAAATAAGTTACAAATAATGGATTTTTAAGCATGATCTCACCTATTCATAGAATTTTTGAGAAGGCAAATTATTTAATTGGGTTTTTCTTTTTTAATTAAAGATGGAGATTTAAAAAACATCCATTTGATTTGATGAGATGATACATCTTTCCTACTTACAATAATTTTTAAAAAAAAAAAAAATTATAATTAAAAGTCTCATACTTAATAATATTTATCAGAAAATAATGATTTAGTGAAGTAAAAAAAGTATCTAACCTTTTCAATTTTTCAAAATTTCAAAATATTTTCCATTATATCAAAATTATTTTGTAACTCTATTAATCCACATCAAATACTGAAAAACATGCAGAATTTGGGATTATTCATTTGATTATCCAGTAATTGTATCATGCTAACACATAAAAACTACTTGAAGATAAAAATGTTATGATTATAATTATTTTTCCTATTTACGAATATCATTCTTAATCCTTTACACCACATAAAATACATCATGTAAATATCCACATTGTTATATAATAAATTATTTTTAACAATGCTAAGCTTAGGTTTAACCATACTAACTTTGATGGGGTTATATGGTTGAGATTGTTTGTGGTATTCTTTACTATATCACTCCTTATGTGGCTAAGTACATGCCAATCACTGTACAAGTGTCCATTTCCATGCATGGATATGTGAAAAAATATTCTCATGAATCCTAAAATTCTACATAAAATACATCATATAAATCTCCCCAATGTCATATAATAAATTATTTTTAGCAATGTTAATGCTTAGGTTTACCCATACTAAGTTTGATGGGGTTAAATGGTTGAACTTGTTTGTGTTGTTCTTGAATATAACACTCCTTATGTATCTAAGTACATATCAATACTCATAGAATATTAATTTTCATGCATGGATAAGTGGCCCATTCTTCTAATGCATCATAGCATATATCTTTTTTGGATACTACTATAGAGAATGCAAACAAATACATCTTTTTTTGTGAGCCCTTGAAAAAATGTGTTAAATCATCATTTATATATATTAAGGAACCTTTGGTTATAATATGATGAACTTTTACATTGCATGTAATTAAATTATATCACTAAGTAATGTATTATGAATAATGGTCATTAGGAATTTTTCAGTCTTGATCACATTTATAGTGTAGTTTGGTGCTTCAAGACAATAATCTTACTAGTTGGAAATACTTTTTACTTTGTTGTTATATTGGTGTTATTATTTTCATTTCAAAACTATGGGATTTTGAATTTCCCTAGTATTGATGGTGGATTGGTTTTATTGAATTACAAAGGATTTAATGTATTCCACTTATGTCCTCAATTTAATTTAAATGATAGGATATTCACCCATTTGAAAATTATGTAATTTTTACTATTTTAAATCATTAGTGATGCTCACAATTTATTGAAAAATATTGACATCAAAAAAAATAACAAAATGTATTAATTATTTTATAATGATAAGTATTATATATATAATTTAAATGATAGGATATTCACCCATTTGAACATTAAGTAATTTTAATTATTTTAAACCAATAATGATGCTCACAATTTATTGAAAAATAATGACATCAAAGAAAATAACAAAATGTATTAATTATATATATATATATATATATATATATATATATATATATATATATATATATATATATATATTATTGTGATTTTTTTTTTTTATAAAAATGTGTAGAGTGTAGATACAAATAATAAGCCTTGCCTCTAAAACACCCTTCAACTTTGAAACTAATAGTGCATGTTTTGAGTATAGATAGAGAAAATAAAAAATATTAAAGCATGCACTACCCTCATTAAGTGTTTGCACCAAAATTATTGATACTTTGAAACTAATGCCACATTCTTGAGATAAAAATCAAAGTCCTTCTTTAATTTAGTATTGCAGATTGTGGTATATATGTAAATATAAAATTAGGCAACCATAATTTGATTATTGATATATTATATAGATTTTATACATTTTACATTTAATTATTTTTTTATATTTAAAATGTTATGACAATGTTAGTGTAGGTTTTTCATTTTATTTTATAGTTTTTCCTAAACATCTAATTAACTTGCATAAGTATAATTTAATGAGATCATTTAGGTTTAATGTTGAAGTCATCACTCCATATTGAATTGGTGTACACTCCACTATGAGTGACCATCAATCCACTATGAGTGGGTGAGGTCATAAATACACTATAGCATGGTACACACTCTACTTCTTCTTATATATTAGTACCTCTTCTCAAGATAATAATTCATTACATTCTATTGAATTTATGCAAAAATTTTATTCTAGTTGAATACATTCATCATTGTGTTTGTGTTGCATATGGTTTCAACATCTTTGATAAAATACAATTTATTCTAATTAAGTTTGATATATTTTTATGTAAGTGTGAATCCTCTATAGCTTATAATCATGTGTAGGCTATATTAGCCAAATATCACATGGTATCAGAATAGGTTGAGTAGCATTGGGTAGCCTCTTAAGTGATCGAAATCTATTTGTTACCAGTATTGAGTATGCTCTTCTCTTGCATCATTTTGAGGATGGACTTCAAGATCATAAAGGTTTATGAAAAATATTAGTTTATGAGGCAGGGGGTGGGCGGGGGGAGAAAGTGTTCCTATTTGAGTGTGTTTTTGAGGTAAGATATGGCAATTTAAGGAGCTCATCTTTGTGTCCAAGTTGTCAAAAACTATGAAAATCACCTAATCATTCATCTAAGTTGGATATTAGAAGCTAGAACTTGTGCTACGAGTAGAGAATTACTACAAGCACTTATACATTATCATTTTTTTTGCATAGTTCACTGAACTTGTCTTTAATGCATCATCTATTCCTTCTATAATATAGATTTGTGTGTTGTCTAGTTGAGTGCAATTTTTTTTGTAGATTCATTTTTTATCAGAAATAAAACTTATTCTATTTTTTGAATGGTTTTCAAACTATAAACAATCACTTAAAATAATTTATGGTTTTTTTAATCCTCATTTTTAAATTTCTAAAACATTTTTAAAATTTGAATTTCATTAATAAATTGAAATGTTATTGTATTTATATTGACTATTGCACCAAAATATCAAAAAAAATCATTCAAATGCATGCCAACTCAGTTGGTTAAGGTGTTTGCTAAAAATTTACCAAATTTGAGGTTTTTAACATTTTTTTATCAAACACAAAAAATTTGAACATGTGACCAAATACATTTGTTAAATATGATGTACTCACACAAGAAGACAATATTTTTGTCATTATCCAAGATTTTGCTCCACTTCACAGACATCTAAACTTCACCATTCTTCTATCCATGGCAAGAGTTTCACTAACCATTATGGTAATTCCACCACTCTATGCATATCTTCATTCCATTTAATGAAAATTGATGGGTGGAGCCCAACTGGATAGGTGGTTAGAACCTCCCACAAAAAAACTTGTTTTTACACATCAATGCTTATTGATTAATCTACATGCCCTATTGGTATTTCATAGACTTCATCAAGTGTGATCACAATCTATTGGACCCTCCTTCATTGATCACATTTATAGAGTTCATATCTCCTTCAAGGACCCTTTCTTAGTGCTTTGAATTATTATTTAAAGACACATTTGAGGCCCCTTTATTAGCGCCTCAATTTTTTTCATAATTTTTCTTACACAAAAAAATTATTCCTCCATTTTAAATTGATATCTTATCAGGAAATATATTTACCATACCCATCTGAAAACCAAATTATTGTCTCATTTTCATTGGTGTATTTTTTAGCTCCACTAAAATAGTACCATAGACTCTAATATTCACATTAACCTATGCATATATGCTCTCATCTTTATGTACTTTTTCATTATTTTATTTAATTTATCATTTGTTGTATATTTGAAATATCTATCATATTGATGGTCTTTGATAGTTTTTAATCTATTCTGGTGTGTTCCATTATTCACATTGTGATGTTTGAGTAATGCATTTGTCCACTTGTACAATTTCTTAGACTCATGTACTTCTTGGGTATAATATGATTTTACGATTGGGTTTGTTGGATAGTTTCTATAGGCATGTCATGAAGACATTATTTCTTGATGTACTTAATCATATATTAGTGAACTTTGTTTAGTGGTGCTAGTCTTTATGTTCACTTGTCACCATTTCAACAAGCTTCTTTAGTAGAGACTTTCATTTTCATTTTATCCTAGTTTAGCATTGAGGGTGGGGCAGGAGGGGTGTTTAAGAAATGTTTCATCAGGTTCATTATTCTACACATTATTTTATAAATCATTATTTACTTTAGGTGATCCCTATATTCAACACCAATTCCTACTTCGACACGGGGGTTATAATAACTTAGCATTCATGCATTCCAACAAGATTGATTGGCATCTATGGAGACACTTAGAATCATACTACTTTAGGGGAGTTGCATTATATTCTTCCTTAATATTCTCTTATATTATGATGGGATTATTTTATACATGATTACCTTATCATGCCTTGTTCGGAATAAATGTTTTTACCCACCTACGTTACACTTAAAAGGGGGTGATAATATAGGTTTTTAATTCTATTTTATTGTTTTCTTACACATTAATTTAGATTTATTAGGTGTAATAATGAGGTCATTTAGGTGTAATGGTGAAGTCATCACTCCACTATGAGTGGATTCACACTCCACTAAGAGTGGCTCACACTCCACTATGAGTGGATGAGGTCATCACCCCACTATGGTTTGGTGCACACTCCACCTTTTTTTCATCTATATATATACCTCTCCTTAAGCAAATAGACCACTCTAATCTATTTAATTCATTCAATATATTTTTATTTCAATTGAATCGATTCATCATTGCAATTTTTTTGCATATGGTTTCAACATCTTTGATATAATATAGGTCATTTTTATCAAATTCAATCCCTTTATGAAGAAGAGTATATCATCTATGACTTATAATCATCTAGGGGTTGAGTGGCATTGGGTAGCCTCTTAAGTGATTGAAATATATATATTTTTAAATATATATAGTATGCTCTTCTCTTGCATCCTTTTGAGGATGAACCTAATAATTATAAAGTTTTATGAAAATAATATATTTAGAGGGGTGGTCCTCATTGAGTGTATTTTTTAGGTAAATTCTGGTAATTAAAAGAGATCATCTTTATGTCTAGAGTGTCATAATCAATAAACATATTCTATTAATTCATCCTATATAGATATTAGAGGCTATATCTAGAGTCTTTTTTTGTAAAAGTCCATCATTGCTATGTGCAGAGCATTACTATAAACACCTATGCATTGACAATTTTTTTGCACATTTACCCTAAGCTCCTTTTTGATGCATCATCTATTCCTTCTGTAATAATAATATGTACATAATCAATGTCAAGTTGAGTGTAGGTTTTTTTAGATTTATTTTTTATAAAAAAATAAAATGTTTGTTCCTTTTCAAATTGTAAAAAATTGCTCATAAAAAAAACTAGGTTTTGTGTGCTTCATTTTTAGGTTTTTAGAAAATTTTGAAGTTATGAATTTCATTAATAAATGGAAATTTTATTATATTTTTATTTACTAATTAAAAAAAAACATTCAAATACATGCCAACTTAGTTGGTTAAGGTACTTGGTCAAAATCGACCATATTTGAGTTTTTTAACATTTTTATCTCAAACAAAAAAATGAACATGCAACTAATTTTTTTGTCTTAGTCTAAGATCTTGCTCCACTTTGTGGACCTCTGCACTTATAAATTCCACTATCCTTGGCAATATTTTTATTAACCATTGTAGAATTTCTACCACTGTATGTGTATCTCAATTCTATTTGATCTACATCGATAGGTGGGGCCTAACTAACAAGTGGTTAGACCCATCGATATAAAATCTCATTTTTACTCATTATGGTCATTACTTAGTCTACATACCTAGTTTTTATTTTATAAAATTCATCCAATGTGCTCAAATTATATCAAACCCTCCTTAATTGAGCACTTTTGCAGATTTCGTGTCTCTTTTAAGGACCCTTTATTAGTGCATTGATTATATTATCAGTCGATCTATTTATTAAAACCCATTTGAAGACCGCTCTTGTCTCATTTTCATTGGTATATATTTCATTTTCATTGAGATAGTGCCATAATCTCTAGCATTCATAACTCACCTATGTGTGTGTGCTCTCAAATTCACAAACTTTTTCACAGTTTTCTATTATTTTCTATATGAATGTAACTTTGAAATCTATATCAACTTTTGATAGTCTCTAATAGTTTTATAGTTATTCTAGTGTGTTTTAGTACTCATAGGGTGATGTTTGAGTAGTGTATTCATAGGTAAAGGCTTCATCAAGTTCATTCTTCCACCTATTATTTTGAATATCAATGTTTATTTTGAGTGATCCTCATATTCAACACCGATTCTTACTTCGACATAGGGGTTACAAAGACTTGACATCCATGTATTCTAAAAATATTGATTTCCATCTATAGAGACACTTGGAATCACATTGCTTTAATGCAAGTCATGTGATCTTATTCTATCATCTTCTCTTCTTTTCTTTTTTGATGGGATTGTTTTTGCATGGGTACCTCATAAGGCCTTGTTGTTGGGACTAAATGATTCTACCCACCTAAGCTACACTTAAAAGTGGGTATTATTGTAAGTTCTTTATTCTATTTTATTAATTTCTTGCACATGTATTTAGATTACTTAGGTGTAATATTGATGTCATTTAGATGTAATTATGAATTCATCACTCCACTATGAGTGGATGCACACTCCAGTAGGAGTAAGAGTGAATCCTCGAGGCCTTATAATCTTCTATTGATTGAGTGGCATTAAGTAGCCTCTTAAATAATTTAATTTTTTTAATATTAAGTATGTTCTTCTCTTGCATGAGTTCAAGGATGAACGTGAGAATCAAAAAGGTTTAGGAAAAATCCTAATTTGGGGGATCCTCCTTAAATGTATTTTTTAGGTAAATTTTAGCAATTGAAGGAGATCATATTTGTGTCCAGAGTGTCATAAATAGTCAAAATCATCTGGTTAATCCTCCTATTTGGAAATCAAAGGCTAGATATGAAGCCATTTTTTAAAAAGGCCTTCAGTGTTATGATTGGATCTTTACTCCAAACACCTACGCATTGTCATTTTTGGTAAATTTCACTTGAAATAATCTTGGATGCATCATATATTCCTTCTATAACATGAATGTATATGTCATAAATGCCAATTTCATTGTAATTTTTATAGATTCCTTTTTTTTATAAAAAAATCTATTCTTTTTCAAAAGGTATTCAAATTGTAAACAATTACTCCAAAAAAATTCTAGGTTTTGTGCGCTTAATTTTTATCTTTATAGAACATTTTAAAATTATGAGTTCCATTAATAAATGGAAATGTTATCATATTTTTATTTAATAATTCACACAATAAATAATTAAAATAAAAAAAAACATTCAAACACTTATAAACATAGCTAGTTAAATTACTTGGTTAAAATCAACAAAATCTCAGTTTTTTAATATTTTTTTCTCAAACAAAATAAATTGGACATGTGATCAAATTTTTTATCTTAGTCCAAGATTATGATCCACTTTTCAGACCTATATGGGTAAGTTCCTGGAGTTTGGGGACAATTATGTTGACATTTTACGTAATGTGATCGTGTTAATAAATAATGTGATCATGTTATTTAATTAACACAATCAAATTAATAAATAATGTGATCATGTTATTTAATTAACATGATTGCATTACTTAAATTATGGCTCAGTAATTACCGATCCATAACACATTCCTATTAATGTATAATGTGATCATGTTAATATATAACAAAACCACGTTAATAGATAACACGATCATGTTATTGTTAAAAAAAATGTGATTATGTTAAAAAGAATTATACATTAAAATAATTAACCTGTAGATGGATTGAATGTTTTTTAATAGTTAATGTGATTGTGTTATTCATAATGTGATTGTGTTCATGTTGTTTTGCACATAAAAGCATGTGGGAGTTGCTCATGAAGACAACTTTGCCCAAAAGATTATATTTACTACTCCAAATGTTAAGTATATAAGAAAATAAATGTAAACTTATACTTTAAATTTATTTTATAAAATATAATAAATTAGGGTCACTCAACATCTAATAGAGTTGGTCTCATAACTGCATGCCTTATGATGTAGAAAATAGTTTTTCAAAATCCAATCTGGTCAGGGTCTAAATATTAAACCTAGGGATTTCAAGACATAATTTCTTCAATTGATGTCCATTTTTGGTAGATATATAGTCATTTTTTAGGTTTCTATGCCTTCTAAATTGATTTTTGGATTTTTTAGAAATCTTAGGTTTGTCAAAATTGAATTTTTCAAACCACTCACTTTGAAATTGATGTAAAGTGGTGTCATTGGGGTAACATAGGTCACGTTGATGACCTACACACATAAAACAACCACTTTTTGTTAATTTCACTTGTTCATCATCCTTCCCTCATCCCTCATCAACCCTAATCACTCTTTCATCATTATTCATTGTCCCTAATCACTCCCTCATTGACCCTCATCTCTAATCACTCCCTCATCATCCCTGATTACTCCCTCATTGACCTTCACTATCCTTCATCACCCATAATGACTCATTCCTCATTATTAATTATCTATCATCACTCCCTCATTTACCCTCACCATCCCTCATCATCTTTAATCACTCCCTTATCATCCCTAATCACTCCCTCATTGGATATCACCATCCTTTATCATCCCTAATCACTCCCTCATTGGCTCTCACCATCCCTAATCATTACTTCATCATCCCTAATCACTCCCTCATCATCCATAATCACTCCCTTATTGACCCTTACCATTCCTCATCATTTATAATCACTAACTCATCATCCCTAATCACTCTCATATTAACCCTCACCATCCCTCATCATCCCTAATCATTGATTCATCATACCTCATCATCTCTAATCACTCATTCTTCATCCTTCATGTCCTTTAATCATTCTATCATTAATCCTCATCATCCCTAATCACTCCCTCATCTTCCCTAATCACTCCCTTATTGACCCTCACCATCCCTCATTATCCATATTGACTCCATCATCTATAATCAATTAATTTTCATCCCTCCTCATACTTAAACACTCTATCCAATACTTTGATGGGAGTGTTTTGTTGGGGTTTTAAAATTTTAGGATATACAAGTGGAGAGTTGAGTGATAGCATAAAATATAAGACATAGTCATCAAAATGATGTGGAGGTAAATTTGAGACATAAATATTTAACACCTATGAAAAAATAGGGGCCTATTAGAAATTATATAATTCACAACTAAAAATCTATCAGAAAAATAAAAGAAATTAAAACCACCATATCACCAAAAATAGGTATTAAATACATGAGGATCACCAAGTATGTGATTTCCTAAAACCAATCAATTATTTTCCATGTGAGGAAATTTTATGATCCAAATAATTAAATTAAAGGCCTTCTATTTGTATGTCTATTAATTCAATCATCATACCAGAGAGTTGAAAATTATTTTTAAATGATTAGAACAAGTAATCCAAGATTGGAAAGTGGTCCTTAATTCATAAATTCAATATTCAATCCAATGAAGAGTGTCACACTATGAGTTCTCTACTTGCACATCTCAAAAAGTGGATACAAGTTATCTAGAACTATAAAAATGTAAATAAAAAATAGAATATGAACCCAATGATAGGGTCGGTACTAAAAATATCTCTACTTCCCCCAACAATAAATTATATGAATTAAAAATATTGTTTCATTAACAAATGTAGATCAATGGTGAACCAATACACTTCATTATTACTAATGGAAGTCATAAGAATTTAATTTATCCTAAATCATATTTTTAAAAATTGAACTTGAAATTTATACATCATCCATAACCATACGTTAGAGTATGGTCTAGTGTAGGCCTTGAGAAATGGATCACCTAGTAGTGTCACTTGGTGTATAAAATCAAACCTTTTAGAGACATAATTATTTGTGACATCTCACCATTAGAGGTGTGTTGTGTTTTACATGTGGTCAACCATATATTTACCATTGATATGTATTCTATGAATTAAATCCTTGAAATTTTATGATAGATTATCATGATCTGAAAAACCATATATCGTAGTTAGTTGATAAGCTTTCATTCATTCGTTCTAGGAAGTGAAACAATCTTGTTAGTTCTAGTAATAAATATACTCTTGATGGTAAAAATTAAATTTAATAACATCCTTATGCCACCATATCATAGCGTGGTTTATCCAACAATAACAAAGACAAAATGATTGAACCATAAACTAGATGAGTATAATGATATTTTATGTCACCTAAATTAGTTCATACATACTGTACACTAAACAATACTATTGATTTGATCCCTTAACTACCTCTACCTCAAACCTCTTTATACAACATATCATTTCTAGAGAATGAATAGATCAAGTGGTAGATCCATGAAATCATGGATAATGAACACATCAAGCTAAAATCATTACCTTATAGAAGCCTAATAGTTTTTATGTCAAAGTTGTGAATCAATTTAAAAAAATCTTAACAAGATTAAAGTGAAGAACTATTATCCTCATTAAATATTAAGGTATTTTTATGCCATATCTATGGTGTAGAATTATTTTCCAAAATTGATCTTAAGTTTGGGTATCGTCATATTCATATTAAACCTCTAGACATTTGGAATATAGTATTAAAAATAAAGGAATGATTGATTGACTTTAGGTTATGCCTTTTCTATTAACTCATGTAATAAATTAATTAATTTCAAGATGTTGAACAATATCCGTAGGCCCTTTACCTATGTCATTTTTTATTCTACCTTGATTACATATTAATCTTTATAAAACATGAGATGAACATATACACAATGTTGAAATAGTGTTTCACATTTTGTAGAAACATATTTTTATTATAACATTAATCAATACTCATTTTTCATGCAAAAGAGAAAATATTTGGGAAACAATACACACACAAGGAGTGCATGTGTGAACCTGACCAAGATTCAAGTCATACAGGTATAGGAAACACTAAATAACTTTGAATTTGATTCAAATCTTCTCAAAATTAGAAAATTATGCAAGAGAGTTGTGTTTAATTTTTATCTTTTGAATCAAACTACCAAAGGTGGAACTGAATAAATTTTCATCTAGTCAATTGCACAACAAAGATAATTCGATGAACTAAAATTAAGATTCTATTTTATTTTAGTACTTATGTTACTTGACTTTAAATTTAGAAGATCATCCAATTCATTTAGTAATAAAATTGACTATCACAAATGGGTATTGACAATACAAGTACTAGCAAAGAGTTAATTTCTATTATAATGGATTAAATAACATATGATTGGAATCAAAGATATCTTTAGAGTATGTACTTATTTCAAATGATGAGGGAACAATTAGGGATGGTGAGGGTCAATGATGGATTGATGAGGGATGGTGAGGGTCAATGATGGATTGATGAGGGATGGTGAGGGATGGTAAGGGTCAATGAAGGAGTGATTAGTGATGATGATAGATGAAGAAATATTGATTAGAGATTATAAGGTATGAAGAGGGAATGATTAGGGATGATGAGGGATGGTGATAATAAATGGAGTGATTAGGGATGATAAGTTTGAGTGATTAGAGATAATGAGAGAAAATGAAAGTCAATGAGAGAGTGAATAGGGATGAAGAGGGATTGAATAGAGATGAGGAAGATATTAGAGATGATGAGTGATGAGGAAAGAGTGATTAGGGATGATGAGGGATATTAAGGGTAAATGGAGGAGTGATTATGGATGATAAGGGAGTGATTAGAGATAACTAATAATAGTGAGGGTCAATGAAGGAGTGATTAGGGAAAATGAGGAATGATGAGAGAGTGATTAGGAATAATGAGGGATGAGTAGGAAGTGATCAAGGATGAGGGTGGGATGATGAACAAGTGAAATTAACACAAAGTGGTTGTTTGTTGTATTCATGTCATCAATATGACCTACATTACCCCAATCACACCACTTTGGATCAAGTTCAAAGTGAGTAGCTTTCAAACATTAATTTTGACAAACTTAGGAATCTTATAAATGCCAAGAATCAATCCAAAAGGCATAAAAACCTAAAAAAATGACTATACATCTACCAAAATAGATATTAATTGCAAAAGTTATGAACTAAAATCCCTAGGTTTAATACCTAAACCCCACAAATGCCTAAATACTGAATAGATTAGATTTTGAAAAACTATTTTCCATGTTGTAAGGTGTACAGTCATGAGACCAACTCTATTAGATGCTGAGTGACCCTAATTTCTTATATTTAGTAAATAAATTTGAAGTATAAGAAAATAAATGTATATAAATATAAACACTAATAATTTCAATGTGAAAATTCAAAAACTTAAGACCATCATGCTGAGCTTGCTCTCCTCTTTCTAAAAATATGATTTTTATAATGTTTGGACTAATTTAGGGTTTCAAACTACGTTGATTTCTAACTATGCCTTTTTTAGGTTACTACATGCCGCAAATATACATGCCTATACATGTTCATGTAATTTTTCATTCATTGATCCAAGTAAAAAATAATTTATAAGGTAACAAATTAGGCTTATTTCTACACACATTAAAAAAAATGATTTTCATTTTTTTTGAGGTAGTTAGGAGCGTAGCACAGATGACTATCCATTTTTTTATCAGTTTATAGGATGTATTTTCTTGTAAAATTCATAGAAAAAAGTAATCATTGAAAAATAAAAAAAATAAAGGTGACATACTAGAAGATCTTATTTAAATTTTCCCCAAAGGTTTTAAATAATATTAAACATTTCTCAAAAAATGGTTGCAGCATGACCATCTATCTACTATGTTTTCTAAAAAAATAGGAGTTCCTTTTCAAATTTTAGATGTTTTACCTAGTTATACTTAACCATTTTATAAAAAATTAGTGTTTTGGAAACTAGACTCAAAATTCTACATTTCATGTTCTTACACCAGCTTCAAATTTGGAGTTTAGATATCTCAAATTATCTACAAAAGTTTAGATTTTTGAAATTTTAGGAAAATCATGTCCACAGGTAGGCCAATTTTTGTCCCACAACTTTGTGCACTTACCAATACACTTAGCCATTATTCTATGTTTGGAAAATGTTTTTCTAACTATGGTGACAGTTCCACTAATCTTGGTGGATCTCCATTCCATTTTATAAACACTGATGAGTGGGGCTCAATCTGACAAATGGTTAGACGCCCCACAAAAAAAATGTTTTTCCACATCAATGTTTATTGCATAGTCTACATGCCTAGTTTGTATTTTACAAACTTCAGATAGTGTGATCACATTTTATTAGACCCTCCTTCATTCAACACTTTTGTATAGTTCATGTCTCCTTCACGGCTCCTTTATTAGTTCCTTGAGAGTTTTCATAGTTTTTATAGCACAAAAAATTATTCCTCTAGTGTATATCGATATCTTATCAGCCAATCTATTTATCAAAACCCATTTTAATACCATTCTTGTCTTATTATTTGTCTACACTTTGTTCCTAAGAATCTAAGGTTTATTTTTTTAAGTGTCTATTTCTTGATTGATTTGTTTTCCTTTTGTATCCATATGCTTTATTATCTTTTCTCAGTTTCATGTTATGTTTATGGGTTGACAAATCTATAAGAAACCACTTATTTTTTATGGTTTATATCACACACATGTTTTCATGTTCATGTTTACGTCTCCATGGTATTTATATTTTATATATTAGGGGAAGGACACTATTAAATTATAATTGAGATTGTTGTATTTTATTGACATTTTATTCTACTATTATTACACTTCTTCAATTTTGTGCTAGAATTTAAATATTACACTACTTATATATTTATCCCTCATATGGGGTGTACTAACATTTTTTATTTAAATTGTTACACTTTTATCATGTGGTGCATATTACTTATATGACTAAATTGCTTACATATTTACCATGTGCGAAATATTTCTCTTGTATGTATATCACTTAAATGTTTTCCATGTTGGACATATTCCACTTTTGGTTATAGAGATTATGCAACATGCCTATGTAAAGATATTTATTTATAACATGCAAGCTTGCAATATGCTATCCTTCTGTATTATAAATTAGTGATTTTATTTCCTATCTTACACATGATGCACACAGTCCATTGATGATTTTGAGATATGCTTAAATTTTTTCATTCCATATCTTAAAATAAGCCTATATTCCATTCTTATTCTCTAAACTTAAGGGCTCCAAAAATTTAGTATTGGTGTTTAACTCTAGATGAATAAATTTACATGTTTTTAATTCCTAGACATCCCCACCAAGTGGCACCTATTCCGAATGCTAGATACATTTAGCATATTTTATTACGTTATTCTTTTATAGTACACCATATTTAATAACCCTTGATTTTTTTAGTTAAAATTGAACTTGTAGACATAAAATTACATGGGATTAGATACATGTTCTTCCATGGGGATGTTTTCATATTATGAGCAAAACCAGGAATCAAGATACAAATTTATAGCTAAACATCTCCAAAAACTAACACATGGTCCCACCATTGGATACATTGAGGATATTTCATTACCTTATTCTACTATAGAACATTATATTTATTTAAATTTAATTTTTTATGGATAAAACTTGTATTAAAAAATGCATGTATGATTTAGCATGGATTCAGAGATGCAAGATTTTATAGGGTTGTTCTCATATCATGCGAAAAACTAGGATTTAGATGCAAATTTTCTAGAAGATCGAACTCATATTAGTGAACCCTCACATCTCAAGGAAAACTAGGTGTATCATTTTAATTTTTTCCTTTCTATATTTAAGTTTATCATTGATTGGTTCCTTATCCACATAAATTTTTCCTTGAAACATTTACAAGATTATTTGAGTTTCTATAAGAGCTTTAAGAGAATATAATTATTTGTCCATCTACTACTCAATTTACTTTTTTTTGTATGAAAATATACACACACATCAAAGTGAAGTATTATGTAGACAATTAAAAATTGTCCTTATTAATTCTATAGTATTTGTATGTTTGTCACTTATTGGTATAAATTGGAACTATAATGGAATATTTGATAATATTGGGTCATTTATTGTCACAACCCCTCCTTTCTCTCTCCACATGTATTCTCTATCCTCACCCAAATATTCATGCTAAATTTGAAAAAAGTGTATAGTTTATACCTATTGGGATGGGCCATTCTTAAAAAAAATTGGGTTACCTGTCAGTGTGGGTCTTTATTTACGAGTTTATTTTTTGTTTTGTGTCTTAGATTCCATACCAATAGGATCCCTATTTAAATTTAAGAGGTCTCTAAATACAAAGATGCATACGTGAATTTAAGATATCAAAGAATAATGCAATCAATACAAGTATTTTATAGAATGCATTCATGAATCAATTGAAATATTAAGACTATATAACATTTACTACAACATTAAAATATAAGTAAGAAATTCATTGTAACACTAAAATTCATAGTTGATATACATTGTATTACATGGGATTACTTAGTTGAATTAAATAAGAAGATTGTTTTTGATATTGTATATCATTTAGGGGTTTGATAAGAAGATTGTTCTTAAATACCCTACTGAACCTAAGCATATACCCCCATAAAAAGTTACCTTACCCTATGTAAGTTTAATAACCATTTTAGAGTTTAAAGGAGGTAAAATTCCAAGAAATCAATATGAAGATTTAGAAAGTCAGGGAAATTTTCGATAGCTATAGATTTAGCAAATGGATTTGACCTATTACATTTTGTGTGTCTAATCTTATCTATGGAAAACATATTATGTACAACTCTTGTTACCAAAAATATGGATTGTTTGGGTTGTTGAAGGTGCTCATGTCATTGGGAGTTTTATGGGTCCTAACTATTCTAGCACAAAATCCTAATTCTATTATTAAACTATGAATATTATTTTTAAATTATATAAAAATTAAGATACTTCTTTGAATCCTCTCTTTATCAATTATTACATTAAAAATAAATTAATAATTAAATCTAATTTTATGATAAATTTTATCACATTTCAATATAAAACAACTTTTCCATGTTCCTATTAAATAAAACATAAATAAAATAATAATTTACCATACATTTACAACGTAAAACTATTCTTACTTCGGTGTATGTTTCGACAACTAAGAGCAATGAAAATAAGACCCAGCTTTTTCTTTAGCCATATCATAGAACTGTTCCAGTCCCATGTCAGTTTTGGTACTTTTAAAATCAATGTTTAAAAAGCATATTTAAAATATCATATGCAAACCGAAATCGTTATGCCTTACAGAAGGCAACCATTGGAGCTAAGTGTTTTCTCTACTGTGTAACAGATTTGCAGAGTCATTTCGCTAAAATCGTATAGTCCAGTAAACAACAATTTTCAATCAAAGTATATTCTCCATGCATCCCCAAATTGACCTCATTGTAGCCCATGTTATCCCAATATTCAGCAGTATTTGTACCAGTTGTATTTTCTGAGGTTGTCGAGAAGTCCTTACAGAGAATTGATCCATCACATGGCGGAGAGCTCTGATTAGGGGAAACCTACAACATACTTTATTTTAGTCACCTGTAGACAAGGTTGGCATGTGTACTCCTGGGCTAGATTTGAAACTAGTAATGTGCTTTATTCCATTTAGAAGTGCACACTCTTCTGAAATTACAAGCATTAACCTTGACTAATAACTTTTACAGTTGGAATTTTTTGAGTTGACTGTCGATTGTGGCCACGTCTCTAATTTATTGGAAACCATGTTATTGTTTGGATTTTCATTATACTCTGAAGAAAACCATTCAGAAAACATATTACTCAGAAAGAACTATCATCTGGCAGAACCTCATATCCAAAACTAGGGTTAAAGTCTGCAAATACAACTTCTAGTTACATGGTTGAAATTTTAGTAGCAAATGGCATTGTATGTTCCATAGTGATTCCAGACTTTGAGCTTTGTAAATCGAGCTTACCCATTGAAATGAAGTCGATTTACAAGTCATATGGTAGCATAGTGGACTTTGTGCCGCTGCATCTCTAATGTTTTCGCTATTCTGATGAAGTCGCAAAGATATTTGTGGGCATTAGACTTTGTTCCCAAAATATTGAGATTCTTCTTCAAATGGGAATGCTATAAATTCTTGATCTTGTTATTAGTATGCCCAGGAAAAGCATCGAAGTGATCTGAGACCACCTGTAATATCATAACCATTATTTTATAGAAGAGTAAGATAGAAGGAATAATGAAATGGCATATGATTTAGAGCGTGATAAAGTAAACGTCGAATGATGTATTACATGTTCCCCAAAATAGCATGTGCATTGATGATAGTCATTATTTCCTCTTGAGAAAAGATCTCTCGTTTTAGGCCAGGGCACAGGCCGGAATTGACCCATTGAAGTATGCAACTTTCCACACCTTTGTAGACCTCAAGGATATAAAATGAAAGTAATGAAATCATAAATTTCGAGAGCAAAAATGGAAATAAAATGAAATAAAAGTACCTGTATAGAAAAAATAGGCCGGATATGTTAATTTGAAATTGAAATGGAGAAAGCCAAATACAAAAAGTTAGCAGACCTCAACGGACATTATGCTCAGTGCAAGCTGCCACGGTGGCAAACGGTTGCAGGAGAACACGGATAGTGTAGACCGCGGTGGAGACCGTTAACGTTGAAGATTTTTGTCACGGTTTGGCCAGACCGCTTAAGACTTTTTACCAGTAGTGGACCTGGGGGTGCTGACCCAGCACGCACATAGTTTGTGCATGCTTTTAGGCCATCTACAGGTTTTTTAAAATTGTATTTGAATGATTCAAATATTATTTTACTTGAAATTTATTGTTTCATGAATCATTACTTTCAAATTAACCGAAGTATCCATTAACCTTTGTATTTTTTTGGTGGGTTGGGTTTGTTTGGTGTTCCCTGATTTAGATCTTTAATTGATGTAGACACTCTTCTTAGATTGCTCATATCGGTATGAATTTAGGCTAGGCAATGATATATTTTAGCGTTTGGTAAATAAGTTATATATTATTTTTTAATTACACATAATTTAGGTTGTTATCCATCACTTCTATGTGTGTTTTGTATGTTTCAAACAGTGATGGTGATTGGTAAGATTGTTAAGATAAATTAAATTTTGTATACAAGTATTTTTGTGGCACATAAAACTCTCATTACATTGATTAAAATATGGATGAACTTCGTTTGGAAGAATGTCAAGCGGGAATCATTTAGGTATTTTTTTGATTGCTCATTTTATTTCAATTGCAAGGACTACACATTGGTAAGGATCTTAAGATGATCCCCTTGTTATCTACTACGTATCTCATTTGGAAATATATAAAACATTTAAAGTTAGAATTGTTAAATTAATGACAATAGTTATACTCTTCTAAATAGTATAACAAACAAAAGTAACAGGTAAAATCGATAGGCTCAGAAAATATCTGTTAACTATAGCCATTATGCAGAGTGCAATAGTGAAAGTGGTGTCTACAATGAAAAAATTGGAATGTTTTTTAAGGAACAATCTGCATGATTAGACTGCAACAATATCTCTATTTGAAATGTTTGTCACTTACCAGTCAGCCATAATTTGTGGCAATAGCAATATATTGCTGTTGTGTTTGCTTGTGCAACAAAAGGACACCTTTCATTCTAATAAATGTCACTCAACTCTATCCACATGTGGTAAATTTTGCCCGTCTTTGTTGTTGCGAAAGGGATTGGCATAAACATAAATGAAAGTAACTAGGAAAAATAATAGTTTATTGGTAACTTTCATCAAATATTTAAAAATAGTTTTCATTTATAACCATGAACAAATTCCTATTGGCAGTCAAAGGAAATTAATATAGATTTATAATAATAAGCGAAAACAATATTACTTGAAAAATAGGTATTAATAAATGTTGGTTTATTGACAATTTGGTTGATTTTAATAGGAAGAGAAAAGAATGCCCAAAACAATCTCTATCTAGATATTAAAATTTATCACGCTAAGAGTATTAGTTAAAAAACCATTTTATTTCAACATTAATCAAAAATATATTTTTTCATTAAAAAAAATACTTCTCCATTCACATGATTTTAACCATTTTAACCACAATATTTAACCACTTTACCTAATTAGATAAATCTAAGAAATAATTATTTTACACACTATTTTGGCCTATAATTATTAAATTAAAAGAAAACTCCAAATAATCTCTATCATAAAATACATCTTGCTAAAAAAATATTAATAAAAATATCTTATTTCAAAATTAATCAAAAATATTTTTTTAATAAAAAAGAAACACTTCCCCATTCACTTGATTTTAACCATTTTCACCACAATATCTGACCACTTTACCCAATTAAATAAATCTATGAAATAATTGTCTTACACATTGTTTAGGGCAATAATTATTGAAATATAATCTTAGCCCAAGTTATTCTCCCAACTTTTGTTAGAAAAATCAAAGAAACAAAATCTAATACAATCTCATCTTTTCTTTTCATGTCAAGACAAAAATTTCACCGATAAACAAAATCTAATACATTATATGTATCCTTTATTCTATTCTTATCTAGGTATATTCTATTCTATTATTTTTGTGTTAAGGGAAAAGCTTTTAAGGTATAAATTATGTTAGAATGGATATAATTTTTTGTTTTGATAAAATAGAGTTTTGTAATATAAAAGAGTGTAAATTGTTAGTTTTATTTTATTCAAAATTTGTGATTACAAATTTCATTTTATGTTTTATGTTTTATGTATATTTTAAGCAACAATAATTTGATATTTTTGATAGAAGTGATGGTAGAAAATGAGATTGTATATTCCTTCATACAATATTGCCCTGTTAGATAGGAGACATTTTATTTCATATTAAACTCAAATAATGGTAAAGTAGTGGGGAAGGACAAGGCCATAATAATATGAAAGTAGTGAAATATTTCAAGGTGAGCTAGGTGATGATAATAATGGAAAAAAAAACATGTAATTTTAAATGATGGACTTAAATAGACTTAAAGAGATCGTGTACATAGTTCAATGAGATATTACATCTCTTAATGAAATTTTTAACTTCCACCAAATTATTTCAATTATCCAATATGTGATTGAAACATGTATCATCTCAATGAAAATATAGGGCAAATATCTAATAGCTCCTTTAAAAATGAAAAGAATACATAACATTAAATTATATAAATCTAAAACTCATTAAACCAAATTTCTGACTGCTTTAACTATAAAAAACCTAATTAAACAAAATATGGAAAAGACTTCTTCAATGAAAGACTTATGCCATGGGATTTGATCGGCCCATTCCTACAAAGCATGGCAGCATCTCCTTTGCCGAACAGAAATCTGAGAGTTCAGGGGAGGGACCAATGAGATCCCAAGCAAATGGCTCAGGGTTTAATGGATCGCATGGAAGAAAAAACCTTACAATTCAGAAGGGACATAGGGGTAATGGTCCACCTGGGGCTGGGACCAAACAATGTCTTCTAATTAGCAAAAGGGGAATACTTTTGCAGATCTAGTTAAGAATGGTAGATTTGGTAAAGAAGGTGGTTCTCAACCTATGAAAAATGCATAGTCTACCCCCTTTGTGACCTTTGAGGAGGAAGTGGTGGAGATTGAATAAAATTTCAAAATGAATGCTCTTATTTGCAGATTCAAAAATTTTCTACCAGGTCTGCCGATACTTCATGCTTGGATCTCTGAAGATTGGAAGCCATATCTAACTAGTCAAGTAGATATCTATCCTTGCACCAGAGGTTTTTTAATTACTATTTTTTATTCTACTAAAGATAGGGATCATATTTTTAGCAAACCCTGGGATTGTGAAGGATATTTACTAATTTTGAAACCCTAGTTTACGTCTTTTGATCCTTCCACAAAATCCTTTTTGGTTAAACTGGTATGGGTCAGACTACTACACCTTCCATTATAGTTTTAGGGGAAAATATTCTAGCTTCCATAGGAAATGTTATAGGGAAGATCATTGATATTGATCCTTTTACAGAAGACTACCTTCGCCCTACTTATGCTTGAATTTTGGAAGAAATCAATGCCTCAAATTATCTTTCAATGAAAATTGAACTAAAATTCAAAGATAGAGTGTGGATCCAATCTCTAGATTATGAAGGAATGCCCTTTAGATGCCGAAAATGCTATTCATTAGGCCACCTGGTCTTTGCTTGTACTGTTAAAAGAACATCTAATGGAAGGTGTTCATGATGGAAAGATGTTAGGCATAGTCATTTGATAGTGAATGAGGATTTCTATGATAAATCAACCCCTGGTGGTTCTATAGATTCATAATCTCGTGGAGAAAATGCTCTTGTTTCTCACAAGATGAGCAATAACTTTGAAGCTTAATATTAGGGGTAACACAACCCCTTGAGCAAAGATCTGGATATTATTACAGAGACTCACAAGGTTAGTGCATCAGTACCACTAGATCAGGGCCACCCTAAAATCAAGTCTCCTATTCTAGAGGTTGTTCTTTCGGTGTTCACTAAGGAAGGAAATGAGCAATGGATGGAGGTGGGTAAGAAAAATGGAAGGAACCAAAAACATAGACCCCCATTTGTTTGAACAAGGCTTGATTTCTTATGCTCTATTTTTATCATTAAATCTAGGCATTTAGGACTTCGCTGCTATGTGTAATCTATAATCTAGCTATGTTTGGGCTGCTTTATGATTTCATTCTAGATGTTTTGCTTCTTTTTTCTATTTTGTTTTTGTTTGGTAGTTTGGCTACCTTTCTTTGTGTTTATTGCCCATCTGGGGTTTTGGGACCCTTTTTCTTTTATGCTCACTTTGTTCCATTGGTTTTGAAGCCCTTTTTGTAATTAGGGTATGGGCCCCATCAAAAAACCATTTACTAATAATTAAAAAAAGACACCCCCTATATTATTATACACATATATAAATAAATTCTATTGTTATAACAATAAAAACACAAACAACAACACTAAGCATTTTCCACAGGTAGAGGATATATTAATTCTATTCTCTTGAGCAACATGGGGTTACATTTTATTTGAAAATTTAGGTTTTTAATGGTGAACCCTAAAAGTCCCACGTGAAGCATCGTGACTAAGAAAAATGTAGTGAATAGATCCAGGGTGGTGGCAACTCTGTTATCTATCAATTCAATGGGGAATGAAATAGGTGCACAAGTGAATCCAGAGGATGTCAATGAGGTAATTTTGGGAATCAAAGAGACTCCATTTATAGAAAAAATAGGGGAGAATATTAATTTAGTGGCAAGGGATAAAATTCCATCCCTCTCAGCTAGGGCGAACTAGAATATAGGGGACAAATTTCCCTCTTATGCTATGGCTATGGCTAAAGCAAAGCAAGTGAATTACAAACCATTGGCACCTTCCAAATCGAACCCTTCTATATCCTTTAAAGGAGATCAAATTTAGACTATTTTGGAAAGATAACATGATTTATCAAATTCTTGGATGATATGTCAGTTCTCCAACTTGTGGCCTTCTCTCATAGATCTAAATAGCTAGATGAAGGAGAGACGACTACCAGTAATGGAAGGTAACCTACACATTTTGCCCTACGCTAAAGGTTAATTTATTATTCTCTTTTATTTTGAAGAGTATATGACTTTTGTGATTTAGTATCCTTTTTGGTCTTAGAATAAATGCGTTCTTGACTAAAAACTATGGTTTTTGTTATTCAACCCTCATTCTGAGGCCTTAGACATCAGACCAATTTGGGTAAGGTTGGATTTTTTACCCTTACAATTTTGGACTCCATTATGTTTCAAATACATAGGTCATTCATTAGGTAATTCTTATATACATACCCCAATTCCATGAACCATACTACTATTGCTCAAATTCTAGTTAATCTAGATATTTCCAGAGATCTTCCTAGGTCCATTGATTTGAAGGTTCAAGATCACACTTGGAAGTAATCTCTCAATTTCGAGACCTTGTCTTTCTATTGTATAAATTAATTTCAAGCAGGTCATCTTGCTTCTTTATGCAATATCTCTATGTGTACTATCAAATCTCTTGGTGGAAGGATGATCTCCCCAAGATTTTACTATTTTCAAAGACAAGAAGAGTAATGATTCAGAGTGTGATTCAGATAAACCAGAAGATGATACGGTTTTGGCCTAAAATGAAGTTGAAAAAGTACTTAAAGATTTTCTCCCCTTGGGGAAAGATAATATATATCACAAAAATGGAGCTAAGGATTCAAAAAGTGATTCATTGGCACGATTACCTTTAAATAAATCAGAAAATGTACTAGAAATTTCCATTCCTATCCTTCCTGATGATGGAGGGGAATGTATGATTGTTGGTAATAAAAAAAATTAGAAGAAGGAAAGATTCAACATCTTCAAATGACCTTTAGATCACAAAAAGGAAATAGTTTTGAAGGTTCCTAGTTTGTCCTTTGTTTTGCACAGCTTTTACGGTTGTTGCCGTATTTCTATTGTTGTTGTAATGGTGGTTTTTTGCCATTTTTTTTTTGTCTTATTTATTCTATCTAGTCTTATTTACCATATTTTTTGTTCTTTATAATGGTTTGGGTCCCTTCAAAACCCACTTTTACCATTAATAAAAACATATTATTATAATAATTATATAAACTAGAATAATATTATAGTACATATTAATATTAATTTTTTATTATTAATAAATATGGGTTTTATAGAGGGACACTACACTTTACAACAATCAAATAGGGATGGTCAATAAAACCAAATAATACAATAGTTCTTGAAAAATATCAAAAAGCTACAAACACTTCAACAATAATAAAAACATAGAAACTATCGTTAAAGGAAACTACACCAAGAAACAGCTAAGACCCTTCAAAACCATTTTCCTTTCACGATCTAAAGATCATATTCAAAGGTTCTAACTCCATCTTACCCTTTCCTTTCCTTTTGTTCATCATCATCATCATCATCATCATCATCCATTTTTCTCCTTCCCCTGAATCAGTGAAAAATTGGAATGGAAAGTTCATGAGCATCACCTAGTTTATGATTCATTAAAGGAATCCTGGCTAACAAAACTTCACCTTCAACATCGGATTTTAATGGAGTTTGAGCCTTCAACCCTTTGCAAGATTTACATTTAGAGTTATTTACAAAATCTTTGATCGAAACCTTTGTAAATGGAGCTAAAAATTCCATAGGCGTTTCCGGGACCATTTTTTGGGTTTCACTTCCCTATACACTTGTAAGTTCCATGTTTGCTTGAATTATTATAAATTGAGGATTATCATCCTTCCACCAAGTATTTCTCTATTTTTATTTATTGTTTGGATAATTGTTAATCAAATAACCAGTTATAAAATATATATATCCTCTTAAAAGTAAACCTTCATAATCAATATTTTGCAACTATTTTTGATCCCCAACATGTAGTTAAACATATGAATGAAGCTCTTTAGAGATATCCGATTTCACCTGTTTTGGGATCTCCATAAAAAAAAGTCCCAAAGAATTCCCAATAACCTGAAGCAAATAAATTTTGCAAAACTGGAGGTGCAAATAGGGTAATCGTAACCTGATTGGTTTAGAAATAAAATTCCGGGAAGAGGGTTGAAAGTGTGATACCATTACTTAGCCATAAGCATGTGTTTATCCCAATCCCAGTAATATTCATTGATGATTTCATCTATGTCTTCCTTTGATTCAAAAACAACAATAAAAATGCCTCTAGAACATGATACAATATTAATCTCACCTTCTATTAGATCGTTACGATGTCCATAGATCCATTGATGCACATCCAAAGGCGTCAGCGATAATTCATTGAAGTGACAAATCATTCCTCTGGATGAACGCCTTTCCTCCCACTCCAGAACCTCTACAAGCTCTTCATCAAAAAAATAAATATTTAAATTGATCTTTTTTGGGTTTAAACGACACCCTCCTTTTAGCCACTTTTTAAGATTGTAGGACTTTTTCAACAAATGTCGGCTTATGAGACCCTATCCCAATAGAAAAATCCTCGGGTTTCTGTTGTTTGGTTTTCTTTGCCTTTAAGAGGGGACCCCCTAGTCAAAAAATTCTCCCCAAATTTTGTCGTCGCCTTTATTAACATAGGGTAACGACCATCAATGGTCAACTCCTCCCCTATAGTATCCACAGATCTCTGATAGGCAACAGCTAAGACCTTACTCTTTACCTCTATCTTCCCCTTTCTGTTCCAGTCTACCAATAGTTCATCTAAATTTGCTACCTCCAAGCTCCTAAACTGTTCAAAACCGTAGCTGCATTAATATAGTATAAAATAACATTATATTGTTATAATGATATTATACTATATAATATAATATGATACATATTATAACTTGGTGTTTTGGTATGTAGGGTGTTGGAAATTAAAAACGTGTAAATTTATAATCTTGGTTCATGATAAACCTATAATTGTTGAAACAAGGTATGTTTTTTTTGGGTAGTTAGTAATTATTACTAGATATTCAATGTGAAATATTAATTGATAAGATTTAATATATTTGTTGTATTTCAGGGGATAAATATATTATATTTCATGTTAAATATTACTTTTTAAAGAATTATTGTAAAATAATTTTAAAAATTTGAATGAAATAACTAATCAATATGCTACATTAAATGTATCATGTGAGATTTTGTGATGTGGATTCATCTACATGTACACTCATAAGGTATATTGGTTTATTCCTTATCATTGTACAAATCTAATTTTGTTACTACATAGAATGGTATTGGAGAAATTACACATTCTTAACAATTTTCTTTATATTTTCAGAAGACGATTAATTATTTGTAGAACATGTGTTGTGATGCCCATAATTACAGTATAAACATCTTCAACTATTGTGTTCCATATTATCCCTATAACATTTTCTAATATAAAAATTCAATGTATATTTATTTTCACAATGTACTACATCTATATTACATTTATGACAATACAAAGAAGTGTCAGTGTTTTGAATTTTTAAAATAGTGTCTATTATGTCAAGGGTAACAAAAACATGTCATTTTAATAATGTGAATAATTGTTACAACCACTGTAACTTAACTTGATTTCCTAAAAATCTATGTGTTGTGGATATTTGTTATTTTTTTCTTGACAATAATTTTATTCAATGATGATGTGGGCATTGTAGCTCCATCTTCTTCAAATCAAAGTCTTAGTTGATCCACCTCAATTATATTTTGATTGATGAAAAGTTATTGTTTGAGTTGGTCCCATTGATTCTTTCATTATAAATTATAAGTTTGTCTTTCATGCTTGCAAGAATTGGAATCGATAGTGTGTTAGACACATGCAAATCGGTCAAAATGTTTTCCTCTTCGGCACAAAAAAGATTCCAAAATACTTACTTTTGTGTTGTACCTAGAGTTGTCATGTACAAGTAACATTCTTATGAGGTTGGGCACTCCATTTAATTTATTGAAAATGGATGTAGAAAAAATAGATATAAGTACACCAATACTATTTTTCATAGAATTGGAACTTACACTGTTGATTTCTTCACATTACCTATCCACTATAACCATGTCATACAAATATTTTGCTTGTGCTTGTTTAAAAAAAAAAAAAAAATTAAAAGTAGAATTAGTATAGCAAAATAACATGATATTTCTTAGCACAATATTTGATAAAGGATGTAAGTCAAAGATGATTTCCTATGAATTTTGTGAGTGATTGTATTCTTTGTTTGCATATAATTTTTAATTACATGACCGTGCATATTTATTTAATGCCTTATACTATAATTTATATTATATATTATTATATATTCTAATATAATATTTATTATTATTATATATTAATTTTACAAAACCATACATAAGATTTCATATTTTTTTATACATGATAGGGTATATAGTCTCTAAGGAGTATAAATTATAGTATAAAATAAATATTCAACATTAATTATTCTCTAGCTAACATTTATTGTAGAGTATTTTTTATGTATATTGTAAAACTATTTTATCTATATATTTTTTTTATTTGATATTTTTATTCCCCACCTCAAACCTTAATAAACCAAAATTCTCTTATTAAATAAAATCTTAAATCTACTTTATTTTCCTTTTAACACTTTAATATATAAAAAATTAAATATTAAAATATATATATCACAACATATAAATAAAGAAAAAGGAAGCAAAGAACAAAAACAAACCCACAAAACTTATTAATCAAATTTTTATTTTTGAACACTAACCAGAAATGTTGTATCAATCTTAATACCTATTAAGAGCGTTCTTGAAAATTCCAACATTACTCTCATACCAACTCTAAATTCATAGATAGCAGACATCTTAACTCCAACAGCACATTTCTATACTCGAATTTTAACAACATGCCTTTACAACGTTGTACAAAAATATGTCATTCTTATTCCTTTAAATTTATTTTATTATTATTTTATTTAATTAATCATTATTATGGTATTGTAATGCTTGCTTAGAAGTAGTCCAGAAACAACCATGGCAATAGATGCCTATAATCTATGAACCTAGAAACAACACAGGCTGAAACATTCTCTGTTTCTAAATATTTATAAGAGCCAATAAAACCCACATTTTCCAACTGTCTCACTAATTTTGTAACTACAACGCAGGAGGACATAAGTATTATATGCATAGTTTGGAAGGCATACTGAATCCCTGAAAACAAGAGTATAAATACACTAAGTAGCAACAATACACAGAATATCATCTATCTATTTACCCTCTAATATAAGGCTAATACAGTCTTTTACACGGTGCCACCGTCAGAAAATGATTTATTTGGAAGCTTTTAATTTTGTGCTGGGTCATGGCTGTGCAAGATCTATCGTCCTTCTACAGACCTGGAAGTCGAAGCATCTGTGCTGCTACTATAATATGAAGCAGACATCCGTGTATTAGTTTGTACACTCATCTCCGAATAAAACGGAGAATCAAAGCATGGAATAGGAGATTCTTCTTCAAGTATTTGTAGCACTTGTCTCATGCCAAGCCTTCCTTCGGGCTGAGAATTAGAACATAGAAGCCCTAATTTGAGCACTCTCTCCATCTCATCTGCAGCGTATCAACCACCAAGATGTGGATCGGCGGCATCCATGAGGTTGTCGTTGTCATACAGCTGTCTCATCCAGTCCACCATAACTATTTGCGCAGCATCTAAAGAGGGATCTACAGGCTTCCTTCCACAGGCAACCTCCAACATAAAAATACCGAAGCTGAACACATCTGTGGCGGGGATGGCCTTTCCTGTGTGTACAAGCTCCGGTGCAATGTACCCTAGTGTTCCCACCACGCCAGTAGTTTGTGAGTTTTGATTATGCTCATACAAACGCGCAAGGCCGAAGTCCCCAAGCTCTGCATTTAGCTCCGAATCCAACAAAACATTGCTGGACTTGATGTCTCTGTGCACCACCCTCTGTTCACATTCCTCATGAAGATACAGCAACCCTGCAGCTACATCTCTGACAATTCTGTACCTCTGAGCCCATCCCAGCACTGTCTTTGGCTTCCCAAATATCATCTTTTCTAGGCTTCCATTTGGCATGTATTCATAAACTATGAATAACTGTGTTCCCCGCTTGCAGTAGCCTCTGATTTGCACAAGATTCCAGTGTTGTAAACGACCCAGACTTGAAATCTCTGCAATGAATTCCTTCACTCCTTCGTTGGTCTCTCTAACGATGCATTTTACGGCAACTTCGAGTCCATTTGTAGGAAGGACTCCTCTGTAACCCGACCGAATCCTCCGGAACCCAAAAGTCCTTCGTCTCGGAAGCCATTGGTTGTAAATTGCAATATGTAGGTCTTTGTAGTTAAATCTGTGAGGCCAGTACTCCATCTCCCATTCTTCAATCACATCTCTATGCTTCTGTCTCTTCAACCATACAACCGATGCGGCAACCACGACCAGAAAGAGGACCACGGAAGCTGCGGTAACGCCGTCTATAAGTCGTGAATTTGTACTCTTGGAATGTGTGCGTACAAAGGATGGAAGATGAGATGTTTTCAGGGCAGGAGCGGATCCATCTGTGCTGAAGCTCCAGGTCATGATGTAATTTTCCTCAAAACTGCCTGCTGATGACGTAGCTGCTGAGAAATCAACGTACATTTCTTTTTCAAGAATGTTTGACAGAGATATATTTCTCATATATATCAGTGGTTTCTGCGGGCGACGCGAACCTGCCTGCACTATCGTGACATTAAGCTCGTTTGCAAGATGATCGTAATCAGTCCAAGCTTGAATGTTGTGTCCATTCTTGATATCTAAATCTTGGAATTGGGTGTCGTTAATCCAGTAGCCTGCAGTTTTGTCATCCACACCGACGTGATTGTCGTTGATCTCTTGGAATTCCAAGTTCATTACTGTGTCGAACTCGATCGCAAACGAATCATTAGAGGCAGGTCCCATGCTTGAAATACTGTTTAACAATCCCAGGTACGGCGTCATGAAAAACGCCAGTCCATGCCCGCTTTGTGAAGTTGAAGAAGGAACTATGCTAAATACAAAAGTAGTACTAAAAGAGAAAGTAGAATCCATGGACCCGTTATCTTTCATTCGCACAGGCTGTCTATGAAAAGCACGGCCTATGCTGTTTTGTGATAGCTTAGTGAGGGAGATGGCATTGGACTGAATTGAAGCATTCCCAAACAAATCGAGGGTCGAACTCGAAGCATTGAATTGGTTGAAGATAAAACTTCTACTGGCCTGTGCGATAAGCGATGAAGGGAGGCGGAAGACAACGAGGAAGACCGCACACATTGTTGCCATTGTTGACCTCTTCTGTTCGAATTCAGAACATGATGAAACATAACTAGTAATCGAAAAGGAACGCGAAGACACAGGACAATGTGACCAATACCTGATTCTATTTATTTTGGTCGACCATATTAGTTTGCATACAAACACAGATTAAATTCGAAATTAAATTTGAGCAAACTAAGCGTAAAGATTTGCAAATTTGTCTGTTGGATAAGTATGGGATAGGATAAAATAATTCAAAAAAATCTCTAACGCCTCCAAATCTGGATAATCGTTAGTATCTTAAGATTAAGCCTCAAATGAATCTTTGTTTTTGACATTATAAGTACACTAAAATTTGAGGTGGTAAAGCCAAGAACATGTTATCTGCGTAGTTGGAAAGAGACAGTCAAATAAAAGAAAAATATACTTTTTGTGGTGCTCACATGTTCCCTATAATTTCTACAGAGTTGGTGGAAACGGTTAATTTGGGTATCCTAACAAGGCCCACTTGTACTAAATCACAGCCATGCCTAAGCCATCTACCCATACGGTGAAGAATTGAAAGAAAGGAACAAACTCTGCTATTAAATTTTATCGCACATACCTACCCGGGGGCAGGGAATCTCTGAGGAAAGGAAAAGAACGGAATTGACTTTAAACAGGATCAGATTCTCCTATTCAGTCTTATCGCACCCTCTTAGATATTTGAAGACGCATCTACATTCGTATTCAGAATTATATACATCAATCATTTCGTGATCGAGTGAGCACAATGATGTTCTATCTTTAATAAATAATAATAATGTTATAGTTATGTGATTAATATTTATTATTACGTTTAGATTAGGGTAAATCTATTTTTAATAATTGGTAATTAATATTAGTTATAATATTTTTATTATAATAATATGATCTGAAATTTTGATTGAAATTTTTTTACATAATTTTATAAAAAAATTCATGTTCATTCTATTGACACTAAACAACATCAAATCTCTAATAAATTACTTAATGTCAACCATAATAACTTTATAAATATATGCCACAAAAAAATAGCTCATATTTTAAAAGAGTAGTATGTGTGCCTACAAGGTGCAGTCATAGATCATATTTAAATAATCAAGTTGCATTTTATACGATGACCCATCTCCTCATAAAAGTCAAATCTTGTCTCATTCAATTGATTGTACTCCAAGTTGCGTGATGACCCATCTCCTCACAAAAGTCAAATCTTATATCATTTAATGGATTGTACTCCCTTTTTATGAAGAGCGTCAAATTTAGATGATAATAAATAGATTAAAGTAATTGAGTGTGCACATGAAGAATTTAATATTAATATTTTTATATTATTGTTCTATAAAGTTTATTAATTTTGTATTTATTTTCTTAATTTTATATTTTATTTAATTATATTCTATATTCACTTAATTATTATATTTTTAAAAAGGGTAAAGTGTTTTTCAACAATTAATTTTTTGTTAATGTTTGAAAAACATATTATATGTTTCAACAAACACATGTAATATTAAAAATATATATTTTTAATAATAACTTTCATTTTTAGTAATTAAAAAATATATTATATTTTTTAACAATTATATTTAATATTTTTAAAAAAAATTATTCAATCACATTTTAGGTAAATAAATTTATATTATATTAAATTAGTACAATTTATTTTTATATTTCTATTTAAATTTGTAATTGTGTAAATTAAAAAAAAAATCACCATTTTATACATAATATATTTCAACAAATTATTATATTTACTTAACTATCATATTATTAAAAATATGATATTAAAAAAACATAACGTGGTTTTCAACAATCACATCGTGTGTTTGTTAATGCATCAACTTTGTAAAACTGCCTTAACACACAACACATTAAGTGAAGCAGCCGACTTGGATATCATAGTAAACCTCCCCTATAGCTTCTTATTAGCTCTATCTGGCACGTTTTCATTTCAGATTTTCCCATTAGTCAAAATTGGGTAATAAATGGTAATGCTATGAAAGCATAAACCATTATTTCATAAATGGGCTCAAGAATCCTTTTAACAGACAAAAGTTTTTTAATGTTTGATCAGGCGACAAAGTTGAGAGATGGCATTGCACATTTTCATTTCATATTTTCTCATTAGTCAATTTTCTCAGAAGCAGTTGGTTGGAATATGTAGGTCTCTGTAGTTATGTCTGTAAGGCCAGTACTCCATCTCCCATTCTTCGATCACACCTCTATGCTCCTGTCTCTTCAATCATACAAGCGATGCGGCAACCACGACCAGCAACAGAAGGACGCAAGCTGTGCTAACGCCGGCTATAATTCGTGAGTTTGTACTCTTGGAATGTGTGGGTACAAAGGATGGAAGATGAGATGTATTCAGGATAGCCGCGGATCCATCTGTGCTGAAGCTCCAGGCGAGGATTTAATTCTCCTCAAGAAGGTTTCCTGTAGCTGCTGAGAAGCCAATGTACATTTCTTTTTCAAGAATGTTTGACAGAGATATATTTTTCGTATATATCAGTGGTTTCTGTGGGCGATGCGAACCGACCTGCACCATCGTAACATGAAGCTCGTTTGCAAGATGACCGTAATCAATCCAAGCTTGAATGTTGTGCCCATTCTTGAGATCCGAATCTCGGAATTGGGTGTTGTTAATCCAGTAGCCTGCAGGCTTAAAGTCTAAAGACCTGTGGTCGGCGTGGAAGGAAACACTAATATAAAAGAAAAATAAACCTTCTGTGGTGCTCATAGGTTCACAATAATATCTACAGAGTTGGTGGAAACGTTAAATTTGGGTATCTCGGGTCAATGAACTTGTACAAGGTCTGCATGTACTAAATCACAGGCATGCATAATGTTCAAAACAGACTCGGAATCATAGGGAAGTTATGTTTTCTTGAGTTCTCTTTCATAAAAAATTTGATAGGCCTAAAACAAAAAGATTCTAGAAAATCAATTCATACATAACTTTTACCTCCATGCCACTTCATGTTATTATCTAACTCCAAAATAAGAAGTCCGTCCTCAAAACATTAAGGATCATTTTCATTTTCTTTTTTTAAATTTATAATGATGGTCACTTAGAATGAGATATTGTACATTGAATAAAAGTTTTTAACATAAATAAATATAAAGATAGATATATTGTAAGGGCTTAAAAACAAGTTAGAATTGGACATTTAAGTTGGAATGTTGAGGACATCACAAGGTTTGTGTGGATTTTCTCCCTTATGTGTAGTGCATCTCAAACAATTAACAATTTTAAAAAAGAAAAACAAGTCAACATTTTTATTTCATATGGAGCTCAAAAAGTTATTTTAATTATCTAATATGTATATAGAATTTATCTAAAAAAAATGGTGTACAATATTGATTGTTCCTACAATATGGATTACATTAATATTGAAGTTAATGAATATAATAAAAACATAAAAAAGGTGGCGAAGTCACCATCAACAAGAAAAAACACCATTGAAAACATGACGGTATTGGCTAAGGAAAAAGATCACTACTTTAAGTATTGTATAAAAAAAAGCCATATAGATTTACAAACACAAGAACAATCTAAACATAGATGTGAGTTGGTTTGATAAAAATAAAATGATCAATAATCAATATTCTAAAATAAATCCAATTAATAAATTTAAAATTATTATTAAAAATCTAATTAATACATAAATAACCAATCATGTAATTGGATTAGATGTCTTCTTCTATCAACAACTCAACAAATTTAATCATTATTAATATTTTTAATTAGATAGAAATTCATTTGTGGATATTAATTTAAAAATTGTAATTAGTAAATGATTATAGTAATTTTTTTTTTAAATTCAAGTACTAAAAATCTTTAAGTAATTATAAAATAATTTATTAACATATGAGAAATTAATAATTTTTATTTATAAGTTATATGGTTTTAAATTAAAAAATTTATTAACATAATTATTAATTAATTTGGTCATTTACTAATTAGTAGCTATAAAATAAATTTTATAAAAAAATTAATCAAAAAATTAATAAATATTATAAATATTTAAATTGTAAGGCATTAGAATTTAATTTTATATTGTGATCAAATAAATAATATAGTATAATTTATATAGTTTATCTTGGAAAAATAATGGTATAATCACGTTGTCAATATTCATTATTATATTGTTATGATATTATTATAACAGATCATAAAATATGATCTAAAATGTTAACTAAACTCTTTTTTTTTATTCTATTAATTTTGAAAATATCAAATCTTTAATAAATTACATCCTATATCAATCATAATTTTACAACTCTATACCACAAAAAAATACCTCATATGTTCAAGAAGTAGCTATAATATCTATAAGATGAATCTCATGCATCATATTTAGATATCATCTACATGTATTTTATGCATTGATCTATCTCTTACAGTAAGACCTCGACACTAACAAGAGTCAAATCATATCTTTTGTAATTGATTGCAATTTTTTTTTTAAATAAAAAAGAACCCATAGTTATATGGTAACAAGTAGATTAAAGTAATTAAATGTGTACTTGAATAATTAAATATTTATATTTTTATATTATTTTTTCATAAATATTGTATTCATTTTATTAATTTTTTAATTATATTTTATATTCACTTAATTATTATATTTTTGAAAGATAATTATGTTTTTCAACCATCATTGCTTTTAAATATTGGAAAAACATAATGCATATTTCAAAAATCATATTTACATTGAAAAATATTTTTTTTAACAATATTTTATTATTTAATGATTGAAAAATATAATATATTTTTCAAAAATCACACTTGACATTGAAAAACAATCCTCTACAATCACATTTTATTGTACAATTTGTTTCTCTATCTCTATTTCAATTTGTAGTTGTGTAAATCGAGGATAAATTCACCTTGTCAAAGAGTGTGTTTCATCAAATTATTAAATTTACTTAACTATTATATTATTAAAAAACACAATGTATTTTTCAAAAATATTGTTAATGGATCAAATTTGTAAACCTCCCTAACACAACAGATTAAGTGAAGCAGACGACTCAGCTCTCTCAACAAACCTCCCATAAAACTCTTTGTTAGCTCTTCTTTGAACATTTTCGTTTCATATTTTGGGTAACAAATGGTAATGGTTTGAGGGAATAAATCATTATTTCATATATTGAATGGAATCAAGAATCCTTCTGACAAAGGGAAGTTTTTTTGGTTTGATCGGGAGACAAAGTTGAGAGATTAAACTGCAGTAGCATTCACAATAAACCATACATTTGTAGACGGAATTACCCTATATCATTCACAATAAACCACAGAATTATAGACAGAATTGGGTATATAACTGTGGGTGGGTGTTTTTGAATTCCATGATTATACCCTCAACATCGTCATCAAATATTGTTGTTAATATTGGGGTGAAAGATATTTTTGCTTATTTTGGCGGGTTTATAACTCCATCACGATCGATTTCTATAAATTTAAGCTGGTGGTCATTATTTTCTAATGATGGCAACAGAGTTTTGAATTCAGAATGGGAAAACTCTTCAAATTAGAGATATAACCTGATAGAAAGTAAACTCAGAATGGTGTGCAATAAAAAATTAAAATCATAAATAATGTTGCATTAAAAGAAAACACATATACATTTACAAGATAATGATATATTCAAATGAAAAAAAATATCGTAGCAGAAGACTGCTTTCTCTTATCCTCTTATTTCCGTCTATTACATGTATATATAATTCTTCTTCTTATTCTTTTCTTGAGAGTTCTAAATTTTAATATTTAAATAAAAAACAAGTTCTTTTTCTTTTCTTTTTTTGTTTTTTTGTTTTTTTTTTTTTTTTTTAATAAGATTTCATAAATTATATGTCTTTTTGAGTAGAGGATAAGATAATCATCTAATGAAAATATAATTTTTAAAGATTTTGTATTGGAAAATATGGAAGCAATAAGTGTGGGTAGGCAAGATTAGATATGTTAATAAAAGTTATACAAAATAAATGTGGGTAGACAAGATTAGATATGCCAACACTTACCTCTAATCTTGAGTGCCAAGGTATCATTGGAGTGATAATTCAACATCAATGACATCCATATGTTCAAAAATTTATTTTGATAATGGCTTGGTAAATATATTAACATATTGATCTTTAGATCTGCAAAATTTTAAATAGATTTCTCCATTGTTTACTACCTCTTTGACGAAATGGTATATTCTGTTAATGTGCTTGCTCTTTATATGAAAAACATTATTCTTTGACAATGTTATGACTAAATTATCATCACAAAAAAATTGTCACCTTTTATTTCTTGTGCTTCAATTCTAACAATAGTCTTCTCATCCATACTGCTGGAAAAGTTGTCCTGGCTGCCACATATTCTACTTCAACTAATGAAAGATTGACAGTGGGTTGCTTCTTAGAGACCCATGAAACCACTTATGAACCAAAATAGAAAACGTATTCAGATGTGTTATTTCTATCATCAATAATTCGAACACAATCATTGTTAATGTATCCTGTCAAATTGAAATCATTTAATGTTGAATATAAAATGCCATTATTTTTCATTCCACTAAGATACCTTAGTATTCTTTTCTCAACTTGGTGACTCCATAAACTTTGAAATAAGCTCTACTCCGTACATGATATCAAGCCTTGTGGCTGTCAAGTACATTAGACTACCAACAAGTTTTTTATACAATTTTGGATATACATTGGAGCCCTTGTCTTCTTTGCTCAATTTAATTTCTATGGAAACTATTGTCGATAATGGATTGTAATTCATCATTATAAATCTTTTCAGAATATTATTTGCATATTTTTACTGAAAAATGAAAATCCCATCATTTATTTGACTTACTTCGATGCCAATAAAATACTTCATCAATCCCAAATCAGTCAGTTCAAATTCTTTCTTCATCGTTGATATGAACATGTCAATTGACAAATCTCTTGTAAATCTCAAGTTATAAACATATAAGCACACAATCAAAAATTGACCTTGATCATTCAGCTTGATATACAGTTTTCGTTCACTATTACATCTTCTAAATCCATTTTTCAAAAAATAAGAATCAATCCTGTTGTACCAAGCTCTTGGAGCTTGCTTGAGTTCATACAAAGATTTTTTTCAATCTATAAACTTTGTGTTATTAGCCCAAAATTTCATATCCTAGCAACTATTACACATAAACTTATTCTTCTAATATCCCATTAAAACAAACTGATTTGACATCTATTTGATAATCTTTCCATTTAGGTTGAGCTACTACTACTAACATAGATCTCATTGTATCTCGTCTAGCTACTAGAGCAAAGGTTTAACTATAATTGATCATGGGCTATTGTGAAAATCCATTTGTAATTAACCTTGATTTATACTTCAAAACATTTCCATCAACATTAAATTTGTTCCTTTAGACCCACTTTCATGAATGTCATCTTTTCTTTTTGGAATATTCACTAATTGGTAGGTCTGATTTTTATCTTTTTCCTCAATTTCATCATCTATGGATTTTTGTTGATTCTCATTCTCAAGTACCTCTTCAAAGCATACAGATCAAAAACAAAAACTAATGCAAATTTTGAAATCAAATTATCATGTTGACTACCTTGAGTTACCTCATATAACTCTCTCATGCTTGTCTTCTTTAGAATCTCATATGATCTTGAAATGTTGCTAAAGTGATATCTAGGTGTTGATGGTGAAGTTGCCTCATGTGAATTAGAAATATTGGATGGAGGTATCACTAAAATAAGTCCTTGTTGACTGCTACTTGATTGATTTCTTGATGTAGAGTGACTTTTACTGAGCATTTTAATTTTACAAAGTTATTATTTTTGTAGATGGGCAAATACACAAAGTTGGGGGACAAAAAATATGACAAAATGAAAATCACAAAACTTCTTTCCTCGTTTAAAAAAAATCAAACTTGGAATGCCTTGGCATGATACCAAGGCAAAAGGGCATACAAACTTTTTTATAAAGGGAATATGCCCTTTGTAACTCATTTATTTGGAGGGAATATGAGTATTTCAATAATTTTGAAGTAAAGGGTATACACCCTTTGGTTTTCTATGTTATTTGTGTCTGATGTAGTTTGTTTATATTGTATACATTTAGTAAAATAAATGCAATAAGTTATATTCTTATAAGTGCAACAATATAAATAAGTAGTTGTCTCAAAAGTGCAAGCTATATTAAAATGGATTTAATTTTTTATTTTGGAAAAGTAGGATTTTTAACCATCAATCATATTTTTTTCAAAATTTATGATCATTGATCCTATCTTATATTTTGTACATGAAATATTAAGTAACAAAATATGATATTTTTGGTATAGGAGATGCTAGAAAATGATGTTATGTGTTCCTCCATGTGTCAATACATTATGTGAGGACAAAACATTCATTTCACACTGAGCTTGAGCAATGATGAAGTTGTGGTGAAGGGCAAGGACATACAAAATATATAAGCAGTGAAATATTTCAAGGTGAGCTAATGGTAATTGTGAGGGACAATGGTAGAGTATTTCATGTGATGGCATTACTAAGCCCAAGGAGATACACATCCATGGTTCAATGGCATATCTTATCTGCTAATGCAATCAATAGCTTCCATCAAACTATTTCAATTACCACATGATTGAAACATGTGCCATCTCAATGAAAATAAGTGTCAAATGTCTAATATCTCCATTTAAAATGTAGAGAATACATCGTGTGTCAATTTATATGAATAAAAAATTTATTAAAAAAATATATAATTACTTTAATTATATAAAACCGAATTAGATGACTCTAAAACTAATTAAATGGAAAATAGAAAAGGCTTCTTTAGTGAAAGACACCTCCTATATTATTATATATGTATATACACACATTATAGTATAGTATATATTAATATATACTATAATATTAATATATTAATATCAATATTAATAAATATGGTATATAATATCATTATATTATTAATAATATTATACTATATAATATAATATAATATAATATAATATAACCTAATGTTTTGGTATGCTCATTTTTGTAAATTGAAAGAGTGTAAATTGGTAGTTGTAGTTCTTGTTAAACCCATAATTGTTGATGCAATGGTGTGCCTTTTGTGTACTTGGTAATTGTTACAAGATATTCAATGTGAAATATTAGTTGGTAAGATTTAATATATTTGTTGTGGTTTGGGTAATATGAACAATATATTTAATGTCAAATATCATTTTGGAAAGAAATATTGTAGAAAAGCCTTAAAATGTTGGTTAAAGTAAATAGTCACTAAGCTACATTGAATGCATCAATTAAAGTTTGCATCTAGTCATGTGGATTCATTTTTATGTGTACTCAATACGTATAGTGGATCTATTCCCTATCATTTTACAAATCCAATCTTATTTCCAACATAAAGTGGTACTTATAGAAAATCACTCTCCTAACAATATCTCATACATCTTTAGATCACAATGAATCATTTATAGGCCATGTATTGTGATGCCCATAATTTCAATAGAAACATCTGCAAACATTCTGGTTCATATTGTTCCTATCACATCCTCTAATTTGAAATTCAATGTATTTTTATATTTATAATCTACCACATCTATGTTACATTTATGGCAATGCTAACGAGTCTTAGTCTTAGAATACCTTTTTTTTACAGTGTTTATTTTTAACTATAAAATTGCAATAAGGGCAACAAAATTATTCATTTCAATGTGGATAATTGTTGCATTAACTGTAACTAAACTTGGATTCCCAAAAACCCTTGAGTCGTGGATGTATGTTATTATTGTTTTCTCAGCAATAGTTATACTCAATGATGATGTGGTCATTGTGGCCCTATCTACTTCATATCAATGTCTTGGTTGATGCAACTCAATTATATTTGGGTTGATGAAGAATTGTGTATTTGATCTGGTCCTAATAATTCTTCCACGATAAGCTAGAAGTTTGTCTTTCTTGATAGCAGGAATTGGAATCAGCAATGTGTTGCCCACACACAAATCACTGAAAATTTTCCCTCTTTGGAATAAAAGGCACCCCAAAATCCTACTTAGATGTTGTACCCATAATTGCCTTTTAGTATTAGCATTCTTCTCATGTTGGATGTTCCATCTAATTTGTTGAAAGTGGAGGTGGAAATAATAGATATAAGAACGTCAATAATTTTTATAATAGAGTTGGCAACTACACTATCAATTTTTTTAATTATTTTGAAGTGGAACTTGTACAGTGCAATAGTATCATCTTTCTTAGGATAATGTTTGACAAAGGATGTCATGTACATGATGATTTCCAATAGATTTTGTGAGTGATTGTATTTTTTGTTTGCTTTATTTTTTCAATTAAGTGGCCGTGCATGTCTATTTAATACCTCACACTATAATATGTATAATTTATATTATATATTATTATATAAGATTTACTTCATTATATATGAACTTTAAAAACTATACATAAAGTTCCATATTTTTTTATACATGAAATTTTATATAGTTCATAAGGAGTGTAAATCATGTGAAATATAAAATACATATCCAATATAAATTAATTTATAACTAGCATTTATTGTGAAGCACTTTTAATGCACACTTTGAAACTATTTTATTTATAAAATTTATTATTTCTTGACATTATTTCTTGAAATTTTGTTTATTATAATTTATTTATTTCTTGAGGTAGCTACTATAGAAAATCCCTGCCCCTATCCAGCTCACTCGGGTTCCATAATCACCCACCTACATATTAGTTATCATATCTTGGGTACCTAGTGAAATGGATGAGAATTGTTTGTTATAAGTTAATTTTTTTGAGTTATTCCCTTGGTTCTGTCAAAGCATTTTTTGAAAACTCTCCCCTTATAGAAAAAATTAAGCATTAAAAGATGTCTTTGTTATTCCCAATAAAATTATTTGATAGTTTTGTCCCTATTTTATATGAGATCGACTACCTACTATTGTTTACTCATGATGTGGTTGTTGATGTAGGATATTAATTATTCTATTTACTTATTAAAGAGATAATTTTTACACATATAGCTTCAAATTACTTAGGTGTAATAAGAGGTTAAGTGGGTGAGTTCCACCTAGAGTTCCACTTGGAGTTCAACTAAGTTCCACTATAAGTTCTCCTATGAATTCCAGAGTGAGTTACACTCAATCGCACAATGAGTTTTCCTATGAGTTAACTCCCCCTATTCCTTCTCTATATTCCTCTTCAGTAGGATATTGTAATAGAGTAGATAATTGGTAAGTAAGACAGTTTAATACATCAGGGAATTATTGCACATTTTCTTGCATATTTCTGAATATAAACAGGGTCATTGTTGTTGCAGAATACTTGTGTGCTCACTCTACCATAAAATCACCTACTAGCCTATGCTAACATGGTATCCAAGCTCTACATTCTGGTAATGAGCATCAAATTGTCTCTTAGATTTCTGATTTGTATTCTAAATAGAATTTGATTAAGAGCATACTTACATGCCATATAGATCTGGTAATGGGATCATTATTACATGTTTACTTCCAGTTAACAAGCTGATTGAAGGGATTCATATACATGTGGATGTTCTTTTGGCTGTGAAGATAAAGCGGATAGCAGACTGTGGTAGGCTGTGAGGCAGAGTGGAGGGCGAGTTGTTCTAAAAGAGTATTTCAGTTTCAAAACCCTCTCTAGCGTGCACATACCAGCTACCCATCCCAAGTTTTAGTGCCCTGGTTCCATGGCTGCAACTGTACATAGGCCGTTGATTAGTTCATTAGCATTAAACAAAAAAGAACTCCCAATGCATCTAGATTCAGACTGTAGCTCTACCCTTCATTTTACAACATGTCGTAGCATCTGATTTGGGCTTGGGAATGCAACGGCTAACTCCACTCATTACCTTGATAGTCTTTCAACACCACCTGCATCATTGTGGTGACAGTGAGCTCACTCTCGTGCACGCCAAGAAGATCCACCGCTTGCAATTCTCTCTGCTAGCCTTCTTCATTCATGCAATGTAGAGGAAACAATCGCTTTACAGTGGATGAGAATACTACTGGGCAAGATTCTAAATTATAAAACCCAGTACATGTTTTAATAGAGTCGATTTGTTACCTGACATACTACCACTCACATCAAGAACAGTCATGTGGGTGGCTAGTCAAAGATTGAGTGGGAGGTCTGGGCTTCTCGAATGAGTATGGTTTTGAGTGCCTATGAGTGCCTAATTGCACTTCATGTGTAGCGGCAGTTTCTAGCTCCCATTTCATGCATTTGATTATCATGTTGTGCATCAGAAGAAGGGGCTTTCAGAGGAACCAGCACATTGAATTTTTCATAGAATTCTGATCATTTAATTGCAGCAAGTTTAGGAAGTATTTCTACAAATAACCTGGTGTTTTCTTCCCTCAGATGGCATAGTTCTGCCTTGCCTCTACCCATGGCAGTGTATACCTGATTTCTTCTCTCAATGGCGTTGATGGTCTCTTCCTTTCTTTGCAAAAAGTGGCACGCCTAATATCCCTTGCTAAAAGTCAAAACCTAATTTTTCCCTATTCACTTTTTTGATAAATCTCTCCCAAAATCATTTTAAAATTAAATATTTTTTAATTATTATTTTAAGTGATGGTTTAATTTTGCCTTAAGTGAGTTGTTTTTCATTTAAGTGCACATAGGGCAAGAAGAAAGGGAATTTATGACATTTGTTTGAGTGAAGAGGTCTGTCACTTTGTATTGGTTCTAACAAGTCGCTGGAAGGCTATCTTACATTTTGTTTAGAAATAATTTTTAAAATTTTAAGTACAATTAAATTAAATAGGTTATTAATGATGGAAACTATATTTTGCTATAAATTTTGATTGGCAATTCAGATTTGAGTGCCCTACTACCTTCTACATTGTACTTTGTTCACCTATTTCTCACATGTAGATGCATTTTTAATTTTTTCCAACATCCCCATTTTGAGTGTGCATTATCTTTTATCACTGCATTATTGATTTCTCACTTGGACGCATTCTCAGTTGTGCCCGATGTCCCATTCATGAACATGCTTTAGGGGTTCATTGCAGTTTGTCTTATGCAATTTTGCATTTGCTTTATGCCTTCTCTAGACCACAATGAATCTATTCGAGAGACTCCAAAAGAGTAAGTTGATTCTACATCAATAGTTCTTTTCATAAATACTTATGCTTCATGGCGTGATTACATAGAACACATGTTCACATATAAGAATCATATTCCTTTCTTATATGGATAGATTCCTACACCCACTGATTTTGTTTGGTTCGATAAGTGGGTAATACTTGTGACAGGGTTTTTGCCACTTTGTTACTACATGTTTTTATGGATCTTTGTTGCCATGTAGAATATACAGAGTGTCTCTGCATTGTTTAGAGCATCTTACAGTCTCTTTTTCGAGATCCTACTATGACCTACATCACACCCTCCTCTTCTTTTATCTCTTTTGAGACTGTTTTACTCTTTCTATTATTATTTCTTGTGATGATACATCCATAGTGGATAGTGTTTTTCTTTCTATTGAGCCCCCATTATAGGACGAGATTCTATCACACCTTAGTTTTCTCATTGCACATTCTACATCCATTCCTATGCATATTTTTACTCTTTCAGAGCCTTCATAGACTTGCATTTCAAAGGACTTTACTAATTTTAATGAGAGTATACACATTCAAAGTATTGATGACTCATTTATTCTTGTTGATGTTCATCTTGTAGATCTGACTTCTTCATTTGCAAATCAGTCCTCAGTTTTGACAGTTGTTGAGTTTTTCTCTTTTCTTCCCATCAACATTCTTTCAGCGAATCGAATGTTCCATGTCCATCTTCATCTCTGGTTGTTTTATCCCCTTCATTATATGCTTCTTTATTGCCATCTTCTACAGTTAGTCCTATGATACCTAATCAGACTTTAGCACATTTGAACATTAGCAAGGAGACATTTGAGCATTTTCTAAAGATCTAAATCATGATTCATATCTTCATTCCACTTAAGTGGGAATTCATCATTTTGATGCTCATGGTTTCTTTCTTCCAAAATGAAGAGATAACATTTGTTACAAATGGACCTACTAAAACATTTACCATGAAACATTTTTTGCATACCTTTTCTCTTTTTTGTGGAGGCACACATCCTTCATATTTTGTAAGATACTAGGATCATCACTATATACTTGGGTACCTCATCAGGTCTCATTGTCTGAACCCAATTTTATAGCACACCTAAGTTATGCTTAAGTGCGGGTGTTAGAGTGAGCTTTCTAGTCCTATCTTCTTTTCTTTATCTCTCTTTTGAGGGAGTGTTTTTTCACACTAGGTTTTCTCCTTTTACTCCATTTTTTAGAGTTGCATTATATGTGGGTACCTCATCAGTCCTTGTTGTCAGGACCCATATTTGTTTTTATGTCAAACTAAGTTATGCTTAAGGGGGGTGTTGGTGTAATATATTTATTATTTAATTTACTTATTAAATGGATAATTCATACACATATAGCTTCAACTTACTTAGGTGTGATAAGAGGTTAAGTGGGTGAGAGGGTGAGATCCACATAGAGTTCGACCTAGAGTTCAATTGACTACCACTATGAGTTTTCTTATGAGTTCCATAGTGAGTTGCATTCAGTCCCATAGTGAGTTCTCTTATGAATTAACTCCCCCTACTCCTTATTCCTCTTCACCAGGCTATTGTAATAGAACAAATAATTGGTACGCAAGGTAGTTTAATACATCATGCAATTATTGCACATTTCCTTGCATATTTTTGAATACAAACAGGGTCATTGTTGTTTTAGAATACTAGTACACTCACTCTTCCACAAGATCACATAGTGGCTTATTCTGACAATAGATTGTCATCACATGTTGGGGATCACTAATGATGGAGAAATGATATAGTGCCATCCCATCTCATTTGATGTTCGGTTTGGTCCACCAATCTATCTTCATTTAGTAGTGGTGATGACCTTGATGAGAGTGATAGTGGGAGTGTCATTAGTGAAGAGATGAATTGGGCATCTCGTTGAACCCTAGGCATTCATGAGATACTTATATGCTTATAAATCAGGTTGTGGGTTATTTTCTACATAACCAACCAACCAGCGTATTCTCATATCCCTCTCCTTATTCATAGCCTCTATAGTCTCTAGTCCCTAGCCTATAGTCTCTAGTCCCTAGGATGGGAATATAGATGGAAGTATTTAGGATGCAAGTGCGAAATAAAAATGGAAATGAAGTGGAAAAAAAGGATGCCCATCAAGGCCTCCCCCTCGAGCTCGAGATCCACCTCACACAGTAATACCAAAAAATAAATAACACTCGTCTCCCTCCTCCTCTTCCCCTTATTGCTTATCCCTACCTTTCCCCATTTCCCTCAAAGTATCTCAAAAGGATATAATGTCATGTCGCTTGGATAGATAATGCTCCTTAATGTTTCAACTGAGCATAAATTACATAATTTGAATTGAACATGCTTAACATGCATATACCTTTTCCTTGAGGTCCCAATTCACTCTGATCACTCCTCAATTTACTTGGCTTACACCTCAACCCCATGCAATTGATATGCCTTGACCCATTAACTATAAAATTATGTATACAAAGTATGCTATGTATATAAGGTAAGGGAAGAGAAGGGAAGGAAGGCCCACATGAATGCATCATCAATTTAAATTCCCATGCCTATGTTAATATCGTCAAGTATATATATGCCCATGTTATTATCATCAAGTACTCCATATATATTATATAAATATTTAGAATCAATCATCCGAATTATAAAATAAAAAGAGATATTTTTTTAGTAACACAAAAATCTAATTATAAATATTAATTGATCAATTTTCAAATAAAAATAAAATAACATCTATAAACAAAATAAAATATAGTAAATAATTATACATAGAAATCCAAAATAATACAACATTAAGGAAAGTTTTATCTTAACATATGGAGTTAGATATGACTAAAGTTAACTCTAATAGAATTATTTGCCTCGTCTCTCCAACAACATTTGACAGGATTTATCGGCCATTGGAGCATTATAACGTCGTTGATTAAAAAAAGCTAAACATCCCCACAAATATTTTGTACTTAAAAATTGTGTCGTTTACCCTTGAAAAACATTCCCTTGTCAGACTATATTATCGGGCCCTGGATTTTGGTTCGTCGTCAATGTCACTAAAAATAATTAAAATCAAACTGTCATTATCTCGCCACTCGATAAGCTGGAGATATTATCGCTGATAATTTCGGGGACACGTGAATATTAACTTTTCTCTGCCTATATTTTACTTTTATTCGAGTTGCAACTTTTGAATTTGCCAACAACAACAAATAATAAATAATGTTTTAAAAAACGTCAAACATGAAGCCGAACGACTATTTCAAACACTCGATCCAACTGATGCGTTGATCTGAGTGGGGCTCGGGCTGGGTACTGCAAGTTCCGAATAATATTATGGTGTTTGTCAGTGTTTATATTGACTCCCTATCAGGTATGAGATCTTACGCATCAGTGAAATCATTTTTTTTTTCCAAAAACCGATGGAGGGCACCGTGGCACGTCAGTGTTTATATTGTCTACTGTGAATTCTTTTTTCCGTCGTCTCAGAGCATTAATTTGAGGTTTGTGGCAGACTTGACAGTGTTTATGGCAGAGCTGACAGTGTTCATATTGACTTCCTATCAGATATCAGATTTGACGTTTCAGTGAAATTTGAGGTTTGTGGTAGAGTTGACAGTGTTTACGTTGATTGCTTATCAGTAGGGATGAGATTTGAAGGTTATTTTATATTGGGGGTTTTCAAAAATTTCAAAATTGATTGTGGAAAATAAGGTGGTGTGTTTCTATACAACATGATAATGAGTTATTAGAGGAGTAGACATCTCTGTTATGGTCAGGTTAAGTACAGACGAAGTGGTATGGACCTTTGTATCATGATCAGCGTGAGTAATGAATGAGTGGTGGGAAAGGGTAAGCCCAAAAAAAATATTAAAACGGTGAAAGATTTTAGAATGAGTTGGGTAGTTATGGATTGAGACAATGATAGAGTATTTCAAGGGATGGAATCGAAAAATCCTGGACAAATATATGTACAAAGTTCAATGGGATGTCACATCTGTCAATGCAATCTGTAATTTCCACTATACTATTTCATTGACCCAATATATAATTAAAATAATTGTCATCTCTCAACAAAAATAGAAGTCAAATATCTAACATCTCCTCTAAAAATTTAGAAAATACACCACGCATCAATTTAAACACTTATCTAAAACTAATTAAACAAAAATTATGGTAACTTTAATTATATAATTTAATTCTGAATACAGTATAATATATTATTTTAAATATATAATATTGTATACAAAATTATTTTCTTAAAGATATAATGTATATATTAAAGAAACCATTTTTTTTAACATTGTAATGATAAGATTTGACTAGTGTGTATAACAACCGATACAAACGTGATTTCAATGTATAAAAATATATTAATTTTAAAAACAATATATAATTTATATAAAATATTCTACATCATTAATAAATTGAGAAATTTTAAAGGTGGTGTTTAACAATGTAGTAACACTGGCACTGTGGCACATCCTTGTGTATTGTGAAATCTTTATTTCATCATCTTAAAACATTAATTTGAGGTTTGTGGTAGAGTTGACAGAGTCAATGGCAGAGCGCACATGGATAAAATAAAGCGCACTTTGAAGTTTTCGCAAGACCCTGCATCAAGTTTTTGCCTCCCATTTCGCACAAATGGCATTATAACTAAAGTACTGCTCCAGATTAATTATTTTCCACCTATCATAATATAACTAAAGAATACAAGTTTTTTTAAAAAATGGAGGGTCAAAACATCATTTACTTAATAAAAATTCCAGTAAAACCTCATATTTGATAGGTCCATGGGACTTGCACGCTGGCAAGTGGTAATGTGTCACTTTTTCATTTGGCCCAGATCTTTTGAGCCCTAACATCTCTGAGAGGTCTGGGGGACTAGCCATACTGATAAGTGGTGATGTGGTGTCTATTCATTTGGTTGGGTTTTCATTGGCTCCTAGTCATACCGATAACTAGTGATGCGACACCTCTTTATTTGGCCATTCTTTCCCTAGCTCTGACATCTTAGGTGGGTCTAAGACACTGGTTGCACTAATAACTAGTTAAGTGGAGTCTTTTCATTCAATTGGGCCAGCCCTGGCTCTGACACATCTAACATACATATGAGGCTCAGTAGTCTATATCATTTTCTTAGAGCAGGTGATGTGTTATATGCGAACAAGGGGCATGTTCTTATAGGATTTCAAATTTTATATTTAGTTTGTTCTTAACTATATGAAGTCTTGGGCAGTAATCAGATCACCCACACATTAGTCCATGTGGTTCCTTTTCATTGGGGTAGGTTGTCCCAGGGCATAACATATCTTGTAGGTATAGGGACTTACCAAGATGGTAAGTAGCATGTGTTGTATCTTTATTTGATGCAACCTATACTTTACCTGTTACTATTATTCTCCTCTCCATATTTAATGCAGGTTTCTCATAGCCTAATAAATATGATAGGTTTGGATGACTAGCCACACTTATAACTACAGATGTGGTGCTTGTTCATTTGACTAGTTTTCTCCTAGCTATGACATCTATGTCAGGTGGGGTGATTGGTCACACTAACAAGTGCCAACGTGAGTGTTGTCTAAGGACATAGGGGCATGTTGTTATAGACCTTCAAATTTCATCAGTTTTTTATTCTTAGCTATGTAAGGGCTATGGTAGTAATGATTTTATCTACATACTAGTCAATGCAGTGCCTCTTCATTTAGTTGGGTTATCTCAAGCTCTGACATATCTAACATGTTTAGAGGTCTGACATGTTAACAAGTGGTAATGTGTCACCTTTTCATTTGGTGCATCTTTATTGGTCCCTGACATCTCTGAGAGGTCTAGGGGACTAGCCATACTGACAAGGGGTGATGTGGTGTCTCTTCATTTGGATGGGGTGTCATGTGGTGTCTCTTCATTTGGATGGGTTTTTACTGGCTCCTGGTCATACTGACAATTGACATTGTGGTACCTCTTTGTTTAGGTGTGTTTTCTGTAGATATGACATCTTTGGTGGGTTTAAGAGACTAGTTGCACTAACAACTGGTGAAATGGCATATTTTTAATAGATTGGGCTCTCTTTGAATCTGACATGTCTAACATGTAAATGAGGCTCAATAATCTATATTGTTCTCTTAGAGTGGGTGATGTGTTTTCTGTGGACACAGGGCATGTTCTTAGAGGATTTTGAGTTTTATGTGTAGTTTATTTTGAGCCAACCAAGGTCTTGAACAATAACTAGATCACACGTATATTAGTCCATGTGGTGAATTTTCATTAGGCTGGGTTCTCCTAGGCTATGGCATATCTGGCAGGTGCAAGGAACTTACCAACATGGCAAGTAGTAATATGTCATATCTTCATTTGATACAGGTTTTCCAAGGCTTGACATTTCTAATAGGTCGAGATGACTAGCCACACTAACAATTGTGGATGTGGTACTTGTTCATTCAATCAATTTTCTCCTAATTGTGACATCTCTACCAGATGGGGGGATTGGTCACACTGATAATTGTTGACATGGTGTGTCTATGTTGAACCATGTTCTCCTCGGCTCTAACATCTCTACTAGGTCTGAGAACTAGTCATACTAACAGCTAGTGAGGTGGCACCTTTTCATTCAGTTGATCTTTTATCGATTATGTTATTTTTTTAGGTCTAGAGGACTGGTCACATTGACAACTGGAAATGTGACATCTCTTTTTTTGCTTGGGATCTCCATGACTATGACATATGTGATAGGTTTGGGGGACTCATCATCCCAACAGTTGCTAACTTACCACTTCTTCATTTGGTGGGGCTCTCCTAGGCCTTGAGATCTGTTAGAGGTCTGGGTGGTGGTGACATTGACAACTATTGCCCTGGCACCTCTTCATTCAGTTGGGCTTTCACAGGGCCTAACATCTTTGATAGGTTTGACCAAATGGTCACACTAATAACCAATAATTTGCCACCTCTTCATTTGATCGATCTTTCTTATGGTATGATCTATGTGATAAATCTCATGGATTGGTTGGACTGATGGTTGGCAATGTGGTGCCTCTTGATTTAGTTATGTTCTATTGGGCCCTAAAATATCTAATAAGTCTAGGGTAGTGGCCATGTTGACAACTAGAAATGTGTTGCATGATCATTCGATTGAACTCACTCTAGCCCTCTGATCTCTGATAGGTATTTATTCTCATTGGTTTAACCTAATATGATTGGTAGTACTTAAATGGCATCATGGTAGTGTTGAGCCAAATGGGTTTAACCAGTTACAAGCAATGAAATTTAAGCAATTTTCTAATTTTAACATTGGGTTTGAAACATTTTTTATGTGAACATTAATCAAAACAATTACTCACACATGCAATTACTTGTAAGATATTAATCATAAATATTTGTATTAGCTAGAATAATTAAGGTTATTTATTGCATTTTTATTTTGCATATTAATATGGGAAAATTCCAAATTCTTGTATTGAAAATATAGAGTTTTAGTACCTACATATGGGGAAAATTATATGGACATTAGAGAAAAAAATTACAATATTAATTTGTAACACTTATATTATTGATCAAAATAATTACTCGTACATATGGTCACTAGGAAAGCTTTAATCAAACATATTTGTATTAACTGGGAAAATTAATAATATTTATTAATTTGAAGAGCCATCGTAGAGGTGTTAATCCAAACATGAAGGGGAGGTGGTTGATATATAATAAGGCACTGATCTTTTCTTTATTGTTTTTGTTTTGGATATGACTTTATATGACAAAGGATTAAAAAAAGGGGGGATCTGCTATCAATGTGCAATAATCTGGGCTAATCTAGACTACTTTTTTTGTCAATTTGTAAGTTTTATGTGATTTTTCTACATGGTAAGGATTTAGGTAGAAAAGGTATGTGATGCGGATGTTTTGGGTATGGCATTTTATTCTTGACATTTTCCTTCGAAGCAATCGATGGAAAAAAAGGAAAGAATGTGTGTGAATATTGGTTATTTTAGATTATGGGATTATGATTGTTAGGTTTCAAATTATACAAGAGTTTTTGTGAGCCTGAATTGGTTTTTTTAGTGTTTTGAGTTTGTATTTGTGTTTGGAAGTGATATATTTTGAGTGATTTGGTTTTTTTTAGATGTGTTTTGTCCTTATCTAATCTCTATCTATTTGTTCAGAAATAAAAGATGAATTTTTTGCTATGGCATTTTAGGTGCTTATTTATGGCATGTTTTTTGGCTTTTTAGCTTTCCAATATTATCAGTGGTTTCTTTGTGTGTAGTTAAAGGCATTGTTGTGGTTTCAAAGGTGATGTAGGTGTCATATTCACTGGGGTTCTTTGTTGGATTATCAAGTTGATTGAACTTTTAAACAATTTTGAGCTAGGTTTTTTGTTATTTTTGTGAGCAATGTTTAGAATTGGTTGTAATTTTTATTTTCTATGAGCTCAAGGAATTTTATTTTATTATACTGGAGATTGTTTTTATATCCTCTATTTCTATGGATATGGTTGTTCCCCTACTATTTTGTTTGGAGTATTGGTTGTTTTTGGGTCTCTTTCCTAGACCATGTGTTGGTTTATTTAGAATCTATGAGACTACTAACATGTCTGATATGTGGATGAGCCTCGGTAGTCTATATTGTTCTCTTGGAGTAGGTGATGTGTTGTTTATAGATATAGGGGCATATTTTTATAATATTTGTATTTTTATGTGTAGTTTTTCTGAATTGGATAATGTCTTGGGTGGTAATTAGTTCACCCACATATTAGTCAATGCGGTGCCTTTTCATTGGGCTAGGTTCTCCCAAGCCATGACATATTTGGTAGGTGCAAGGAACTTGCCAAGATGGCAAGTGTTAATGTGTCATATCTTTAATTGATGTAGGTTTTTTAGGGCCTGACATCTCTACCAAGTCAGGGGAACTGGTCATACTGATAACTAGCAATGTGGTACCTTTTAATTTAGCCAAACTTTTCTTGACTGAGTTACCTTTTTCAAATCTGAGGGACTGGTCACACTTATAGTGGTGATGTGGAATCTCTTTATTAGGTTGGGGTTTTCATGGAAATGAAATATATGATAATTTTGAGGGTCTTGTTGTACTGATAGTTACCTATTTGGCACCTCTTCATTTGGTTGGGCTCTCTTGAGCACTGAGATCTCTATGAGGTTTAGAGGGTGGTGACATTGATAACTGCCAACCTAACACCTCTTCATTTATTTTGTCTTTCTCATGCCCTAACATATTTGACATGTGTGGGAAAAGGATCACACTAACAACTAGTGACTTGGTGTCTCTTCATTTGATTAGGTTTTCTTGAGATTTGATCTTTGTGACAAGTCTCAGGGATAAATGTAGATTTTTAGCACCTGCATATGGGGAAAGTATACGGACATTGAATAAATAATTTACAATAATAATTTATGACATGTAATAGTATTGATCAAAATAGTTACTCATACATGCAATCACTAGTAAAGCTTTAGTCAAATAAGTTTATATTAACTGGAAAAATTAAGACTATTTATTAATTTGAAGATCTACCATAGAGGTGTAAATCCAAACATGGGAGGGGGAGGGGTGGTTGATATTTAATAAGGCATTATTCTTCTGTTTATTATTTTTTATTTTGGTTATGGCTTTATATAACAAAAAAATGGGGAACCACTGTCAATGTGATATAATCTGGGTTAATCTAGACTTTTTTTATTTGCAAGGTTTATGCTATTTTTTGGGTGGTCAGGATTTATGTTGAAAAGCTATGTGATGTGGATGTTTTGGTTATGACATTTGTTTGTTGATGTTTTTATTTGAAGCAATCCAAGGGAAAAAAGAAATAATATGTGTGAATATTGGTCAATTCTAGATTATGGGATTAAAATTATTAGTTTGCAAATTATACAATAATATTTGTGGTCCTAAGTTAGTTGTTTTAGGGTCTTATGTTTGTATTTGTGCTTATAAATGTTTGATTTTGAGTGATTTTTTTTTACTATGTTTTATTCTTCCTGAATCTCTATGTGTGTACTCAAAATCATAAGATGGAATTTTTTTGCTATGGCATTTCAGGTGCTTGTCTGTGGTAGGTTTTGTGGCTTATTTGATCTTCAATATTATCAGCAGTCTCTTTGTGTGTAGTTAAAGGTGATGCTGTGAGACTAGCAGAGGTGGCTTTAACCCTTGCCATTTTTTGTTCTAGGATTGGTATAGAAGTAGAGATCCAAGATGTTTGTAATATTTTTGATGATGAAACATATCATGTAATATATTTGAGAATATAATAAGTTATATTTTCTTGCAACTATCTAGTTGTATAATTATAGTTAAAATATATAGATATATGTACATGTGTGTGTGTGTGTGTGTGAATATATATATATATATATATATATATATATATATATATATATATATATATATATATATATATATATATATATATATATATATATACTCTGTGTGTGTGTGTGTGTGTCTATGTATATGTCTATGTATGTATGTACACACATGCACACACTATAATAACATTTATTCATTTGCATATCTGATGCATTCATCGATTGGTATGAAAATATGGTGAGCATGTCCATAGATTTTGTTTTATGTGTGATTTAAATTGAAAAAAAAGTGCTAAATATATTAATTTCAAAAAAAAGGAAGAAAAAAAATAGTTACAAGTGTGGTTTATGTTATTTTTGCAGTACTTTTTGAATATCTGATTGGATTTTTTGACTAGGGGAAAAAAGGAGAAAGGGGGAAAGAATGAGAAAATTTAATTTTATTTTATTTTTTATTTTATTTTGCCTTGGTGGAAACCATTTCATCTACATATTAGTCAATGCGACACCTTTTCATTCAGTTGGTTTCTCCCAAGGTGTGAGATACTTGGTAGGTATAGGAACTTGCCATGCTAACAAATGGTAATATGTCATATTTTTTATTGGATTAGCTATGTCAGGCCTTGACATCTCTGATAGCTCCATGGGACTAGCCACACTGGATAGTGGCAATGTAGTGTGTCTTGAATTGGCAAGGGTCTTCTCAACTCTGACATCTCTGCCAAGTATGAGGGACTAGCCAAAGTGACATATGGAAATGCGTGATGTCTTCATTTGTCTAGGTTTTCCCCAGTTTTGACATCTCTATCAACTCTGGGGCATTTATTATGCTAAAAAATGTTGAGGTGGAGCCTCTTTATTCAGTTATACTCTTCCTACTTTTGACATTTTTGGAAGGTCTGGTAGGACTCATTATGCTAACAACTACTGGCATGACACTTGTTCATTCAACTAGGCTCTCCTAGGCTTTGACATCTCTGAGAGATCTAGGAGACTATGGATAGTGTGGAGTGCATGTGTTGTGATCAATGTGACCAGATTTTATTACTTTTATTTTTAACTATTTTGAGACAAAATAAAAATTAAATGTTTTTTGCTATTTCTTTTAAATTTAAAGGGGTATTAATAATGTAATTTTTTGAAACATGCTAAGTTTTCTTCTCATGGTAGACATATGAGGCTTTTGTCAGGTTCTAGATAAAAATGGGTGGGTATCTTGTAATCATGTGCATATGATGGTTTTTGGACTTTTTTTTTTCAATTCTTTAATGATAATGTAAATATCTTGTTTTGTGGTTCCTTTTTTTTGCAGTAATTAGGAGTGCGAGAAAATTGAGGTTGTTTTAGAATTGGTATTTCATCTATTGATAGTTTACCATGTTCTTTTGCAAATAATAATAATAATAATAATAATAATAATAATAATAATAATAATAATAATAATAATAATAATAATAATAATAATAATAATAATAATAATAATAATAATAATAATAATAGGAGGAAAACAAGAAGAGGGTTGAAAGGAAAAAATAAGGAAAGAAAAGTTTTAAATAGTTTTTTTTTAAAGAGAAAATGGTAAATAGTCATGAAAAGAAAAACAAATACAATTGAATTATGTTATTTGGAGGGAATCATTGACATGGACACATCGACAAAAAAAATACAAGCATTCATAAATATTGACAATGCTTTAGAATATAAAAATATTTTTAGAATTGCATCGTTTAAGTATGTTGTTGGTGATTGCCTTTCTGATACATTTCAAGTGTTGTTGCATTTCCATTATACATTGAGAATGATATGAACTGGCATCATTGACTATTTTATGGATTCTTTTAACAATGGAGATGTAGAGGCAAGATACTAAAATGCAACCCTATTACATCTAGATATATTATATGATTTGCATCAAATACATGACATAAGCACATACTTTCACCAAATGAGAGTTTATGAAAATGAGCTTATAGATCAGGGTGAAACTAGTTTATGGGGTGACATATTTTGTATTCAATGGTTAGACATTTTTATTTATGCTTGGTATATGACACTAACAAATGCATATATACATTTCAACAAAAAAAGTTGTATTCCATTGTATTCAATCTTATTTCATGACATAAACCTTGTGTGCGAACATTTTGAACCATTGTTTTATAAAAAATATGCACTTAAAGCATGACTTCTAAAAAAAGGCTATCAAATATTTGTAAAAATCTTTCTTTGTACTAGGATAATATTTTTAATGACCTAGAAGCACATGACACATGTAAAGCAAATATTTTAGGATCCATCTATGGTGAAAACTTATTTGATACTATTAGTTTTTTAACTTAACATGATTTTGATGGTAATGCTCTTCATCGATATATGGAACAATAGTTTTTTAATGCTATTTTAGTTCCGGATAGCTTTGTAATGACTTATTTACGTCTTTGTGAACAAAAAGTATGAAAATAAGAGCCTAAGATATTTTTTGACTGGAAAATGTATGTTGCAAATATTGGAGTGCCATATCAAGAAAGTAGACTTGAAGGTAATGACTTTTTTGGTTTGCGGCTTTCAAACATTCTACAAAGCAATATTTGATTATGGTTAGCAAAATCTAAAAACATTTCAAAAATATTTTGTAATTATTTTGTTCTAGAAAAAAGGCATAAACTTATTTTTTGAGACAGATACATTTTATATTCATTACGACCCATTACAAACAATTTGCATGGATCAAATTACATATGCATTTCTAGTACATATTTTGATAGGGTTGTCGGATAGGGATAGATTCAAAGGTTTAGAAATAAGAACAAGGTCTTTTTGGCTTGCCAAACAATGTGCAAGTGAACCTTCTATTAAAGAGACATTTAAAACTATAAAAAGGCATCATGTTTCTCTACATTATTTGAAATAAGCAACGCATGAGCAAAAAATAATAAACAATGTAACAAAAACATATAATGTAAATACTGAAAAAATAGCTTAAACAAACATGGAAAATCATTAAGATCAGTGAAATCAATGATACATTGTCATAAAAATTAACAGTTTGGGATGCATACAATGTGATCAGTGAAGTTCAAGGTAATAAACAACAACCTAAAATCAATCGAATACATGTCAATTCATTCTTCCATAGTTTGTGAACAATTGCATTTAAAAAAAGGATATCATTCTAGTTGATATTGACATTGTCAAAGCATTTGATTGTGTTTTTGCACATTCAATATTGAAAAAAATTGCATTGGGCAAGAAAATATGTAAGCAATGCAAGAGAACTCTTTAAAATGCAAAAGTCCCAACATTTGTAGTTCCTTTCAATGTTAGGAGAAATTAAAAAAAAATTGTTGTGAAGAGATTAACACTTTTAGAAAAAAAGATTGGTTGCTTTGTGAATATCATTTGCACAGGTGCAAGAGCTTGGCTATAAATGTTCATAATATGGGCTGATAGGAATGATTATAAATGTCCTAATGGAATTTTATCAAGTGCAAAAAGCATTTCCTAGAGAAATAAATGACATAGAAATGATTGCAATAAATATAAAATGCATGATAGAATACAAGAATACATATTTGACAAGAAATTTGAGGCCTTCATATGTGATGAAAGCATTGTCTCAACTTTATCAAGCTCTATTTTATAACCAAGAAAATATTACTAATGATAGGGGTTGGAGAATTAGTTTTGAGGAAATAAGAAAAAAAATTGGTAAGGCTGTGCATATTTTATGTTTTCAGGCATCCTCAAGATATGATAGACAGAGTGTCATATGAAAAAATGATAAAATGGGAGATTTTACACAAGAAAATGACATTACAACACACATTACTAACATATTTTTTAGAGATGTTAAAATCATTGTACATCAAGTGTCATCTTGTGCTTCGATATGCATATGTAAAGGCGAATTGAAAGACAAAAATCTCTATGCCAAAGATGTTCAAAACATAGCCAACATAGAAAAAATCCTATAATCACACATAGCTTATAGAGATTTCAAAAACATTTGAACATCACCTGACTATTTTGAAAATTAAAAAAAGAATATTTTTGCAATGATTAAGCAACTAAGATTGCCTATTGGAAATATTGTCATTGATGTCAAAGGTCTAGCATTGTTGGTGATAAAGGCCTCATAACATTTAATGGTGTTTTTAATGTTCATATCTTGGCTAATGCATGTTAATATTTATTTAATATTAACTAATATATTTTTCATTGCATAAAGTCAAAAGAGGGCCCATGGAGAAGTCAAAAAATCATAGGGTAAAGACAAAAGAGGAATGGGACATATTTTCCTATTAAGAGTTATCTTGAGGAATTCCAAGAGTCACCAAGTGAAGACAAAAGAGGAAGGGCACAATTTCTCATGAAGGGACACTTTGAGTAATACAAAAAGTCACCAAGATAAAGACACAATGGAAAAGGATGCATTTGTTTATGAAGGGTCACCATGTGACTTTTCAAATGAAAGAATTCAAAGGGTCATGCAAGTTTGGCACCATTTTCCATGAGGATTAAAGGGTCACAAAGGGTGAATGCCTAAGGTCATTTGGTAATCTATAAATAAAGGCTTGGGAAGCCATTTGTAATGTGTGGAAGAGAGCATGCTTTGTAATTATCATATCTAGCTTAAAAGAACAAAGGAGAAAAAATAAAGAGATATTATAATGTGTTATCCTTTATTGAGAAAGAAACATTGAGAGATATTTGTATGGTATAAACAATAGGAGTTTCTGCTCATGAATAGTTATTGTGTTGGTGCTTAGAAAAGGGGTTGGTGCTCATGTGGGTTGGTGCTCATGAATAGTTATTGTGTTGGTGCTTAGCAAAGGGGTTGGTGCTCCTATAATTAGGTTCTTGAAAATATTGTAGTTTGATTTGGTGCTCATTCATATACTTGAGATTATTCTCCATGGTTTTTCTCACATTAGGTTTCCACATAAAAATTTGGTTTTGTCTCTCTTGTGTGGTGTTTATTGTTTTAGTTTTATTACATATATTAAATGAATGGTTAAGTGTAATTTGATTAAGTAAAAGTTTATAATATATATGATATACTGATTCACCCCCCCCCCACCCTCTTAGTATATACTGTGCTTAACAATTATAATCAGAGCAGGGTCTTTTGAAAAGAGTTTAACAGCTTGAAGGTAGATCAGGGAAAGTAAGATGATTGGATCACATGGAGGTTTTTCTACAAATAAATCATCTTTGTTTTATGGGAAAAATTATGATTTTTGGAGCATAAGGATGAGGACTTATTTGATGTCTCTTGGATTTGGCATTCGGTAAGCAGTTGTGGAGGAAGACGAAGAGCCACAGACACTTGTGACTACTTTGATAGAAAAAAAAGGCAAGTGAAAATAATGCTAAAGCTTTAAATGTTATTTTATGTGGTTTATGTGAATCAAAATTTATTAAAGTTATGCAATAAAAATCTTCTCATGAGACTTGGGTAAAGCTTTAAAATATTTACAAAGATGATGGAAAAGTTTAGCAAGCTTAGCTCTAGACTTTTAGAAGATAGTTTGAGAGTTTGAAAATGGAAGAGGAAGAAAATATAGCAAGTTATCTTTTATGGATTGATCAAATAATTAATCATATTAAAGGCCTTGGATAAAAGTTAGAAGAATCAGTGGTAATAAAAAGGTTTTGAGATCTCTACCAATGAGATATGATGCAAAGGTTTTATCGAGGTGATGAAGGATCTTGCCAAGCTAAAGATGGATGAATTACATGGTATTCTTATGGCATATGAGATGCAGAATAAAAAAGAGAAACCCTCAAAGAGGGAAGCTACTTTCAAGATATCAAAGAAAGACAAAGCCAAGATTCAAGAATCAAGTGATAGCTCTTGCGATGAGGAAGATGACAATGGAGCTCTATTCATCTACAAGCCTAAAAAGGGTTTAGGTAAATATCAAGGAAAATTTCCATTTAAATGTTTTAAATGTGGTAAGATTAAACATTTTATAGATATATGCCTAGATAAGAATAATGGTGACAATGAAGAAGGAAAGTCTACATACAAAAAAAAATTCAAAGGAAAATACAAGAAGAAGAGTTTATATTATAAAGATCTTAGCTCAGCCAAAGACAGTGGAGTCAGTGACTCAGATAAAGAAGAGAATCTATTCATGACCATACATGAATATGTCTCCATAAGTAAAAGTATAGATGATCAAGAAGAAGAACATGATGAAATCGAGCGTGAAGATAAGGTGAATCTAGAAGCAGAATTCATTTGTGCCTTAGAAGAATTAGAAGTTTTTGATAAGAAGAATCTGAGATTGAAGTACCAGATCGAGAAAAATAAAAAGGAGTCAAAGGAAATAATTGAAGATCTACAAGCACACTTTGAAGAAGCCAAAAAGAATGAAAAGGATAGAACAACACAATTGCAAAAAATAAGTGAAGAATGTGAAAGGTATGCTATTTAAATTGCCTCTTTAAAGGAAGATATTAAGAAAGCAGTCAATGATAAAGTAATAAATGATTCAAAATTTGAGGATAACACTAACATGTTGAATAAGATATTGAAAATTCACTATTCAATATCAAACAAGATAGGTATTGTATTTGAAAATAAAAAGAGTTATGTTGAAGCTCTTACAAAAGAGGAAACAAAAAGGGAAGAAGTGAAGAATACAGAGGACATCTCAAACAAAGAAAGTTGGAAGGAATAGAGCTACAAAAGATAATCAGGACAAAGATACACAAACAGGTTTTATTTTCATGGTTACTATTTTTATCGTAATGGATATGGTCATAAGAAAATAGAATGTTGGAAAAGATCTAACACTTTCAGAAATAAGAAGGAAACTCATGTAGTGTCAAGCAAAAGACGCTACTCCTTTGCTCCTCTATCAGGATTTGATGAAGAGGCCATAATATGTTATAAGTGAAATACTTTTGGACACATAAATTGACATTGTAGAAGCATGTTTGAGTCAATCAAGAAGGATCAGAGTTTCCAGGATCCATTCATCAAGAATAAAGGTCAGATAAATTCATGGTAGAAGAAATAACTTGAAGATTCTATGTTAGTTTAGACAGCTTTGCATGCAATAAATGAATAATATCAAGGGTTCATTAATAGCAGATGTTTGTGGCACATAACAGGAGACAAGAGCAAGTTCATAACTCTAAATAGGATCAATGGTGGAACAGTGAAATCTAGAGACCAAAATACTGCCAGGATAGCCAAAAAATGTACTTTGAGTTTGGATAATGGTAGAACCAAGACTAAGAATATATTATATGTAGAAGGTCTTAAGCATAATCTATTGAGTGTAAGTCAAATATGTGAGCAAGGATACACAATAAATGTTTATGCATAAGTTTGTGAGATTATAATAAATTTTTTAAATGAGTTGATTACAAATGCTAAGAGGATAGGCAATAAGTTATATGTGTTATCAAATATCTTCACAAAGGCACAATCAAAGGACACATTCAAGAGTCTATGAGAGGAGCTGGGAATAATTTCTTTTACTTCTTTCCATTGAGGATCAGCATCATTTGAGTGAGAGCTAAGTGTTATCTCCAATAGGGCACATGGAGAAGTCAAAGAGTCATGAGGTAAAGACAAAAGAGGAATGGGATGCATTTTCTCATGAATAGTCATCTTGAGGAATTCCAAGAGTCACCAAGTGAAGACAAAAGAGGAAGGGGACAATTCTTCATGAAGGGAAACTTTGAAGAATATGAAAAGTCACCAAGATAAAGATAAAAGGAGAAAGGATGAATTTTCTTATGAAGGGTCACCATGTGACTTTTCAAATGAAGGAATTCAAAGGGTCATGCAAGTTTGGCACAATTTTCCATGAGGATTAAAAGGTCACAAAGGGTGAATGCCAAAGGTCATTTGATAAGCTATAAATAAAGGCTTGGGAAGCCATTTTTAATGTGTGGAAGAGACCATGGTTTATAATAGTCATATCTAGTTTAGATGCGCAAAGGAGAGAAAAGAAAGAGATATTGCAATGTGTTATCATTTTTTGATAAAGCAAAATTGAGAGATAGTTGTGTGGTATACTCAAGAGGGGTTAGTGCTCCTATGGGTTGGTGCTCATGAATATTTGTTGTGTTGGTGTTTAGCAAAGGGGTTGGTGCTCATGAATAGTTGTTGTGTTGGTGCTCAGCAAAGGGTTTGGTAATCCTAAAAGTTGGTGCTTGCGAACACTGTAGTTTGAGTTGGTGCTCATTCATATACTTAATATTGTTCTCCATGGTTTTTCCCACATTGGGTTTCCATGTAAAAATTTGGTGTCTCTTTCTCTCTTGTCTGGTGTTTATTATTTTAGTTTTATTGCATATCTTGAATGAATGGTTAAGTGAAATTTGATTAAAATTTATAAGATATCCACCCTCTCAGTATATCTCATGTTTAACACTGATAACATCTTTTGAAACTATAAAAAGTGTTGAACATTGTTATGAGCCTTTGTGCCATGCATTGAAAAAATTGGCTTTAGTGTCAAAAAATAAATACAGAAAAATAATTCAAGAAGACAATATTGATACGATGATAAGAAAAAGTCATGTTTTTTTAGTTACTAATTTAACCATAGATCTAATGCACTCAATAATATTTTATTTCAAGATGAATAATTATTTGGAAAGGTTTTGGATTACATTTTTGTGATAGAATTTCAAAATAGAGAAAATGAGCATTTACATTTCATGTTCTAGGTAAAGGATGCACATGTATATGGATATTGGTGTAATACTAAAATAAAATATTTTATAGATAGATACATATCTTGTGATTCAATATTACTTGATAGAAATATGACTAAAATTCAAACACATCATCATACAAACACATGCAAAAAGCATAGAAATTCATTTTGTAGATTCAATTCTCCATTGCCTCCAATGTAAAAAGTAAGAATATGAGATCTATTGGATGAAACCAATGACCTATACAAAGAGAATACCACAAGAAATTTTTCTCAACTTGAGTAGAAAAAATATAGTAAAGATACAACATTTCATATGTTTTTGGAAGAGGCAAACTTGTTTGAAACAAAATACAAACTCTCATTATGATCTTGTATTTTATGGCTGGTTATAATACTAAAAAGACATCCATCTAATGATTGGGTGAATTCATTTTCAAGACAACATTCATCATTATGGTGTGTTAACATAGATTCATAATTCATTCTTGATGCATATGCTTCTGTAACATATTAATGCTCTTAAATGACAAAATTTGATCGTACACTGACAAATGTGTTTCAAAAAGTGTGCACTAAAAATATTCATAGTAATGATAATAAATTGTAAGTTATAATAAAATTAGGGAATACACTCTTGTAACATCAACATATATCTAGTTGGTAGGCCATTCATATTGTATTATCATTACCTTTACATCATATTTGAAGGAAAACAATTTTCATAAACACATCACCAGTGGCAAAAAGAACTTGTATTTTGAAAAGTCCAAAGTTATTGGTGCAAAAACTAGACACTTCAAAATATGTATTATGCACTTCTCCCATAGATAAATATTTTGTGATACCAAAGTAGTTAGAACATGTATGCTTATTTGAATTTGTTGTGTCTTATCTAGGTAAATTTAAAAACAATAAGAAATGTAAAAAATCATGCATTATATGACATGTTAGATATAACATCCATATGGATCCTAAGAACTAATGTAGATAAAATATGATGTTATTTATACCTTATAACTAAAATGAAGACACTAAATGAAAACTTCAACACATGGAATGATGCATATATTGCTCATAAAAAATAAGTAAAGAGGAATGAAAGCAATTTTTACTACAAATTCGTTAACAAAACGGGGAGACATTGACATTGTTGTAGAGAATATAGAAACTACTTTTGATTCGATGTTTATTATTTATGAGGATGGAAAGAGTGATCAAATAGATAATAATTTTGATGCATTGCATAAAATATCATCAACCAGTTGACACTAAGTGTTTGAAAATGTTTTAGACAGCCAAACATCCTCTTTTGATGATCAAAAAAGAATACCTAGACTTGAAAAAGTAGATGAATAGAGAACAAGAAGCCATTATAAAGGAAATTACAATCATAAAAATGCTAGATCCAGACAAGCTAATATATTTATTCTTAGTAAGAGGAAAAGGTATAGTAAAAACATTTATCGTGAAGGTGATATATGAAACTTTGACATGCATCTATAAAAAATAACTTGAAAGTGATCCTTTTAAATTAAATGTCTGATTATTGCATACACTAGCAAAGCAACATACAATACAAATGGCTTGACTACACATTCTATTCTCCAACTTCCATGTACATCTACCTAGATGTTGTCATTAGATTCAAACACTTTGCACACATTGAGAAAGTGCTATCAATAATTATTTTTGTTGTTTATTGATGAAATATCTTTATTGGGAATTTGAATACTTTTCAATATTGACAAAAGAATTCGATAGATAATGCATACACCGATAAAGGCATTTGTAAATATTGATGTTATAATTATCAGTGATTTTTAACAAACATATCCTATTCAAGATAAATGGGTTTTTCAAGAGCTAATATTGAACAAAGAAACAACTTCATATACTTTTTGGCTTGACAATGTAAAATTTTTTCAGCTTTAATAAGTCATTCATCAAATCAATATTCATTTTTTTCCATTCTAAACTAGATCAGAACTTGTCTATAGACAATATCAGATATTAAATACTTGAATAATATATTCTATAGATATCCTCCTTATGAACCAATATTTCCATTATTGTTTCACAAAAATGATGATGTTAAAAAACACAACATGAAAATGCTTGTGCTTGTCAATGAATAGACTTATACAATGAATGTTGTTAAAAAAATGAATTTATCTAATGAAATCGTTACAAATAATGAACATAAATGCTTTTATAATACAATTATTTTGAGACATAACATATTTGTGGAATTTATTGATAGAAACTATGATATATAAGATGGATTGGTGAATGGTGTTGATGGAATTATCAACCATTATACACCTAGACAAGTAGACATAGTTTGGATAGAATTCGATGACATTAAAATTGGAGCATTGCAATAAAAAAATAATAATATTTTAATATTATTGAATTACCAAAAATTGGACTCCAAAAACAAGAATCTCAAGGAAAATTTACATTAGGAAAATTATGGCCATGGTGCGAGAGCATTTTCCAGTATAAATAATATGTGCTCGAACAATACATAGATCATAAAGAATCATAATGGAAGTATTAGAAATTTAACCTAATGGATTCAAGTGGCATGTACTTATCTATATTTCACTTTTGTGTGTAAAAAAAATTAAAACATTATATCTTATGAATAAATTATAACCTAGCAATTTTGTGATGTGCAATAAAGTAAATGCTAAGATGCAAAGACTAAAAACATCTACGTAACGGCTATCACTTTTTGTAAATGCTTATAAAACATGTGATATATTAGTATTTTTTATTTTAATACATGGAGTTTGTGATTGTATTTGGAATGTATAAAACATGACTATAAATCAATCCTAGCTCAGAGAAGATAGAGTATACGTACACTTCTGATTGGGAATGCATTTGTTAAGTGAGAGCATGACCAATATGGGGATCTATTAGACCTAATTAGGGTATAAATTTTCATAATACACCATGCTATGAAGGGTTCCAAAGCCTACATTCTAACAAAATCATGCAATAACCCTAAAAAAGTCGTAGGTTTAATGTTTTTTCGATTCTAATAAATAAGAAAGTAAATCTAATCTGGTGCACACCAAAGCTTGTGGCACAATATGTGGGGTTAGTAAAGTAATAATAACATGTATAAGAGAATATCAATTACGCTAAGTATGAGTAAGACCCTAATACATGGAATATGAAGAGTAATATTGTTCGAGCCAATATGTTTTCTACTTTTATCTACTAAAGAGGAGAGAACAAAGTTAAAATGTACTTACCTAAATGTGAACCCATCAAGACTCAATCTCTCCCTTGGAAAAAGGGGATTTGTAAGAGGTTATTATGGTTTGTGAGGATAATTAAGGAAGGACAAATCATCAAAGTCTTATCCACAAAACTAGATTCACCATGTAGAAACCCTAAGCTAAGACTCCTTAATTAGAATGGTAGAAGAGCATATTGTAAAGAACTATGAGTGAATAATTAATCTTATTTGAATATTTAAGTAATGATGAAATGATCTTGTATTTATAGGTAGATCTCACCTTAAATCCTTCTGAATATGTCAGTTGTATAAGGTCGACCCAATCGACCCTATATGTTTTTAGGAGATAAATCACTAGGTCCTAAACTAGGTCAGTTGATGGGTTGATGAAACTCTAAGTTTAAAATACCCTAAATAGTATAGGGTCGACCTAGTAGACCCTAGACACTAATCAAAGGCTGAAAACTATACAGGGTTCACTCAGGCGACCTAGTATAGTTAACTGGTGAAAGGGGATCAAGGTGACAAAAAGAGGGATGGAAAGAGGAAAAAGATAGGAGTGTGAAAGGGAGGATTAATAACTTAGTGAATGGTTTTAAGAGCTGGTTGGATTGGTAATAATGTGATAATAAGGGATAAAAATATTTTGAGTCGCCAAAGGTCTATCCACCCCTTTTTTGGTGCACCCCTTAAGGCATGCACTCAGAGAGATTAAGACTCGATGGGTTTCTACAAGATGTAAAGCATTAATATTTGATAAAAGGTTAGAAATATTATGTGTATACATATTCCCCACTCGAATCTCATCACATGTCAATAAGGTGTAATAAGGGATGGTGCTTCGAGAAAGAATATAGTAACACACAACTCTAATGCTAAAAAAAAGAATTGCAGTATTTTAAAGCAAAAAAAATTGAAAGTAAATTCCTAAAAAATAAATAACTAAAAATTAAATGTAATACGTACATTGACTTACCTTTATCAATCGATAGTAGTCTGTTGTGTTAGTTTTGATTATGTAGGGTGTAGAGACTGCTTTCGATAAACCCAAGAATACAAAACTAAATAGCAAAAATAAATGTAATAAAAACCAATATAGCTGGTGTTATGCTGATGGGACATACTTGGAAAATTCAGAAAGTTGGGGTGAAAATTTCTATGTTAGACCAAATGACTAAGGCAAAAATAAAAGTAAATTAGGTAACTGAAAATCCATGGCTACTAATGACTGAAAAACTCAAACAAGTGATCCTTAAGAAAGAAAGAAAGGTAAACTCACCAAATCAAACCAATGATACATGTCAAACAAGATGGAAATAAAATAAATAGATGGTAAAAAGAAGAAACAAAATGATAAAACAACATTGATGAGTAGCCAAAAACAATCCTTATCTCACTCACTAATACAAAAAGGTACATAAAAAGGGAAAACAACATTGATGAGTGAGAAGTAACAAGCCAACCTCACTCAATAATGGAAAAAGGTATGAAATCAAGTGTCTATTATCGGAGGATTCGCCAAGGTCTGAATAACGACGATGCACGAGTCATGGTTGCACGGGATGAAGCAAGTGAATACCACAAAATGCTAAAGTAAATGAAATCAAACAAGAGATAATTGCATAGACAATTTGGAGAAAATCCAATATTCCATTAACATGAGATGGCCATAATGAAGAATACATATAGGAGAGCTAGTAAGTAACTCCTCCACAAAATGGTGGTCAAATCACCCCAAGAATAGACTATAACTCCTCCACAAAAGGTGGTCAAAGCACCCCAAGAATAGACTGTAACTCCTCCATGAAAGGTGGTGACAAGGTGCTAAGAATAGAGAAGTAACTCTCATACCTAGAATAGCTGGTCAAAGGAGTTACTTATGACATTCTTATGACACCTATGACACATCTATGACACACATCTCTACATAAGCTAACCTATCCCACGAATGTAGGAAAACTCCATGTATGCACAAATATATAATATTCCCTAATTAAATAATAGGGAAAAATAAAAACCGACACTAACATCCTTAACATCAGAATAGTAAAACAAATGATAAATGGTAAAATGAAAGTAAGACAAGTCTAGAAATGTAAAAATTAAAAAGTAATTTATAGATGTCAAACATGTTGTTTCACTCTAAGGATAGATAAAACTAAAACAAAGTAATCCTAGCATGTTTCTAAGAGGTGAAGAAGAAGGAATTAAATTATCACAATTTACTTGTCAATGGGGGGAAGTGAAATGGGTGGAGGGGAGACTGAAGGAAAAACCAAGGTAGAGGAACTATTTATCAAAGTCAAGACACTCAAATTAGGTTTGTCAAAACAAGAGGACTTTCAACATTAAGGAATTTTAAGAAATTCTCTTAACCACACAAGTCTCAGGTAAACAAATAAATTATATATATTATCCCATGAAGGATATATTAATGAATATTAAAATAGACCTACCTTCCCATAACTTGTTTCACATTCTTCAGGACCCCTTACAGAGCCATCGATGTACTATGAAAGTAGGTAGCACCGTAGAGTTTTTTAATTCCCCTATTCCAATTTACTAACCTACTACATCTCAAGGGACCTTGGCCTTATGTGAGGACAATTGTGGATTTTGAGCTTCGATTGGAGATAGGAGATGTGCTTGTAATCACATTTTTTGGTGTGAATTTGAATTTTGAGATTTGTATGTTGCCTTTTATATATCATTGCATTTTGATTCAAATGATTTGGATTTTAATTTTATTGATATATTTTTCTATTCCTCCTCCATATGGATTTGGAAAAACCAAACATGGGTGCTAAAGATGACTTTCATTTGAATACTTGAGACAAAGTTGCTAAGAGAAAGAACTTCAAAGAGCATGGGGTCTAAGAGTCTTGTAAATCTAAGTGAAATAAAAGTGTTATCTTGACTTTGACCTCATTTTATCCAATGTGGAGTGAAATAAAGGGGAAATCAAGAGGAGTGACACATGGAACAATTTGAATTACTTCATATTGTAAAAAATGTGACAAAGGAAAAAAAGGGATACAATGGTAGTAAAGTGTGATTCCTTATCATAATAATGAGAGAAATGGAGGAAAACATTCTAACATAGATTATTTTGCAAATTCCATCTAAAAAAATAATCAAAAGCCAAAGTTTGAGAAAAATGATGTAAAAAGATGAAAAGATGGTAATTTTATGAGGAGGTTTAGGTCCTATCCACGATCTTACACTACAACTTCATAAAAGAGAAACCCACGAGAGTGACAAAAAGCAAGTGAAAGATAAATTAATATAAGCAAAAGGATGGTAATTTTGTGAGGAATGTTGGGTCCTATCCATGGTATTATGAAGCAACTCACAAAATAAAAATCCAAGGGTGTCAAAAAGAGAATTGAAAAATGTAAGGGAGAGAAAGAATTAAAATATGGTAATTGTGTGAGGATTGTTGGGTCCTATCCATGGTCTTACAAAGCAACTCACAAAATAAAAGTCCAAGGGGTGTCAAAATCAAATGGGAAAATATTAGGGATAAAAATAAGTAAAATATGGTAATTTTGTGAGGAATGTCAGGTCCTATCTGTGGTCTTACAAGGTAACTCGCAAAATAAAAACCCAATGAGTGTCAAAAAAATAAAATGCAAGAAGATAAAGGAAAATATGGTACATCAAGAAACCAAAAGAATAAAATAGAGGACTAAAGGTTTGTGAAAGGAGGGAACTTACTCTAGAGGGAAAGACCCATGTAGGTAACACGCAAAAAAATTTAGATAGATAGCATATAGAAAGTGTGAAAATAAGGAAATGATCCTACATTAATGTCTATATCAATGATGAGCATGTGAGAGAGAATCTTATGTGTCTCAGAAGGTTTCTTGGAGTTGAATTATTTCAATAGCATGTAATGGAGAATAAGATTGGGCATTGCAAGATGCCCCAAAGTCGAGATAAATGTGTGGATGGGCTCACAAGATGTCCCAACAACTAAAAAGAGGGAAAAAAGATAGGAAAATATAAGAAGCAAAGAGAACCCCATATAGTGTCTAAATGTATTCAAGTTGTCCAAGAAGGTTATAATAGGGGATATAATGTTTAAGAGAAATGAATAAAATGCTAATAAAAAGAAACAGAGAACTTAATTGGAAAATAGAGAAAGAAAAAAAAGGTACAGAGTCAACTAGATTGACCCAGTATAGAAGATGGGGGCTGAAAACTGTATAGGGTCGATACAGTACAGTGAATAGAGATTAGCAAAAGAATGAACAGGGCCTGAAAACAATATAGGATCAAGGTACAAATGTATTCATATCAACATTCATTATAATGCATTACATTATGTTGTGTTGTTAGTTTTTATTGTTATCAAAAATAAATGTATTCATATCAACATTCATTACAATGCATTGTATAAATAGAAAATGGACAAAAAGATTATATTTTGAATGGAACACTTTTGAATGAAAAGCTACTAGATCTCATCAAAATATCCTTTGATCAATACAGGCAAGATATAGTAGCTATAAGATATTTTATACAATGATTTCAACTACATGATAACTTTATACTTGTTGCATGCAACATCATCAGATATATTAGCAAGTATTTATTGCTTCTTGTGTTTTGAATTTTTTTCTTGTATAGAGAGAGAGAGAGAGAGAGAGAGAGAGAGAGAGAGAGAGAGAGAGAGAGAGAGAGAGAGAGAGAAGTGTAGACAAAAAAACAAAGTAATAGATTTATCACTCGCATTGATTATAATCTAGTTTGTTTAGAATCAAGTAATATGTTCACTGCTATGTGTGTGTAGTATATGTTTTTTGTCATTATTATTATTATATTTTTTATATTATATATTTTTATTACTATAATTGGTTTTTTTGTAGCTGGTGATTTCAATAGAGACTAATGCTCTCCTTGATTTTCATTTCTTTTCAAGGCACCAAGTAAATGACTATATATAAGATCATGCACTGGATTACAAAGTATGGAATACTAATTTGAAGGCATAATATAATCGATAATGTTTACAATTATGAGAATGAAAGGAACAATAAATTTAGAGATATTTTGTTTATTGAAAGCAAGCTCTTCTTACATGTTAAACTTTTTCACCTATATATATTTGTTCTCTTGTTTGAAAAAGTTTTTCATCATCATGACCAATGGATTAGATAGTAAATTCCATTGATGGTTAGACCCATCTTATTTTCACTTTTTATTAGTTGATTGCATATAAAATTTTTAGGATAATATTTTCGTGTGTTCATTTTTAGTTGCACATGTGATATTGTATTTGGTTTAAGCAACGATAATTTTTGGATGATATAACCTTATGGGGCCATCATATAATGGTTATTGATCTTATTGAATCTACTATGATTTGAATCTTATCAATGTGTGCTCTGCTTCAATCCTGATGTGGCCATATCAACTCTAGGGTGTGTGCCCTTTCTATTTAGCTTTAGGTATGGATCAGAATTTGGTTGATAAACTATTATTGTATGGCTTATGTGGTGAGACAAATTTTTCATCTTGTATATTTTTTTCTTGATCAATTAAAGTGTAACAAATTAAGACTTGGTTTAATGTGTTGTCCTTGTTCAATTTTATTCTTGATCTTGGGAAAGATGTGTTAATATGGTAATGACTAGTATATATTATTTTAAATATGATGTTTCCATAAACAAACTTAGTCTTAAGCCTTGTGTTTGAATTTTATGTGACGATTCAGCTTCTGTGATTTGCTTATTGTATATAGCTCTATATAGATAAATTGTTGGTATAGTTTTCAATATAATTTCAAGAAGATAAACTGATTATGAGTGGCATTTAATAATTATGTATTTTTATCTTTAGCTATGTTGAATTGACCTTTCTTAATACTACTTATAGATGTGGATTTGAATGACAAGACTAGACTTGTGAGTGGTTCCTATAAGATGGAGTCATTTTTTGGTATCATAATTATAATACTCTTAGTATAAATTATATATTTAATATTGTATGTTATGTTTCAATTATGATTTTGAACATGAAGGAATTTTTAGTGTTAAGAAATCAAGAGAGTTTTTAAAATAGTTTTTTGAATGTTTCATTCCTTTTTTCACATATTGTATGCTAAAGTTTTACCAAAGTTTTATTACCAAAGAAAAAGGTCAAGAGTAATCTAAGGCATATGTTGAAAACAAATAATTATGTGAGACTCTTTTATTTGAATTTCTGATTTAGGTGAAACTAACTTATTTATAATAACCATGTCTTTTGGCTTGACTAAGGTTTGTGTCATATGACTCAATTTTATGAGTATTATTTTAACATTGTATTTATATTCAACAAAAGTATCTAAATAACTTATTATGATCCTTGATTTTTATTTCTTTATGATTATCATTGTTTTTATAAACTTAGTGCATTCATTTGAACATTATTTGATAGGTCTGAGATAGCTTGCAATTTTTTTTAGATGGTCTATCATGGTCTGACTAAATTTATGGAATTAATTAAAGGTTATTGGGATTAAAAAATAAACCAATAATTTTTCATTCATAGTAAAATCCTTTTTTTTTCATTATGAGAATGTTGTGTGTTTGGATCTAGCATTACATTTATCATAATTTGTATAATCATTTCAAATAAGTGAAGTGAAAACCCTAACTCTAGTTGGGAGGTTGTAATTTCTTGCTCTATGTTTAATTTATTTTACTAATTTGTATTTTTTGAAGGTAATGATCTCATGGAAATATCTTGATTTTGGTGTATGGTTATATCACATCATTATTTCCATGCCTAAAATATGGAAAATGTCTGGCTAGATGGATTTATAATATGTTATTTTAAATTAGTTAGATCTTTGTATTCAGGTCATGGATAGCATAGTTATTACTATGTTACTATATTTATGAAGTAATTTGCATGTTTGCATTTGTTTTCAAAAGGTTCTATCGTTTGATCCATATATAAATACATGTTTGTGGGGTTGATTGTATCCAATTTTGATGTTAATTGTCTAGTTAGACATTAAGTTTATAATCTATGAGGGTATGAAAAATAAATTATTTCAATTTCATTGTAATCATGCATAGATGCCAGAACACCTTGAGTTGCCTATTTGATTAATAGTTGCTTAGAATAATAGTATAACTTTGTGTGGATATTGGAAAAATTAAATTATGTGATCATCAAATAAGCAAAGTGAATATTGGAATTATTATTATGTTTAAGATAGTATTAGAATTCTTCTTAGAATTGGAATGGTTTCACAATTAGGATATGTAAATTAATTATCTATTTCAATACAGTGGATATGATTAAAGGTTATGGTTGAGATTCGTTGTTAAATGGGGACATGAATGCATTTCAACTTAAAATTTTAATACTTCACAAATATATATTTATAATTAATTATATTAATTTAAGTGTCAATAAATAAAAATATGTTTGTCTAATTTGGATTATGAAATACCTATATATATTTAGACATGCATGGAATTAAGACAACACTATGATTAAAAGATGTGTAGGGGATAAGAACTACCTGGCATCATTTTAAATGGGATTCTTTGTCATTTTGGTTTAATTTAAAATATATACCATTTATAGTAATATCAAGTGATTGAATAGTGGATTAAACTAATGTGTTTAATTGAAGTTGGATTTTTGTATATCTTCCACAGTTATATCTCTCTAGACCAAATCTCTATAAACATACAGTAAAGAAAGCTTGATAAAAACTAAATAATGGTTTTGGTGTGAATTCCTGCTAGACATTAACACCATGGTTTATTGTCAAAATAATATAAACACCATATGAAAACTTATAGGTAAGCATAGGAATGATTGGTATTTATCAAAAGAAAAGGAAAAAACTTAGACATTGAAGACAATATCTAATCACATCATAATCATGACATATACAAAGTGCCAAAGTGTTGATTCAATCAATCATAGCATTATTGATAGTTTAAACATGCAAATGAAATAAAATTGAACATAGAAAAGAAGCTTTTATAGAGACAGAACTTGTATTTATTAAAAGAATGAAAAACTACTACAATTATCGATCTAGATCATTGTTATAGACTAGAGTGTAGAGAGGAACTTACAATAGTTCAAGAGCACTTTGGAACTTTTTTTCTCATCCCTAAAATATAATATGGCTCTTCTATAAATAGACAAGGACTGGAGATCACCTCTAAAAAGCATGAAGATCCCATCCTAGGCAATGGTGGCCACTCACTTTAATCACAACCATATTTCAAAAAAATAACCAAAATAAATTTGAACAAACCCACAACAAATCAATGGGAATCATATCCAAACACATAAAAGTGTCTAAGAGGTACCATCTCCCAACTATCTTGACTAGACATTCCTATATTTTAGTGTTATTGATACGAGATTAGACTCATTATCTATCTTGGATAAGTTCATTAGAGGATCTCAAAATATCACCTCTGCTTGAGTTACCAGTCTTTGGGAGACTTGAAAAACTACATCCATCAATGCCTAAACTCTTGAAGCTTGGTTGATGCTTTCAGTGCACTGGGTTGACAGATCCAACACCAATTAGGCTCTTTCATAATTTGCACTAGTCATTTTCTCCCTCATAACCTAGTCAAATTGACGTAGGTTAACTCTAAATTTTCCTTGGTCTAGTATACTACCATCTAGGTAGAACAACATTGAGATATTGGCCTCCCAAAAATATGTTGGTATCTTTTTCTTTCCCTCTTCCAAGGTTTATGTGGTAGTGCAGGCCAAGGCTAGCCACTCCTCCATCCCTACTCTCATGTTTATGACATAAGTTTGGTATAGTGCCAAATCTAAGGTACACATCAACTTTAGCTTTAGGAACATCCCCTTGTTGACCATGAACTATAGCTTATATCACTTCCCATCAATATTTGTAACTCTTCTCATTCAAGCTTGTGTCCTCTATATAATTGAATCAATCATAGCCTGAGTCTTCATTACTTTCCCCAAGATTAAGAAAATCAATAAAAAAGCATATTTGACCTACACAATTAATCCAACTAAGAATGTGCTTTTCACTTGAGCCTCAAGAGTCCATACTTATATTTGCATATCCTCAAAAATATTCTCAGACATGTCATGTATATCTCACAACATAGACAATGGATCCTTAGCTATCTTCTCTTCCCCAGTAGTAGTTCTCACCTTGGTAAGGAAGAATAGATCCTGATGGGTATGTCATATCACTGGGTTTTCCTACTACATAAACCTTTGAGTCGGTGCCATCTTTATGCTCCCAAAGGCTCTATCAAAAATCCATTACACATGTAAGTCACCTTAAATATCCATCTTTGTAGTATGTGTTCTTGGCATCATCATTTGAGCTGATGGTGATGTGGGACATGTGGCTGAAATGATGGTCAAAGGTAGATAATGAGGTGGAGGAGAGATGGAGGAAGTGGAAGTAGTGAAAGAGGAAAGGAGTGGAGGTGAAGATGGCATGGGAGTAAAGGAAGAAAAAATCAAAAGAGAATCCCATGGGAAGAATTGAGCTCTTCATATTCATAGGTCAGGTTGAGCTAAGATGGGATTGGTCCTAGGAATGGATCATGGAACAAAAGAGATGAGATGGGATGATTGAAGGTGAAGCTAGTGGGGCCTTAGGTGAAGGAGAGAGCAGGTTAGGGAACAGTTCATTGGGATCCTTTTAATGGAGATGAAAGAGTCAAAATATGGATCATCTACTTTTTATTTGGCCTCTTCTCTAGACTGGCTATAGGTGCTGAGATGAACTATCCCACTATGAAAACTAGAGGTACAAGAGCTGGTGAGGAATGACTTGGATCTACAAAAGTAATTATTTGGCTAACTTGAGTGGGGGATAAGAGTGTCTCTGTTAGAGGTGTTTAACTCTCAGAGGTTGTCAACATACTTGTTATCAAGGGCATGCCCAGAAAAGGCACTAGGAAGGCTCCAGGCTATGAGATGGGTTGAGTAGGAGGGAAAGAAAAAGTGACAATACTATAGAGAACTAAGCCTAAGGGTATTTTGGTGAAAGATGAAGTGAAAATACTAATAAATAATGAAATTAGAGAAGAAATAATAGGCATGGGAATAGAGAGTCAAAACACGATAGGAGAAAGGGGTGAAAGGAAAATAGGAGGAGATGGAGGAGTGAGTGTCTAACCCTAGATAGGTGCCCACTAAGTACCGCATTCAGGGCTCACTATTGAATTATCCCTAGTATCAAATTTTAGACATTAGAGTTTTGTTGATTTAGCAAATTACACTTGGGTTCTCTGGCACTGTGTATTTTGAGCTCATGATTTTTGGAGCTTGATGGAAGGCATTGCTAGAGAAAGTAGAGTTAGAGTGCCAAAATCATGTGGAGGATATGGAAGAGAAGGTAAAACTTGAGGAAACTAGGCTATTGGTGGAAGTGAAGCTTGAGGAATCATGGCTACCGGTAGAAGTGAGGCTTGAGGGCAATGTGGAGTAGGTGAAGGGATTTCTCAAGGAGGAAAAGATAGTGTGGTGCCATTTGGGATCCTACACAAGATATCTAGAGTGGCATATAAAGGAGACAAATATGGAGCTTGAGAAACCAAGACTAATGGTCAAAGTAGAACTTTAGAAATTAAGATTATTGTTAGAAGCGGAGTTTGAAGAGTAACTAACGAAGGTGGAGGTGTAGTTTATAGAAAAAAGGTGAAATGACCACTTATATATTATTTTTGAGATGGTCAGAGAAGTTGAAATCGGGTCCTCTATGGACTAAGCAGGAGCTAGAGTGGTTACTGAGGGACTTAAGTCAATATTTTTCCCTTTGTTCTTCCTCTTAGTCATTATCCATAATTGCACATCCTAGTCATTAGTAGCACTCAGGTAAAGATCATCATCATCCTTGGCCTGATGATCATAGTTTATGTTCATCTGAGGTCCATATTGTGAAAAGTGGGCTTGAATCACCCCTTTAATGTCCCATTATTGAAGTTTGTATTTTATTGGAGTGAAGGAGCCTCGATTGTTCGCCATCTTTTATATGGAGGGAAAGGACCTGTAAATATGCCCTTGTATCATGATGGGGAGTGAAGGGCACATATGATGTTATCACTATATGTAAATTTTGAGGATACCACTCACCAATTAATAGGTGATCTCCTTCTCTACTAGTTGGTTAGGCACGTAGTATGGCAGGCACAAAGACTCTAGCAAGAATCTCATGACTTGCATCGTTGTATCCTTTTTATACATCCAATAGTCCCCCATGGATGTGATAGACTTTTGCATTGCCTTTTAAATCTAGGTAATGGGAGCTTTATTGATCTCTTGGTACATCATTAGTTATAAATACTCATAGACCTCCAAGACATGTTGGTGGAACTGGTAACCATAGAGCTTGAAGAAAATATGGAAAGTTTGGCCACCAAGAATCTAGGTAGAAAATATTGATGATTTAAATGAGAGCATTCCAAAGATGAAATTGAGAATATAGCTCATCATGTAGAAATTTCCCCCATTATAGGCATATATAATGTCTTGGATCAAGTTGAAGTTGATCAATCATCAAAGGTTTGGGATATCAAAGTGAGTCAAAATCATGTGCAGTAGGGGCACCCATAGCTCATTGAAATGTTGGTAGTCTAGCTCTTCAAACAATTGATTTAGAAGGATCATGCCTACTCGTATCTCCTCTCAAAATGTGCATACTATGTGAGCATGGATATGTTTTTAGTTCACCCACTTGGAGTTTGGGTTCTCAACCCATTCCTAGAGGATAGTATAAATATGATGATCATCCATCAAATTTGATATTGTTGTTGTATCATATGAAAACAAGAAGTTTGGCAGGGAGTAATATACCTTGAAATCATTCTTGGATATATCAAAAATATGCTACCTAAAAGTGAGTAAACACACCTAATCAATAACACCATCCTATACTTGAATTCCCTTGTGAACAATGTTGTCTAGTAGCTCAACATAGGGAAACATCTCTCATTTGGCCATGACTCTATGGAGTCAACATAGTTTATAAGACCAAAGGTCATCCTTGTATTTAGCCTTCTAGTCATTGACATCACTAGAGTCCCTGGGGACTTACTCAATTGCTTTATATATGTCATTATAATGCTAATATCTAGTTAAACCCACAAGGAAAGTGGTGTCCTGATACTTGTCATTAGGCTTCATGTTAAAAGATGTACCGGCCATTTAAATGGAATAGAAAAAGAATTGAGAAGATTTCAGGTGTCAAAGGCACAGGATACAAATTTTTTTTGTGGATTTCAAAACAAGAAGTGTAAAATTTATTCTAAGCAAACAATGGTAAATATTAATAAACTTCCTTTAGGTTTTAAAATCTTGTGCATGCATGTCCCTACATTAATGTCATTTGACAGTTTACTTGCCATAAATTTAAAATTGGAGTTGGTGTCAAGATTTTTTTATTTTAATTCTAAATACATAATTGAATTTGGAGTGCATGATCCTCCACCTCCAACTAGATATAACTTTGGTGATGATATTTTTTCCTAATCTATTCAATCTAGTCTAGTTTCTCATTTTGATCATGATGAGCGTGTGACAAGCATATGATCGCATACCTTGGAGTTTCCTTGATTGATCCCCACTTTCTAATACATGTCATTGTTCTATTGGATTTTGATTAATGATCTCCATCTAAGCACGACTTCACACTCTATGCCTTTATCTTGAAATAGATGATGTGTTACCTAGGGACACATGTTTCACCTTGATCAGTCCTACTTGATATCTCCTACCCTATTCTAAAATTTCCAGGTCATAAGTAGCAACTAGTTCATATTTGTACTATGTGATGTGATAGCTTCCTATCAAGCCTATTATAGTGTTAATTTACACCCTTAGATAGAGTTTATCAGGCTCTCTTTAATTGAGATACACTATGGGAATAACCCTAGGTTGTGGGTCACCTATGGTGGGGTTGAAACTCCAGAGAAGGTCGACTTCCTCTTGATGGATCACCTATACTAATGCTTGCACTAGGAAAAGGGTTAGAAAGGGAAAATGGATCCTAAGAAATTTAACAAGGTGATTCACCAAATAAAAATGGAAAACTCCCATGAGCTTGAACCCACACTAGATCTACAAAAGACAATGCTATCTCAAATAACCTCAAAATAAAGCTAAGTGCATAAGTGTTTCATAGACTAGGTTCAGGAAGCAATGAATGCAAATAAAGAAGAGTTCTAAGACTCACTAAGAGCTTACATCAATGATAGAAAGAATAGTAATCCAGACTTTCATACAGCTTGAAAACACCCTAAAAAAGGTCAGAAAGGAGATAATGGACGAGGAAGAATCTCCTTCACTAGGCCATCATGCACAACTTACCAAACACAAATCCAAGGCAAGAGATAGGTAAAGAAAGTCTTTTATTGCATCAAGAGGTAGTTATTATAAATGCTTGATAGGGTTTATCCTAATCAAGAGGAGAATATCTTACAATATTTCAAAAATTCCCCTGATACTCCAAAAAATGATCAACCTTAAAAATGGGAAAGAATGGGTGATATATAAAAGAGGGAAGAGAGAAGAGGGGAAGCATGCATACAAAAATAATCAATGAACTACCACCACATTTATTGAATTCTAAACTATCTTTGATCTAATCAATACTAATCTTTTTCAACAAGTTAGCCTATATTTGGATCCAATAATCTTTAATCTTTCTCATTAGCTGAGAGATCCACTAGAAGATAAGGGTTTTTTTTGCATGATGAGTCATGACAAAGTTTGTTAGAGAAAATATCTTTAAGATATAAATAGAATCAATGCTCTAACTACTTTTCCAACCACCAAATCTCTTTTTTTTTATTCTCCATGCCATATCCATTGCTTCATTATGAGGGAAAGGTCCTTATATCCTTGGGCCTAATAAATCCATCACCATGTCTACTTTAAGAGGCTATAGGTACCTGTTTGTTGAGGCTATAGCTATGTCGAAGGATGAGACACATCTCAATAACCATATATATGCCCCTACTTCAAACCTAATCATAGGTTTACTATAGATGAAAACCAATCCTATTTATTGGTTTTCAAATAGCCATAATTACAATATAGATAAGTAGGTTGCTTGATTTCATTCCAATAACTAGCTGCCCATCTTAGATCTATATTAGGCCTAGAAAGACCTATTTATGTCTCTAATAATTTATGGAAACCGAGAACTCATTTTTTTACAAATATTATTTAGAGAAAGCAAACACGTTCATGGAATAATACTACACCCCTAGAAGATGGACCCTGCATGTTCCAAATCTTTGAACTAGAGGTTCATACCAAGCTTCAAATGGCATTGGAGTTTTATTGTTAACAACCCCTACATGTATGGTTGTGTTTACATGATGGTATTTAACTAACATCTAATATCAATACATACCCTTTAAAATCTTTATTCTTTGTTCTACCTAAACCGTGTTTGACCTCTACTTAAAATATCCTAGCTTTGATTTTGATATTGACCATCGATCTTGATATGGGCTCCCAAAATTGTGCCATCTTTCATCTCCCCATTCATCTCATGAGTCCTATAGTCAATCTTAGCTATTTCCTTTGCTTGTAACACATGGTGTTCTCATATTCATCCCTAGGATATGCTAACTCTTTTACCTCTCATTCACCATTAATATTACTTGGTATGATGGATCATGCATCATTGATCTTCCAAACCCACTGACAGTGTCAGTCATTTTGCACCATTAGATTTTTTCTTGAGCTCCCATGATCTTGACACTTTTTAGCCTCATGATTAAGCTAACCTTTTGACTTGATGCTCATCATTCATATTTGATGCATGATTGGATGCACACCATTGGATCTTGAGACCAACTAACATCGCTAGATCATCATTTGCCATTGGATCTTGATTTAGAATCCCCCAATATTGACACTTGTCAAATTTGCACTCAACCTAGGAATATTTAAATATAAATGGCTATTTATCGTATCTCAAATTTGGCATTTACATGCACATCTTAGACTGATGCTTTAACTTTGAAGTTCTATATCTTTAGCTATCAAGCTCATCAAGATACAAAATTTAGACATGAAGAACTTCATGTCCATGCAATCCTTTTAGCCTAAGAGGCTTTCTAATCACACTTATAAAATATACAACCAGACTAATATTGTTCATCCCTACATGATGTGCTCATGATGGTTTGGTTATTATGAACTTGTGCAATAAATTATTGTTTCATTAGAAGGTTCTAATGAACTTATAAGACTTTGTGTAACCTATTTCATGCCCCTAAATTCTTATGAACACCACGAGAATCTATTGGTATCATTTATTTTATAATTTTAGACCTACTTCTAAGCCATTTGATCATTTACTCCATCAGGAACTTTGCTCATCCTCTCTATCAAGGTAGAAGCTTGCTATGTGGGCTAAAATTGGCCAACATCTTTGGTGACTCATAGGGAAGCATACATATTATGCTTGAGAACCCATACTAGTTGCCTTATCTGATCTATTAGGCATGAAGTCACAAGTCTTTTCTCCTAGTTGACCTGAAATTATGAAAGGTATCTCCTTTAGATAACTTGTTCCTGAAGCAATAGGACCAACAAGAAACAAAACTAACAAAGTGCCCAGGGAACTTTAAAAAAGGAAACGCACAACAGGAAAAGAATGTGCACAATGAACTTAAGGGAAAACATAAAAACTAATCTAATATATATAATACTTTTTTCAAAATTGATCCTCCTAGATCAAAAGGAAAACTCCTTAAGTCACCTTTATGTGTTGAGAAAAGATGTGAAACAAGTTGCCTTTTAGACTTTTGCTTTATTGAACTTAGCTTCTTCATGATTGTTAATCCTTTTGTCATGCTCTCCAATAAATAAAATGGGATAAATATGTCTCCAATGTAGAAATAATCTTCCTCTAGTTCAAGACTTGATTGGTGATAGACTATAGGAACACTTGCAACCTTATCACCTAATGGCACTTTTGTATGTGAAATTTGACTATCTTATTCTAAGCAACAGAGCTCTAGTTCATCCTAAGAGGAAACTTCTTCTTGATCACTTGGGTCAATTCCAACCTTAACACCATCCTTGTTATGCTTACCTTGAAATAAATAACATGGAAGCTCACCAACCCATATATGATTTAAGATGTCATAGTCTTGTGGCTCTTGATCTAACCATTCTTCTTCATCTTTGAAGACATTAGTACTACATTCAATAGACAATTCATCTTAAGACTGGTCAGATTCTTCAACCTGATTGGCAAGTTCACCTTCATGTTCTAGAGGAGGCATAGGATGGTTTATAACCTCTACCTAGTCCATGAAGTCATGGTACAATTGTTACCATATCTCATTTTGATCCCCTTCCTCCTTGATAGTACACTCCAACTCATACACAACTATAAAATAATCTTCAATATGTTTCTCTTCATTCAAGAAGGTTGAATTTTTATTGTGTTCACCAAGGGGATTTACTATGGTGATTTATTCCTCATATTCACTCATGACATCTTCTTGATCAGCTATGACTTGAGATCTTTCCTATTCACTTGTTTCCCTCAAGATGGATTCCTTTTCTAATAAGAGTAAGGTCGAAGGTTGATGGATCAGTTCATGGGTTTGAGGTGAAGGATGAGATATGATGGATGGTTCATAGATGGTTATGGGAATGGAAGGAACCTTCTTGAAATTTGAAACCTTAAGAATGGTTTACTCTTTAACAAAATCCTATAGGGAAATCAAATTGAGTTGGGTAATGGAAGGATCATCTTCTTGATCAGCTATAACTTGGTTCTTTCCTCTTCATTTGTCTCCCTCATAATGGGATACTTCTCAAGGAAGGGTGGGATGGAAGGTTAAGGTTCATTGGATTGGTTTTCTTGATTTTCCCACCTCACTAACCTATCTATCTACCATCAGATTAAAGTCTTCATTTCATACAAATCATCATTGATAACACCATATTGGACTTCTTCTCCAATAGACATCTAGTTACCTATCAACAATTTCACTGACTTTGTAATCCTCTTTATGAGATGAAAAGGGATCACATCAAGTTATCTGTCCCATTTTCTCATCACCTCTTCTGATTTTATCATATTTGGCTTGAATGACAACAAGGATATGGTAGCAAAACCATAGATTTGACAAGGTTGGATAGAGGGGTAAGTAAGTTGATATAGACATATAGGCTCATTTTAGGGATGATATGAATGATTGGATTATTGGTATGGGTCATAATAAGGATGGTATGATTAACTTAGTTGATGATATGGCTCACCAACTTGATTAGGATAGAATTCTTCCCCAAACCCAACCATAAAAACTCATAAAAGAGACCAGATAAAGATAAAACTTGATTGAGGGCTTACTTGGACTATTGTAACAATTTTAAATATTTGAGTCTCCATTGATGTTTGTATATGTGCCTCTAAAGTCTGATTGGATGAAGAGAACACCAAAACTCTTCACCAATTAATAATACAATAAGTCCCATCGTGCATGCCAGAAACTATTGTAGCATCAATTTTGACCCTTGGAGGGGGTTCTTAAAACTCTCTCCCATTGATATACACTATGGTAATAACCCCATCCTATATGTCACCTATGGTGGGGTTGAACCTCTAGAGAAGGGCTGCTTCATCTTGATGGATCACCTATACTAATGCTTACACTGTGAAAAGTGTTAGAAAGGGAGAATAGCTCCTAATAAAGTTAACCAAGTGATGCACCAAATAAAAATGGGAAACTCCCATGAGCTTGAATCCACACTAGATCTACTGAAGATAATGCTAGCTCACACAACCTTAAAATCAAGATAAGTGCATAAGTGTTTCATAGACTAGGTTTAGGAAGCAATGAATGCAAATAAAGAGGAGTTATAAGACTCACTAAGAGCTTACATCAATGATAGAAAGAAAACTAATCCAAACCTATAGATAGCTTAAAAATACCCTAAAAGAGGTTAGAAAGGAGGACAATGGATGAGAAAGAATCTCCTTTACTAGGCCATCAGGCACAACTCACCAAATACATATCCAAGGCAAGAGATAGGTAAAGAAAGTCTTTTATTACATCAAGAGGTAGTTCTTATAAATGTTTGGTAGGGTTTAGCCTAATCAAGGGGAGAATATCTTGAAATATCTCAAAGATTCCCCTAATACTCCCATAAAATAAGCATCCTTACAAATGGGAAAGAATGGGTGATATATAGAAAAGGGGAAGAGAGAAGAAGGGAAGCATGCATACAGAAAACAATCAATGAACTACCACCATATTTCTTAAATTTTGAGCCATCTTTGATCCAATAAAGACTAATCCTTTTCAATAATTTAACCTTCATTTGGATCCAATAATATTCAAGCTTTCTCATTGGCTAAGAGATTCATTAGAAGATAAGGGTTTAGTTTTCATGATGAGTCATGACTAAGTTTATTGGAGAAAAGATCTTTAAGATCTGAATAGAATCAATGCTCCAACTACTTCTCCAACGAACATCTCTCTTTGTTTTGATTCTCCATGCCATCTCCACTTGCTTCATTATGAGGGCAAGGTCCTTATATCCTTGGGCCTAATAAAGCCATCACCATGTCTAGTTTAAGTGACTATAGGTACCTATTTATTGAGGATATAGCTATGTCGAAGGATGAGACACCTCTCCATAACCATATATCTTCCCCTAATTCAAAATTTATCATAGGTTTACTATAGATGAAAACCAATCCCATTTATTGGTTTTCATATAGACATAATTTCAATGTAGATATGCAGGTTGATTGATCTCAATCCAACAACTAGTTGCCTATCTTGGAACTATATTAAGCCTAGAAAGACCTATTTCTATCTTTAAGCATTTATAGAAGCTGAAAACTCATGTACGGACATATCTTCTTTAGAAAAAGTGAACATAGTTAGGGAATAATACTACACCCTCAGAAGATGGAACATACATGTTCCAAACCTTCAAACCAGAGGTTCATACTGAGATTTAAATGGTAATGGATTTTTATTATTGACAACCCTTGACTATATGATTGTGTTTTATTGATGGTATTTGATCAAGCTCTAATGGTGGTACATACCCTTTGAAATTTTTATTCTTTATTCGACCTAAATTGTGTTCAACCTCTACTTAAAATCTCCTGGCTTCAAATTTTAATATTGACCATCAATCTTGATTTAGACTCCCAAAATCATGCCATTTGTCAGTTCCCCATTCATCCCATGGGTCCTTTAGTCAATCCTGGCTGCTTCTTACGCTTGTACCATGTGGCATTCTCTTATTCACCCCCAAGATACAATGACTCTTTGACCTCTTGCTTATCATTGATCTTACTTAGTACGATGGATCGTGCACTATTGATATTCTAGACCCACTGACACTGTCAGTCACCACACACCATTAGATCTTCTCTTAAGCTCTTGTGATCTTAACACTTATCAACCTCATACTTATGCTAACCTTTTGACTTGATGCTCACCATTGATCTTTGATGCATAATCAAATACACATCGTTAGATCTTTGGGAACAACTAACATCACTAGATCACTACTCGTCATTGGATCTTGATTTAGACTCCTGCAATCTTGACACTTGTTGGATTTGTACTCAACCTAGGAATATTTAAATTCGCACAGTTATTTACCATATCTCAAATTTGACATGTACATGCATATCTCAAACTATTAGTTTAACTTTGAAGCTCTATATCTTGAGATATCAAGCTCATCAAGATATGAAATTTACAAAGCATGATTTTGGCATGAAGAACTTCATGTCTCTGTAATCTTTTTAGACATAGATGAATTCTAAGCACATTTACAAAATTCACAACCAGACTTATCTTGTTCATCCTTGCATGACATACTCATAATGGTTTGGTTCTTCTGGATTTGTACAAGAAACTATTATTTCTTTAGAAGGTTCCAATGAACTTATAATACTTTGTAAAACTTGGTTGATGTCCCTAAATGCTTATGAACACCATGAGAATCTATTGGTATCTTTTCTTTTGTAATTCAAGACTTGTTTCTAAGCCATTTGATCATTTAATCCATCAATAACTATGTTCATCCTCTCTATCCAAGTAGAAGCTTGGTATGTGGGCCAAAATTTGCCAACAAATCCTAGCTCTCTCATGATCTAACATATTTAACAAGTCTCAGAGACTTGCCTTTCTTGATTGTAAAAGCATAGTATACATGCGATCATAAAACTTGAATTTACCTTAGCTAGTCCCTATTTTATAACACGTGTCATTATTCTATTAGAATTTTTATTGACAATCATTATCCAAGCATAGCTTTGTACTCTATTCATTTATACTAAGTAGGATGATGTGTTGATCATGGCCACATACTGCATATTGATCATTTCTACTTGGTATATCCTATTCAATTTTGAGCATTTTAAGTCACAAGTGGCAATCAGTTTATCTTTTCATTATGTGACACTACAACTTCTTATCAAGTTGGGCTCTCTTAGTTTCTAACATCTCTAACAGGTCTAGGAGACTTTCCTTTCTTACTCATTATCACATGTTAGGCATGTCATCACATACCTTGATGTTACCTCATCGAGTCTCCATTTTCTGGCATGTATCATTGGTCTATTGGATTTTTATTGGCAGTCATCATCTATGCATGGCTTCATTTTTATGCCTTTTATCTTGAGTAGGTAGATGTGTCACTCAAGAACACATGACATACCCTGATTGGTTATGCTTGATAGCTCCTACTTGACTCTCATATTTTCAAGTCACAAGTGGAAATCAGTTCATCTTTACATTATGTAATGCAATAGCTTCCCATCAAGCTGAGTTGTCCTAGGCTCTAAAATCTCTAAAAAGTTCAAAAAACTCACCTTTCTCACTGTGGATCATGCATTGATCTATCACTAAGGCCTATTTTACTATTCTTTGACATCTCTAACAGGTCCTCTACACTTCCCTTTATCACTTTGAATGACATGGTGAGTTCCCATTTCATTGGGTTTTCCTGAGATCTGGCATTTATGACAGGTGCAAGGGAGTCAAATTTTTGGTTCTGAATGATGTGGTGATCTACCATTCACCTGGGTTGTCCTAGGCTATAACATTTATAATATTTCGATAGGGTTAATCTAACTTGGAATCATGTAGTGATCTCCCATTAGACCAAGCTTTCTTGGGCTCTAACATCCATAACAGGTTTAGGTGATTGACTTCTTAGACCCTAAATGATGGGGGGAGCTCCCATTGGGTTGTGCTCTCCCAGGCTCTAACATTTCTGACAGGTCCAAGAGAGTGGCGTTTCTAACTCCAATTCACATGGTAGGTTCCCATTAGGCTAGGCTCTTCAAGACTCACAAGACAATGAAGTAACAATGACAAAAATGAAAACCCTTCATTAAATCCTACTTATCATACATAAAACACTCCTCGACTACTATAAATATGTCATTGTAATGCTTGTACCTATTTATACCAATAGGGAAAGTTGTGTCCCATTAATAATAATGTGAAGCACACATGTAACCATATATCTTGGAGTTCCATACACTAGTCTCCACTTTCTTACATGTGTCATCGATCTATTATTTTTTTAATAATGGTCGTTATCTAAACATAGCTTTACACTCCATGCCTTTATTATGAATAGGTTGATGTATCACCCAAAAACATGTGCCACACCATGATTGATCTTGATTAATTAGTCATACCTTATTCTAAGATTTATGATTCAAAAAGAGAAACTAATTTATCTTTTCATTATATGATAAAACAACTTGGAAGGTCTTGGGCATTCCCCTCCCTAATACTGAATGACAAGGTGAGTTCCCATTGGGGTAGGATCTCTAGGGCTCTAACATCTCTAATAAGTGGGGGAGTCACCTTTCTAACCCTAAATGATGTGGTGATATTCCATTGGCCCAGGCTCACCGAGCTTCTGACATCTCTGATTGGTTTGCGAAATTGGCCTTTCTTACTGAATGATGTGGCAAGTTCCCATTGGGGCAGGCTCTCCTTAGCAATGACATCTATGACAAGTCTAGGGAACTGATTTCTTTGAATCTAAATGACATGGAAATGTACCATTGGGTCATGCTCTCTTTGGATCTAATAATTATGATGAGTATGGGAAACTATCCTTTCTTAATCTGATTGATGTGATGAGTTCTCATTGGGATAAGCTTTGTCAGATTCACAAGATGATGAACTAAGAACAATAAAAAATAAAACTTTCATTAAATCTTTCTATGTTATCCACTAAGCACTCAATTTTTCCATGGAGGATAATGAGTTTCTTTATCTAGGAAAATAATGGATTTGAGAAACATTTTCTCGTGAAAATCAATTTGCAGTGTTATCGACATGATATTCTAAAAATGAAGAAATACTATTTGGTTATTTTTTAAAAAGATAAAAAAGTCTGTTACTACTTGAGTAAGTTCAAAGTCATCTTTATTTTGAGGTTTATAAAAAGCATCATAGTATATTAGGCACAAAAAATATTTCTTGTACAAACCCAGTGACTATTTTGAGTCTTTTTTATTGATTTAGTTTCCAAATTTTGCCAATTATTAATAACTTACTTAAGACTTGATCAAAGCACTCTATTCATTATTGAAATGTTCATATTTTTTTAATTATATATTTTACTTATTTATGGCTATTTACCTTTTTATCATTATAGCTTTTAAATTTATAATTGCATTTTTTTTAAACAACACATTTTGATTATACGGTACATGTGGTTTAATTTTTTTAGTATTTAAAATGTGTCTATCTCATTGTTTGTGCACTATATAAATCTACACATAGAAAAAAACAAGGCATCGATCGCCTGGATTTCCATATTGTCATCAGTAACCATTAAAAGACCCTTTTTAGGCTTTTAAGGCTTATGCATGCATCTTTGTACATTAATGTCATTTGACAACTCACTTGCTCTAAATTTGAAAATTTGAGTAGGTGTTGAGATTTTATCCTTTTATTTATAAATCTATAATTAAATTCACAGCCCATGATCCTCACTACCAGACAGATATAGCAATGGTCATATGATGTTTTTCAAAATTGTCCAATCAAGTCCAGCTTCCCACTCCATTAAGAGCAAGTACATGGTTAGCATGTGGCCACATCCCTTGGAGTTTCTTCAGCTAGCCCATGATTTCTGACACATGTCACCCTTCTATCATTTTTTTAATCGATGGTCATTATTTAAGCATAGTTCTATGTTATATAGCTTTATGCTTTGCAGGATGATGTGCCACCCAGCAACTATTGGTGCACCCCAATTGGTTCTAGTTAATAACTGGTACTTCATTATGAGTTTTTTGGGTCACATGTGGCGACTATTTCATTTTCACATTATATAGCATTTTATTTTACCATTTGGCCTAGCTCTCCCAAGTTTTGATATCTCTGACAGATCAATAGATCTCACTTTTCTAAGTCTAAATGACCTAGTGATCATCTATTTAGTCAAACCTTTCTAGGTTCACACATCTCTAATAGATCCAAGAGACTATTCTCTAATAACAAATGATGAGATGAGTCCACATTGGGTGGCACTCTCCCAGCCTATGACATATTTGATAACTTTTGGGGACCCATCTTTCTAAATTTGAATGATGTTTTGATCTCCCATTAGGCCTAGCTCCACTAAGATCTGACTTTTCTAGTAGTTCTGAGAGACTACCCTCTCTGACTCTGAATAGCATAGCAAATCTATTCAAATTTAATTCATGTCACGAAAAACTTTTGTCACAACATTAAGCACTAATAAATGAGTGTTAACTAAATTCATTACTTTGAAATCTAAAAAAACAATGTCATCACGTATGTTATAAATGTCACACATATGTTGTAATAGCATAAATTAGTAAATAGATAAGATTAATAATTCTTTAGCAAATATTTCAATCAACCAATCCATAGGTCTTTTCATTGATAATCATAGTTATTATTCACTGATGACATTAGCATTTATAATAGCAATCAATTTAATTTTTATCTTTTTTTACGTTCGTTGTCACCATATTTTGGCATGATTCATTTGTGTCTATTTGTTTCATTATTGGTATTTTTTTATTTCCATAATGTCGATTTCAACTCTTCATTCTTACTGTTTGATTCTACTCAAATTTTAATTAACCCTACTATGCAAGAAGCTTTTGCTATCTTTTATTTTTTTATTCTTTCCAAAAACCACAAATGGCATTCCTTGGTAGATTCTCACCCCATTGTCTATACAACATCTTATGGATTTATCTTTAACAAGTTTTAAATGTTATCCTTCCTACTTTTAGGTAAGAATTTCTCTCCATCACTAACATGATCAAAGTTAGTTCCATGGTTACTTATGTATTTGTTACCAATATAATTTTCCTTCTCTCTAACAAGGAGAAGGTAAAATCCTTGGTTGAATTCTTTTCCAGTCTAGTCTTCAGGGTCAGTTTGGATGAAGCTATAGCTTCCCTAGATGATGATTAGGGAGATATTTTACCTTTCTCTAGTAGATACAAGTTTGGGTTTGTACCAATGGCCATGTTCAGGGACCTGGATAGGATATTATCTCTTGTCCATGATTACATTCAATCCTTGGTTTCTAAGATGGATTAAAATAGGTTATCTGGTTCTTTATTTTTCCCACTGCCTTTAAACAGTGCTTTGTCACCTCTACCTACTATGGAACACATGCATGTTGTTAAACATTCTCACCAAAGTATTGAATCAATGATATTATTATCCAAGATGATGTTTCATGGCATTTCCCCTTCTCCTCCATGGCTGGTTAGATAAGATCTGACAATAGTTACCTCAGCTTCGGAAGAACATTTGGTTATAGATAAATGCAAGTCCAAGTAGTTGGACACTATATCTACCTTGATGGTTCCTATTTCCAAAGTGATGGTTGTTGATTCAGCTTGTGGAAAGTTTCCTTTACTGGTTGGTGGTTATTCTAGGCCTGTCTTTGCTTTTAAGTTCATCAAAATCATACCAATTGACTATACTTGTGAATGTCTCTTTTTTTAATTTGATACTACTTTTCCTTTTTTTGCTTCTGTTAATACATTTTAATCCATTTTGTAACTTGCTCTATGTTATAGCAAAGAAATGAAAATATTTTGATTAGTGTTTTTTTGTAACTTGGCATACATGGTTAGTGAATAAACTAGGAATAAAAACTCTAAACAATCAAATTCATTTATAGTATAAAGCTAGAATAAAAAGATCTTATAGAGTTTAAATTGATTTATATGTAGCATATCCAATAATTATTATGTGTTGAATTCATATGTGTTCACTGAATTATATGTATATATTGATGCATTCTTAATGCACACCATAGACAATGAGGTGAACTCTAAAAATTTTAGATCTCAATGGAGGTAAACTACACTCCAGGGCATTATATTTTTGCAGATGATATATTTGAAATAATAGATTAAGTTATGTTTTGTTTTTGTTTTTTTTTTTTTTTGATAAATACCAAGTTTATGGGACCCATATTAGAGAAAAGGGATCAAGATTGATATAATAATCTAATAATATAGAGTTTGGTCAATGACGTGGCTAATTATTTTTCTTGTTTTTTTCTTAGACTTGTCATCAATACCACCAATAGGTTTTATACTCAAAAAATGATCCCATGGAACCATGGTTTTTTAATAAATAAAAATTAAAAATTAAAAATTAAAAATGGGGGTCCATATTTTTAGAAAAAGATTGTAGAATTTTATTTTCCTATGCTTCATCATTCATTAACTGCTCAATGCAACCATCGGTTTAGCTACATGCAGACACTAAAGCCACTTCATAGTGATTATTTGGTAGTGTATTTAGAGTGTATATATATATATATGGTTTTATTTAATTTTTATAAATATAATTGGATAGATTTATCTTTATCTTATATTGGATTATATCTTATCTCATTACATATAGAGATTTTAATTGAATTTATATATTATCTTATCCCATTATATATATATAATATTTTGCTTAATTATTATGTGGATAGACATTCCTCCAATATAGAGCATCTAAACCAATCCATGTAAAATACAATAACTGTCGAGTTGGTCACGATATTGGATCTTTGCATAGAATATTGAACAAATCTATGTATGGAGCAATGAAATCATAGGTAAATTGTAAATCAGGAAGAAGCTTGTCTTTACATAACAACATTGTAAAATATGACTTGTTTACATAAAATCGCATTAACCTACCTTACCTTCCAAAATGGAAAAGTGGGGTACATATAGGGAAAATTAGGGCAACATGAGGAAGCCTCTAGTTTTCCTAATCAGATAATTACATTAAAATATAATTAGCCTATGTGACCCTTTTATAACTAACCTAAGGAACCTTAATTGACATAGAATGGCCATAAGGCCATGTAGGTAAAAACCAATGGGAAAAATCACTACACCAACACCCCCCCCTTAAACGTAGCTTAGGTGAGAGGAGAATTGGGTCCCGACATTAAAAACCTGATGAGGTACCCAAGTACATAATGAATAACCTCCATAAGAGGAAGAAGAAGGTAGAGCAGCCCTAACCCCAATGAGAGCTCAAAGATGAACAAATTTACTCTCTGTGAAGGGCTTGGTCAGAATATTTGTAATCTTCTCTGATGTTGGACAGTATTGAAGATCAATGACTTATTCATTGATAAGCTCCCGAATGAAGTGCATGTGAATCTATATGTGTTTGGTCTTTTGATGGAGAACTAGATTCTTACAAATATGGATAGTGTTTTGGTTGTCATAGTAGATGATTGATGACTTATGAAATTGGATACCAAACTCAGTGAGAATCCCTTAAAGCCAAATTGCCTCAGTGATGGCATTGACAACCCCTCTGAGTTATACCTCTGAAGATGATAAATTAATTGCATGTTGCTTCTTGCTTGACCAACTTATTGGACCTTAACCAAGTGAGAAAATATAGCTTATAATAGAATTTGGACTCTGAATATCTCTAGCCCAATCTAAATCTGTGTATCTGATCAAATCAACCTTTGTTCCTACTCAATAGTGTATCACATAGTTGTGTGAACCCTGAATGTAGTACAAAAGTTATTTAGCTACTTTACAATGCAATTCATATAGCTCCTACATAAATCAGGAGAGCATGCCAACTGCATAGGATATGTCAATTCTAATGTGTGTGAGATAGATAAGACTACCTACAAATTGTTGATATGGAGTTGCATCAACCACTGGTGTAGGACAATCAGCCTCAAGCTTCACACCAAATAAGAAGGGAGTAGGAGTTGGTTTACAATCAACCATGTTAAACCTCGCAAGCAAGTCAAGAGAATACTTGGATTATGATAAAGTTATCCCAAAATTCGACTGAATGATTTTAATCCTGAGAAAGTAATGCATCAATCTCATGTCTATCATTGAAAATTTATCTAAAGTACATTTTTCGCTACTGACATAGATGATCATGAGGTCCTTGTAATCAGCAAGTCATCCACATAGAGAATTAGGATCAATAGAGAATCATCCTATTGCAAGATGTAGACATTTGGATATGAGTAGCATCTAGGGAACCTAACTTTGAGGAAAAAGGAGTCCATCTTGGCATATCATGCCTGAGGGCTTGTTTGAGTCCGTAGATGGATTTTTTAAATTTGTAGACCAAGGTGGAATCTTCCAAAAAGCCTTGTGGTTGATCCATGTAGATCTCTTATTTGAGGTCACTATGTAGAAAAGAACTCTTGACATTAATTTGGTGAACATCCCACCGATGTATGACTACGATGGCTAAAGTGAGTCTGATAGACATCATCTTGGCTATAGGGGAAAATGTCCTATTGTAGACTCTGCTAGGTACTTGAGAAAACCCATTTACAACTAGATGAGCTTTGTCCTTATCAATAGACCCATGTACACCATACTTAGTCCGATAAACCCACTTTCAATGGACCAATTTTCTTCCTTTAGGAAGAGGGACTAAGTCCCATGCTTTGTTATTGATTAGGGAACTATACTCCTCCTGCATAGAAAAATCCCATTATGGAATGCTAGATGCCTCATAAAAGGTTTGTCGATCTAAGACAATGGCTAGGTAGGCATGTGAAGTCCCCTGAAACTATGAATGTGTCTTCCTTATATTTGATGTATTTTCAACCCTTTTCGTAGCACTTTGAAGTGTCTATTTAGCCTAAGTGGGACCAAAATTGTATGAGATTAGAGAATCAAGAGGTGAGCCATCATCATCTAAAGTGTGAGTGTGAGATGGAGGAGGATAATCCTTATCACTACTCTCATCACTTGAACTTCAAGAAGAAGAAGAGTCATCTTGATCATCAGGAGGATTTTTAGGTGGATCCACATTACTATCTGAGGTGAAATCAATGTCTAGTGAGACTTTTGAGGAGTCTGGAGTGATATTAGTGAGTTCAAATGGTCTCTTACGAAACTTAACACTCTTTTCAATGAATAACTCATGAGTTTTAGGATGTAAAATCTCGTATCCCTTAGTACCCTCTACATACCCAACAAAGATACAAGAGTGACTCTAAGGGTCTATTGCCTTGCATTTCTTCTTTGAAACATGAGCCATTGTTGGTGATACAAACACTTGAAAGTGATCTATTATGGGCTTGTGACCATCCCAAGCTTCAAAAGGAGTGATTCCTTTCAAGGTTTTATGTGGAACATGGTTATGAATGTAGCATGCATAATTGATTGCTTCGACCCAAAACTAAGGAGCAAGAGACTTTGATTGAAGCATGAAATTATCCACTTCCTTCAAGGAAATGTTCTTATGTTTGACCACACCATTCTGCTAAGGAATGTATGGAACTATGTGTTGTATTCAAATCCCCTCTGATGTGGAAAACTAATTAAACCTATTATTTTCATACTCCCCACCATTATCAATCCTTAATATTTTGATGGAATAATCTAACTGCTTCTCTATAAATGCCTTGAATTCCTTGAAGTGATCAAATACCTTAGACTTCTTTTTGAAAAAAAAACACCCAAGTGTACTTCAAAATATCATTGATGAATGTGAGCATGTATCTAGTCTTGTTGAATGAAGGTTTTAGAAATGGATTTGCTTTGTTACTGTGGATAATTTCTAATTTTTGATCAACTCTCCTTACTTTGCCCTTCTCATATTTCTCTTCTAGATGCTTATCAAGAATGTAGCCATTGCATAAGTGATCTGAGAATTTAAATTTAGGTAACCATAAAACCATGTCTTGATTACTAATTTTATCTAGGTAATGGTAGTTTAAATGGATAAACCATTCATGCCATAGTTTGCTCACTCCATCTGCATGAGTAAGTAGTGCAGTTGAGGGTTGATCTGGAGCAAATTGTGAGAAGTTATATAACCTAGATTGATGATTGGCCTTCCCATAAGCCACTATAGTGTCATTGTGCAACTCCTTGATAACCATTGAATCAAGTGTTAACTCAACTCACTTCCCTGCACCTATATGAGTGATTTAGTACACTGATAGAAGATTGGTGGATAGTGAAGGAACACATAGAACATCATTGAAGGTCATGTCACTTACTTCAATCGATATTTTACCATTGACTTCTACCAAAGTGTCATCACCCATGAGAATTGAAGGCATATAACATGGCTCTATTTCTAAAAATAGATCCTATGAGGGGGCCATGTGAAAGGAAGCACCTGAGTCAATAACCTATGTTGAAGGCTAAGAAGCTACTGCAATAAGTGCCTTGCCCTTATTTTTACCCTTTTTTGTCTTTAGCCTTTGTATAATCTTGTGTGGGCATGTTCTAAGTTGATTATTTAGGAACACTGATGTTATTCTTCTCAATCATCTTATTCAAGGTGTCAATCTTCTTTTTCATACACAAAGATTCATCATGCCCAAGTTTATTACAAAAATTACATTTGAGTTTCTCCTTCTTAGGTTTCCCATTTGAGGACTCATTTGATTATGCCTTAGGCTTGGCATCTAATTTTTTATTCTTCTTGTGCCCATAATCTGGTTTAGACTATTTCTTCTCATGTTTGCCATTGTTAGAAGGCTTCTTCTTATCCTGAATGACAATTAAGGCATGTGATTTTGAAGACTTTAGTGTACCCATTTAAAATATCTTATCTTGCTCCTAAGTCAAATAAACAACAAACTCATCGAATGATGGCATTTTCTAAGTGGATCCAATTTCATGTTTGGTAGCATGAAATGTAGAGATGAAAATTGCATAGTCATGACCTAGTTTTGTAAACACGAATAGAGTCAACTAGTCATCTATTTTCTTAATGCCATATTATTTAAATTATAATCTCAATGATTTAAACTTTTAAAATAAGTCTTTTATGGTGTCATAGTCACCTAGGCTCAATGTGATGAGCTCATCTCCAGCTCATGACCCCTCATGATGTCTTGTATTCCAAAAAGCTTATCTAGGATGGTCTAGACTTCGTTGGGAGTTTTTATAGATTCAACATGAAACAGGAGGTTGGGAGACATTGATAGGCATAAAAACCCATAGGCCTCATCACATCTATTGTACCACCAAACCCTTTCTACATCTGTAGATGACTCAGTTTCCTCACCCACAGTTATTTGATAGAATCATTTACCTCTCAAAATGAGTTGCATTTTAGACTTCCAATCGAGAATAGTTAAATGGTGTGAGTGGTTCAATATTTAGATCCATTAGTATAGATTCGATTGAGATAATTTATAGAATTGAGATGAAATTAAATAATAGATCATACATAGTACAAGTACCCCCTTTGAACTATCAATAAGACCTCCCCTAAATTTACAATGCAACACACACTCAATATTAGACATCGGGCACCATCGAGAATGCATCTATGAGAAATTAGTGGGAGAGAGTATGAGAGGGATGTCAGAGATAGTCGATAATGCATCCAAGAAAGGTATAATGAGTTTTAAGCCATTATACTATGAATAAAATAGATGTTATAAAGGACCTAAAATAATATCACCAATGCGTAGAGCTTGAAAAAATATGCACTTAAAAAAAATAACACTGAAAATGGAGCTATAAATTGAAATTTATGGCACTAACAAGTTATTACTTCTACATATTCCTAGACCCTTTCCAAAAATGGAATTTTTTTCCAAACTTGTGATTTTTTACCAAAAAAACATGAATGGAGAACAAATGAAGTAGAGGTACCTCACAGTCTTGAAAGAGTAACCCAATGTTTTTAGACTACTTTGCTTCCAACTCTGATCAGTAATGACCCTTATAAAACCCAAGTTGGTCTTGAAAGAGTAATCCGAGTTTCCTAAACTACTTTGCTTCCAACTCTGAGCAGTAATGGCCCTTCTAAAACCTAAGTTGGTCTTGAAAGAGTAATCTGGGTTCCCTAGACTGCTTTGCTTCTAACTTTGAGTAGTAATAGCCCTTATAAAACCTGATTCAGTCTCGAAAGAGTAATCTAGGTTTTTCAGACTATTTTGCTTCTAACTCCGAGTAGTAATGGCCCTTCTAAAACTTGAGTAAGCAATAGACCCTTAAAAGTCTGAGTTGGTCTTTTGTAGTGTAATCTAAGTTTTAACACCCTGTTTACTTAACTTCATGAATTTGTCAGTAAATAAACTCTATAAGTCTGAGTTGGTCTTTCATAGTGTAATCTGGGTTTTGGCACCCTACTTACTTAACTTCATGAATTTGAAAGTAAAGCAAATCTACAAGTTTGATTTGTTCTGTTGGATAAGTAATAGCCCTCTCAAATTTTGGATTGGTCAATAGACTCTCCAATACATGCAACATGAAGTAGATTAACTGCAGAGCTAAAGTAATGACCACCTAAAAATATAAGTAATTTAGAGGTTTGATGGCATGCAAATCAAGGTAAGCCAAAAAAATTCAAAATACTTTAGCAATGAAAATTTTGTAAGAGACCCATTTGAGATTTTGACCTGAAGAAGAAAACCTAGAAGGTGTTTTTGTACAGCAATACAGGAAGTAAAATTTTTTGTAAAAAAATAAAAAATGGTGCCTTGGGATGCCAAAAAGAGAGGAAAAAATTAACTCCCCCAGATTAGGTCATGTTTACAATCGATCCAAGGGTTTTGGCACCTTCTAAAACCAATGGCATATTCATTTTTGAGATCTAAAGCTCCAATAAAAAAAATTGCACTAATTCTCCAAGGAATCCCACCAAACCCTTCTTTATGTTGGAGTAGTGAATGTAGCAAGATTTCACCACAAATATTGTTACATTACTAGCATAAATGGCTCTGATACCATGTCAGATTGGCCATGATCTTGTATCCTTGCATAAAATATTGAGCAAATCTATGTGTGGAGCAATGAAATCATAGATAAATACAGAGGAAGAAGCTTGTCTTCACACAATAATATTGCAAAATATGACCTGCTTACAAAAAATTGCATTAACCTATCTTACCTTCCAAAATAGAAAAATGGGGTACATATAGGGAAAATTAGGGAAACATGAGGAAGCCTCTAATTTTCCTAATTAGACAATTACATTAAAATATAATTAATCTATGTGACCATTTTATAACTAACCTAAGGAAGGTTAATTGACATAGAATGGCCATAAGGCTGTGTAGGCAAAACCCAATAGAAAAAAACACTACACCAACAATAACTAATTAAAGTTGTCAATTTATATATTAGAACATGTATTATATAAAATAATGTTTATATCTAGTATATAATATTTATACAATAATTACCATTACCTTATTTAATAAATGATATAAATTTATAATACTACATATAATATATTATATATTACTAGTAATGATATATTAATATTTGTTATTATTATAATTTATAATATTCTATACATTAACTATAGATAATAAATTGTAAATTTTATGTATTATGCTTTGTTATTGGCTGTGCAAAATCATAATAATTGTCATCACAGCTATTTATTATCGTAATAAATTTTATTGGCATTATTACAATCTTATATAGCACAAAAAAATATACACAACCTACTTCAAGTTATAATCAAATCCATTTCACAACTAGACACCTTCTCAGCTAGGTACATGTACTAAAGCCACTTCATGACTCTTGTTTATTTATTACCAAGGAATAAATCATAGATTATTTTATCCTCATGTGAATTATTAAAATCTCTATCTATCATGCCTTGACATTAAGGATTAAAATGTAATATTTAATCTTTTAATAAAAAATAAAATGTAATTATCACACTACAAAGTACCCAAAAAAATAAAGAATAGATGTTGAAAGTGATGGTATTTTTTCATGTAAAAGTGGGGTTCATGTTAGTAAAACTCAAAAGGGTTTATAAGATCTACTATAGTCACACAAAAAATTGATCAAATTGGGTAAATTATAATCCAAATTTACATTATTTTGGTATTTGTCTTTTAAATGACAATTTTGGTATTGTGAACTTAATGAAAATTTATATTTAGCTATATACAAGCTCTCCCTGCTAAGACTTAAGAAACTATGATGAACGAATAACTACAACATCAAAATATCATAATAAAAAATTAAAATAAGTATGAACATCATGCATAGGAAATAGTGCCAAAAGGAGGTGGTGGTAGATCATCCTTGAAAGGAAGAGTAGCCCTAGAAAAAGATATCCCAAAGGAGGATTCATAGCAACCCACCCATCATGAACATTCTTTTGAGGAGCCAAAGGCATCATAATTCCCACTCAAGAAGAGAAAGCATCATAAATCCCATCTAATCACCACCCTGCATTGATAAACACCAAAGATATATCCCAATAGAGGCTTTTTGTGCCACTGAGAACTACAACCCCCCACTGAGTAAGAGGGGAGGATAAGTGGCTCCATCATTTTTTGGTTGTTAATGGAGGGGACCCTTGTAGTGGAAGATCTAAAGGAACCCTAATAAAGGACATGGTGCACTCCCCCACTAGTTGAGGAGCTTATGGAGATGCTTAAACTTAAAGGCAACCCTTTCTACTTATGCCTACATTTGCAAACAAGTAGAAGAGAAAATAACTTTATCATTAATTTCAAACCACTTTTAAATATCATCATTATTAAAAATCAAAACTTTTATAGATTTCCAAAGTTTAAGAAGGCTAATATATTTTTAAAAATCCATATAGATGTTATATATGTTAGCCACTGATAATAATCCCTAAATAAGGCCATCGTCTAGTTAATGATCTTTAGGTGGAAATGTCAAAATAAAATGTGAATCCATAGCCAAGCTTCATAGGAAAAAATACAAGGCCATAGTAAGGGTTTAAACATCTCAGGTGTAGAACATGTAAGGCACATGGGATTAGAAACTCGAATGTGCTTGAGTCTATACTTTGGTAGAAAAGAAACCAAATAAAATGAGCGAGCTTGGGTCTGAGCTTTAAATTCCATATCCTGTTTAGGTGGGAAAGCCACATTCTAGGAGAGAATTTTAAACTCCACAAACTATTCAACTTGATAAGAACCATGAAAAAAGGGTTCCTAATTGGATTTAAAAAAATCTTGGAGAGTAATTCTTTAAAATAGTATAAATAATCCATTATCAGTCTCTCCACAAGGTAACCCCAGGTTGCAAGGCAAGTTTATGCATTACAACATCTGACATAAAGTCATAATTATGTATAAATGGAATACATGTAAGAAGATAAACACTTATATTTCCTCTAAAGAATAGGACAATGAATCCAATCTTTAAGAAAGAGAAGATTTCTTACAACAAAAATACATTTTTAAATGTTGAAGGGATATTATTCCTAAAGTTTCACACTACAACATGGCATGAAAATTGTGCCACTGATTGGGTTGGATTTTTAATGATATGTGATTTAACAACTTAGCACACTACCCTAGACAAATGCTTATGAGGCTTGTGTATTAAGTGGGTCCCCTTAGCTTGTGATTATTGCCAAAAATAGATAAAGAAATAAATAACACTAGGTTAATGACTACTCATGAAGATCATCTTGATTTGAATGTAAACTTACAAGATTAAAATTCCCACAAAAACCAAAGTACAAAATTAAATGTTTTTAAATTTAATATTATTATTACCAATTGTAGGTTTTCACAAGCAATTTAATTAGAGTAAAATGAAATAAACTATAATAACATTACAGTAAATATCTGAAAATTTTGGGATTAGAAAAAATTGTTAAAGGTAGGGTAAACTTAATGGAAATAAGGTTATTTTTTGAAAATAAGTGTTAAATTGAGAAAAATTTAGGGAAATTAGAGAAACTAGTGACAATATAAAAATGAGATAAATTAGTGAAATTTGAGCCAATTGGTGAAATTTTGTGGAAATATGGAAAATTATATTAAAATAAGGTAAATTATGTTTAAATGAAGAATTAGATAAGTTAATGAAAATTTTGAGAAAATGAGTGGAATTATAGTAAAATTAGTGAAATTGGGGAATTTAGAATAATTTTAATGTAAAAATGGGGAGATTATGGAAATTAATGAAATTTTGGGATATTAGAGAAACTATGAAATTTAATAAAACTTGGGGAAATTAGGGTAAAATTAAACAAATTAGATAAAAATAGAATAATAAGTCAAAATTAGAAAATTTACTAAAATTATTTGAAAACCATAAAATTTAATGAAAATAGGATGTTAGTGAATATTTGAGAAAATTAAAGAAATTCAATAAAATTATGGAAATTAGAGTAATATTAGGGAATTTAGAGTAAAATTAATATAAAATAAATAAATTAGGGAAATTAGTGACAAATTGGGCAAATTGGAGAAATTAGGGAAATAAGGGTGAAATTAGTGAAATTTGGGGGAAATAGAGTAAAATTAAAAATATACTTTTTTTAATCAACATTTTTATTAAAGATAGTGAAATTATAGGCTTTTAATTTCATATCATCATCGTCATCAATATTTTATTTTAATGTATATTTTATTATTCTCATCATCATCATCATCATCATCATCATCATCATCATCATTTTAACAAGGAATCAGTAAGCGAAGATGACCTTGAACTATGAGATGAAAGGTTTAAGACTAAATAAGCCTACTATTATAACCCAACTTTGTACAAATTCCCCACTCCATGTAGAGTGTATAAATTGGGGCTCATCCCATGACTACTAGGTATGGGGTGAGTTATGTAACCTCCTTGACTTATGGGGAAAGACATCAAGGGTGCATCATCATCATCATCATCATCATCATCATCATCATCATCATCATCATCATCATCATCATCATCTTAATTTACATTTTTATTTTATAGATATGTCAGGCTCTAAAAAGTTTAATTTTTTATTCCTCACTAGAATTATCTAATATATGTTGACCTCGAGACATGACTAGTTTTACTAAGTTATGACCTAGACCATGCATGCACAAGAAAAGTATAGTCAAAGACTGGTGCCAATACCTAAAAAAATAATAGATTGGCATGTAATAAATATAATCAATCCATATGTACATGCCCATCAAAAAAAGTAAGCAAGCATAGCATGCATCGATAGAGGAACCCATGTACACATGCTAGTGTAGGCATTTTCTCACTATGTGGTTTGACCTACATGGTCTAATTAGTTTACTTATGTTAATAATAGGTCATTAGGGTAAATGTAATTTAAATCATTTTCTAATTATTAGTTGAGTTGATTACCTTTTTGGATGACCTAATTTCTCACTATATAATATACCTTCTTAGGTACTTTTTGGCTAATGATACAAATACAATTTTTTGGTTGTGAAGATAAGATTCTTCTATTATTGAGTTATTCTTTAGATTTCACTACTACATATAGGTCCAGCTTCATGCATTCAATCCTATCCAGATATATCCTTGATTGGGGTCCACTCTACCATTGTATCAGAGATTTTATGGTATTTGAATGCCATTTTTCCTATTTTGAGATCTAACACTCTAGCTTGTTTAGGATTTTTCATTGATTTAAGTTTTTTGGGGTTTGGTGAGGTATATACAAAATCCATGAAAATTTACATATCCAGAGTCTAAAAGTGAAAAAAAGATAACACCATAAAATTTAAAAAGTGGAAAAACCCTAAGAACTATTATAAACATGACCTAGTTCCATGACCAGTCATTTTTTACCATTTTTTAGGGTTTTAAGTCTATTTTTTTAATTCTAAAAAAATCCATACATCCAATGACTTTGAGGAAAAACTATTTCTAAGTTTTTCTAGGTTTGTTAGGAAACCAAGTGGGTCTTACTATATTTTGGAGGAGTCACACAAAATCTATATATTTGAGTGTTTTCTAGTCTCGATGGAGTTCCTAACACTCGCATGAAATTTTAGTAGTTTTTATCATTCGATAGAATTTTACCCTTACTCAAGTACTGTCATAATTCACAACCCTTCTTTCATACTTACTAGACCCATGACCCCTGTAAAGCATACTTCATATTCCATGAAGTGTAAAACACATTTTAGGTTCTATCAAGTGCAAAGCACACTTCAGGTTATACTAGGATCAAAACACACTATGGATTTTATTAGGTGTAAAGCACACCTCAAGTTTCACTTGGTACAAAGCATGATTTTGGTTCTGATCAGTGTAAAGCATGCCTTAGGTTATACAAGTGTAAAGTATGCATTAGTTTTTTCTTCCTAAAAAGCATGCTACAGACTCCATCGACCCTATTTACACGTGACATTAAAGAAACTATCAAATTTAATAGAGTGAAAACCCCTCATCCTAGCCCTTATCTCCCTCGTCACATGGGAATTTAATCCATTGGTTATAACTAACCTAAGGGGGCTTAACTTTTCATCACAAAAGTGGCCAAAATTTTGCACACCCAAGTTTTATTTGTAAAGTGGAGACCATTATTTTTTATGAGCAAGAAACATTCAAACTTCCATAACTTTTAGCTAACAACTCCTTTTTAGGTGCCATTTTTTTAAGTTGAATGTTTTATAGCTTTATACATTAGTGATATTCTCATGCCTTGTAAAATTAAACCTATATCGATTCATGTAGGGCTACACATCAAGTATTTTAAGATCACATAGTCCAACACATATTTCATTTTTACACCATGGATCAGAGTCAATTATCACTTCTTATATCATTCAATTATCACAAGTGTATATTCAAAGTGCAAATCCTCTTGGGGAGAAAATTCTTACACTAAATCACCATGGCTATAGAAAAATAATCGACACTTGATGTAGAGGAGGCAAAGTGGTTTAACAGAAGTGACAAAGCCTATGGTCTACTATACATGTTTGTCTTCTGACATGCTCTTTCACATTTAATATGTAGTTACTCCTAATGAAATCTAGACCACATTGGAAAAACTCTTTGGGAATCAGGACATAATGAGGGGTCATAAGTTGGATAATGAAATCATCATTTTGATCCCAATCAACTTTGACACTATATAGGACTTCTTCACAAGGTTTATATCACTTAGAGTGAAGTTGAAACTGTGTGACATTGACAAAAATGATGATCAATTAATTATTTGAATCCTTACCATGTTGATAGTTGACTATTCTATCTTTATTTCTACCTTCCATGATACCAAGTGTGCCCTTGGATATATATAGACCATGTCATCGTTATATGATTTTTTTACTAACTTGACTTGGGAGCAAGACAGGCTTATTCAATTAGTTATACTAGAGTCATCTAAATCACATGCCTTAATTATGAGTCATGTCAAGAAAAAGGCTTCCAATAGTAAGGAGAATAAATAAAATAAGGACCTAGAGCAAATAAAGGATAAAAAATATGATGTTAAGTCTATCATCATTTTAATATGGGAAACTTTATGCCTGCTATAAAAAATCTAGGCATGATGTATCCAATTGCATGAAGCAGATTGACCAAATGACAAAGATGCTCAAGAAGCACCATATCAGTGACCCTTATTCTTCCAATCAGAGTTAATCAACATAGGAGTCTTCTAAAGCCAAAGATAGTAAAAATGGAAATGATAAGGGCAAAACACTTACTATAATTATGTCTTAGCCTTCCACTTGGGTAATTGGTTCTAGTGCCTCACACCACATGGCTTTATCATAGAACATGTTCTTGTCCTTGGAGCCTTATTTTATGCCTTCCATCTTATTGGGTGATGATAATTCCATAAAATTTAGTGGGAGAAGATCTATTAAATTGAATGATGGGACATTTCATGATGTTTTATGTGTTCCCTCTTTATCTACCTATCTCCTATAAATTTATTAGATCACTCACATCAGTTCAAGCAAGAGAATTCAGTTCACACCTAATTTAGTGGTTATTAGGGAAGAAAATAATGAGTCCATAGTTGCATTTGGGAAAACAGATCAAGATTTGTTGCTCCCTCCTTCAATCAATCTGATGGGTTCACATGAGAATGCAGACTTAAACCACCTAATTTAAAATTTGAGAAATAATAGATTTTAAATGACCACATTACATTATCATTGTCATAATTTTGTGTGAAATAAGGCATGATGTGAAATTAAATGGGTCATCAATATAAAATGAAGGGCCATATTGGAATACAAGTATCTCTGCAAGATTAAATATTTAATGGTATGTGGATGGAATCCATGAATGTTTACATTTACATACTTTTAAATGTTAATGTCTTTATATCAAAATTAATAATTTCATTAACATACCAGTAAATGTTGAGTCAGATGTATCAAACAAAATCCTTCTATAAAATTGTGTTGTTATGCTTTTCATATGTCATTGTGATTCATGATGTTATGTTATTCATTCACATTTTCAACATTACATATATTCTTTCCCATAGTTATTTTTGATAGTTTTTCCATTCTATTGTCAATTACTTATATAATTTGTTGATTGTTATAATTCAGCATGAGAAATGTGAAGAATAAAATGTAGTATGTTAGAAGATGGCTAGGTGTAATTGTAAATAATAAGTGAGTAAAACTTATTGAAGTTCATGATGAAGAGGTTAGCGAAGATGATCAAACCACTAAAAGTAGGTAGACAATGAAATTTTTGTATACTAAGACCATTCCAACTAGGCAGAGAAGGAAACCAACATAAATGTTAATGTCACTACATATAAATCACTATAGTTTGAGTGAACAAATGAAGATATGAAAAATTCAATGAGAGATGTGAATTAAAATGGTTACTCCACGTACACTACAACAATAAAGTGGGGCATGAAACCTAATACTTTGTCCTATTAGATGAAAGGAATTACAACTACTAACAAGAGGGAGCCACCCACTATTTTATCAACTACAAAAGAAAGTGAGATAGTACAATGGTGAAAGGACTTATCCAATATGGGGCATGGGTTAAACATATCACATTGACGGCACACGTTACCCACATATGCAAAATCAGGCCCAACCCTTTAAATTATGGGGTCCTCAGCAAGTCATGGTGGAAAGGCTTCAATAATAATCACCTTGATTTGTCTATAAGAATAGTATAAGGACTTGATAGATATAGCATTTTGATGTTGAGGTCATCCATAGTGATAGTTTTCTATGATAACTTGATAAATTTCTATGCTAAAAACACTTATGGGCCACACAAAATATGGAACTATGATGAAACAAGGGTGAAATATGGAAGGAATTATGTGATGTGAGTCAACACCAAAGTAATGGCAAGGTGTGTGCTACAAATAATGTCAACAAGTAGAGAATGAATTACTATTTTAGCATATGTGAATGCAGTTGTCCAAAGCATCCCATGGTTATACACCTCTTCAAAGAAAAAAGGTAATGTTAGAATTACATTTCAGCGTATGAACTAGTGCATGTATGCTTTTCCAAGCCCATGCATGGATGATGAAATAATGGTTTATAAATTGGCTTCATCATTTCTTGATATTTATACGAGGAGAAATTTCACTTTCTAGAAGACATCTTCTCATATTTTATGGGAACAAAAGCCATGTTTCACTTTCAATGATTGAAGAGGCTATAACATTGGGGATAGACCTGCTTACATTAACCACACACACTAGACACAAATTATAGTGATTGTATGTAAGTGTGTTTGGTCCATTTAAGGCCTACTTCAGGATTGAAAAGATGTCATGGATGAATACACATCATGGTTGTGAGATAAATATACATTAATTGGTCACTTTGGGTAGAAAAACATTGAATATGACACAAAATCCTCATAATATAATATTTGGATTTCAAAGAACAAGTATTTGGCCCATGAACGCTAAGAAACAACATGACTCTAACTGCAACATTTGATGTTGAAGAGGATGAAGTCAATGTTGCTAAAAATAAGATGAGGTTAGGTGGGATAAATGAGGAAGACATTGAAGTTACTATTCAAAAGATGTCAAAATTGCAATATGATGATGTTGTCAAAGGTGAATAAGCTCAAACAACAAATGTTGAAGGTGTTGTAAGTCAAAAAATAAATGCAAATGCAAATACAATAAATATTGAAGGTGTTGAAGAGGCTTTAAATGTAACATTTAGTTTCAACCGAGACAATTCAAGTCTACCTATGCAAGAAAGGCCACCAAAATGGTTGAGGGAGGGAGTAGCAAATCTTTCCCTCAATTGTGAATTAATGGAGGCAGACGTCTCTACATCAATGCCATCATTTTCACTTTGTATCCCACCAAAAATAGTTCATTACTATGCACTAGGTGGACAATGGAGAATAGAATATGAAATGGTCGATTTAGATGTCAATGAGAAAACAATATAAAATGTAATTGAAGATCTAGATTATAACTAAAATAAAATTAATGAATAAAAAACCTTAATATCATTTTTTTTGAAATTGCTAGTGAAAAGGGTTGCAAAGAAATTAGGAAACAATGCACTCAAGTTGAGTCAAAAATCACAAATTATCACATCAGATGACTATCATCAAATGTTTATAAAACAAGATTCTCGAAAGAAGGAGATTGGATAATTGAAAGAAATGAAGAAACAACAAGTTGATGACATGAAAACCCTTAGGCAAGTTGAGAGGAAAAGAAGGAAACATTATAAAAGTGTAAAAAATATTAAAAGGAAAAATAAGTAGGAGAAGACACAACAAAGGCAAGAAAATGAGCAAAAGAAAGAACATGATAAAAAGGATAAGGAGTTCGAGAAAGCCAAAAAATAATTAGAAAGGCGAAGATGTTTAAGTAATGAATTCAACCCTCTATATAAATAATATCTCATGTTGAACGAGATAATAAACATTCTATCCCTAATTAATTCACATGGTAGCCCTCCTATTACTGTTAAAATGGCCCAACAAATCTCAATAAACATTTTTTCCTCTAATATAATTCACTCTACATATATGCCAATAAACAAACCATTGTTTTCTCTAGCATAGTTCACTATATATACACCCATAAATATTGTTTAATAACAATCTCCTCGATGTTGTTGATTGTGAGGAAAAAGAAAAGCTAATACAATCTTATATAAATGGTAAAACACTTACCTAATTTTGACCACAATATCTAACCACTTTACCCAATTAACCAAATCTAGGAAACCATAGTTTTACACATTGCTTTGGGCTATAATTTTGAATTATAATCCTCGTCAAAGTTATTCTCCTAACTTTTGTTAGAAAAAACCTTCAAACATAATATAATACAAAAGCTTTCTTTTCTTTTCGTTTAAGGCAAAGCTTTGAATTTTTTTTAAAAAATTTCCGTGTTGTATCGCCGGAGCACTACAAGTATATATATATTGAAAAAGATTGCATTTTGTCGTGTTAAATTAGGAAAGAGCACCATCCATTATTATCATGGATTACACGAAATTTTGCTAATTAAACCATCCAAACACATGGAGACTATCAACCCTTTTGTCACCATTGTCAGTGTCTTTTCGGAAGGGTTGAAAACTATGCTGTAATATTAGCTGCATTTTCTATGTTTTCATGTTTCGTCTTTAGGTGTTTTGCATGAAGTCTTTAGAAAAACGTGTACCATGATTCACAAAAGTAGAGAAGAAATATTGTTTTTATATGGGTTGATAAAGTAGAGAAGAAATATTGTTTTTTAATGGGTTGATAATTTTCTGGGTGTTAATTATAGATATGTATGTGACTTGTTCACTAATTTTCTATAGTATTAGATCACTTTTCTATGCAACATTAATGTATATAAATTTTTGTAATAACAAATTAAAATTATAAAAATATTTTATATTTAGATGTTTAATATATTATAAGATTTATGGTAAGTTTTATTTATTTTTTAAAAAAATTAAAATATTTTATAAGATTTTGTTTATTATAAAAATTACAAATGTGTAATTTTATTTATGAGAAAAATGATTTAATATAGAATAGTTTTCTTTATAAGATTTGTCAACATGATTTTTTATTATAAAATTTAATTTTAATTTTTTGTGTTCAATATCTATTTCAAAGGAATAAATAAAACTATTGTTCTACTCAATGGTCACGAATTATTAGAGAAAAGATCGCAACAAATTAACTTACTTTGTTTTATATTTTATCTCCTTTTTTTTTAACAAGTTATTATTTGAAATATACTTTTTTTGTAATCCTATTATATATACACAGGGATGCACACATATAAACAAATTTGGTTTCTTCTACTAACTATTGAATTAACTAAAATTTGAACTCAAGATTTTCTATTTAAGAATAAAGTGCTCTATTATTAAATTACTTGTCTTCTTTATCTTTGAAATTGTGGATTGTTTCCAACCCCACTTTATTTTCCTTCCTTATCTTACATTTTATTTTTAAGATTTTTGATTTGTTTGTGATACTATAATCAATATTATCTTAAACATACATTATTACTCTTTTCATTATATTTTATTAAATTATTATTGGATAGGATCCAATAGTTTTAATTGGAGTTGCGATCTATTTCTTTTATTAAAATATATTAAATATTATATAATTATGTACAATTATTTATATAATTTTTATAAAAACAATCTATACATTATATTAAAATCTTTGCATTATTTAAATTAAAAATATAAATTTGTAAAAAAACATTATATATATTACAAATAAATAAATATTACAATTTAAAAAAATTAATATATATCATATTTTAAAAAATAAATATAATATTTATCTAAATAATTATTTTTGATAAAAAAATATTATTCTTATATACCAACTAGCTACTTTATTATACAACTTACTATATTTTATTAGTCTATATAATAAAAATATCATGTTCCAATAATAATTTGACAAAAATAAAGGACTCTCGAATCAAAGCCCACTAAACTTAGGAAACTGAACAACCAATATCTCAAAAAAAACGTGTTGTTTACTGCGCTAGAACATTCCGGTTGCCGGAGTATGGTCTCGGATGCTGGAATCTTGTTTGTCGTCGCGATCGCTGTCATCAGAAATTAAATGAAATGAAACCACTGTATCTCAAAAGTCGATAACTGTACATACGTCCGAGACTAGACAGTTAGTTTGTAGTGGGTCTAGAATTTGACGATCTACAGAACATTTTTATGTTTTTTACCATAACTTAAAAAAACTAGTAGGCCAAAGATATCGATGGGCTGGTGTTTTACATATCCGTAATATGGACTAGTAGAATTGAAAATAAACTGTAGTTTTTTTAGGAAGTAAATATATCAAAGTGGTAATATTTTTATTCAGATTTTTAACATGAATATATATATTAATGTTTATTAATAATTATATCATAAAGTTATGTAATGGTTATTTTATATTTTTAATGGGTTAATTGTATTAAAAATTATAATATAAATTATGTTAAGTTAATTTTGGACATTTAGGAGGTAAAGTTGTAGATTAATAGGAGAAAGGTTGCATGTTAGGAAAACATAGTTATCGGTTGTAAATATGGAAAGAAAGTGTTATAACTATACCAAACTGTTTAATAATAGAGTGGCTTTAACATGAAACATATATAATGCATACATCAACAAGAAACGAATATAATGCATACATTAACACACGAGTAGCATTACATTGATTGGTCACACTTTCCTCTTCCCTCAATAACATTCTACAAGGTGAGCAAAGTGACATAGATTAGGTATTAGTCCATCATCTTCCTTGAGCAGAACCACAATTAATCATTTTAATTATGACGTTGTATATAGAGTTTTTCATAGTATATGTTAAGCAAATTTATTTATATATATATATAGATAAAAGGAAGAAAAAAATTTATTATCCAATGCATATTATTTTCCACATCTTAGGAAGAAATTATATTTTGTGTGTTGATCAAGTTTTCAATCAAATATGAATGAGGAGATTTTCCTCTTTTTTTGGGTCCTCTAAGATGTTTCCATACATTTATATCCAATCTAAAGACAATATTGTCTACTTATCCTTTCTTTTGCTATAAAAGGGACAAGCTTTTTTAAAATGTCACCACTATAGTATGTAGACGAATTTATATGGGTTAAGAATGAACTTCATTTTGGAAAGATGTCAATAGGTCTAAATCATAGTTATAGTTGTCGATGTCTTTATATTTTAACATCTACAAGTTTGATATTTAGATCAATTTCTTTAACTATAATTCACATGCCTTTGTATTTGATAATATGTAGCATTAATAACAATTTATATTCTATTTTCTACATATATATTACACATTTAAATTGTCATTTAAATTTTTTTAAAATAGACATCACACATTCAACCTTTTAGATCTTATATATAACTTTATACTTACTTTCAAATTTGATATCATTTTTATTTTTTATTATTTCCTTATCACAATGCACTCTCATATATATATATATATATATATATATATACCTTCGTTATTTAATATAACATTCTTCCACAATAATACATTTAATTTGTTAGGTGTTGAGCCTTCGATCAATTAATTCACTCACTTGCCATTTGACATGCAATAGAATTCATTTGTGTAGTATCGTTTCATGCAGTACAATGTTTTAAAAACATCTATGATTGCATCCAACAATATTAGGTCGTTGACATATATAGTTAGAAGATTAGTTAATAATAAAGAAAAGCATGCATAAATAAATATATTAATAATAAATTAACGAGTGTCATTTCAACTACCATGTTACTGAAAATACAAGTCCAAAGAGTGTGAGAATGCACATTACTACAGAAAGAAAAGTCTAATTAATAATCCAGTTTTTTATTTTATTGTGTAGTTTGGTTTGTCCTAACGTGAAAGAAATTTTGTGTGTAAACATTTGTAAGACATAGATAGGCTTTGATAAATTGGTTTTTTTTGGACGGTTACAATGATTTAAATGGAAAACAAACTGTAAACTTTGATTCATTAACAAAAGATAGAAACGTGGCAATTAAAATAAGAAAGCAAGACATAATAATAAGAATCAACAAACAGATGTTTCGAGGTAGGTATTAAAGGCGAAAGCTTTTCAGGGTTGAGCAACATGAACAAATGGGCAATAAGGCACCTAGCTCCACAGCTTGTGATACATGTTATAGATGATTATGTGAGCAGTCTTGAGTGAAATTTCTAATTTAACTTTTTAATCATTGGTTGCACTTTTAAATATGATCAATCAGTAAATAAATAGAAAGTCAAGTTTGGATTTTTATCAATGATTGTATTTTTAAATTTGATTAATCAGTGAAGTCAAGTTGTGAGTAGTAATAATAATAAGTGGTGATAAATTATGAGTGTAATTTATAAAGTAAAATTTTTAATTATATATATGAATTTCATCCAATCATTATTAAGTAAATGGAATATTTTTTAATATCACCTTAGGGAATATTATAACAATTTTGGATATAAAATATTAATATTGTTAGAATAATATGTTAATTCGAGTGTTTTGATTGGTTAGAGGGAGAAAATTATTTTTTTCTAGTAAAAACTATAGTACCCTGCCTTGGCAAGGACTAAAAATAGAATTGGAAGAAAAATACATTTCAATTAAATAAAATTTGCAAAATAAAATGGAGATAAAATATAAAACATAAAAATTTTATATTTTTTTTTGACAACATGTGATTATTGAGTAGGATAGTGGGTCCATTTCATCTGAAAATAGTGTTCCAAATAGTGATCATTTTTGTTGACTATAATTTATATGGTTGTGTCCAAGTCGATTTTACATATGATTTGTAGATTTCATGCCTGATATTTCTATGAATATATTTTTTCAACATATAAAAAACATTGACAAAAAAAATATTAGGATGTAAATAATTAATATCAATACCAACTCCACGTAAGAAATGCTTACATTGAGTATACATTGTTACATGAAATGCAAGCAACACCATAAATTGGGTCAAATTAGTGTCATTACATGATTTTTTTTTCTTTACTTGATCAAAATTTCAACACATATACATGGTATAAATGTTACACAAATAACACCACCTTTGTCACAGTGGACTATAAAATTTTAGTTTTGCATCACTTTTCAAGTAGTTAATTTGCCCTTCCCAAAATTTGGTGTTAAAAAACTAATGATAATAAAAGAATGAGAGGAAATACTAAGGTATAAGAATTAAATCATGAAGTTCCATGATGGGCATGCATAGGTAATTGAAATCTTATGCATCATCTCAACGGGGATCGTGGGGATTAAAATATTATGCATAATCTCTGCAAGCATAGTGCCCATAACTTCTTTTTAAGAATCTTCATCATTATTGTCTAAATAAAATTTAATCTTAACTTCTAATTAGTAAATTTAAGATTGAATATTTTAAAAGAAAATATCTTGTATAGTGTGCATTTCTCGTCTAAAAAAATTTATAGCATGCACCCATGTAACTTTAACAAGATGTATTAAAGCCACATCACAACACTTTTTTCTTTAGTGATGGAAAAGGCATAACTTTGCAACAACACATTGTCATATGAAGGAACACACAATCCATTATTTTTTGACAATTAAATTTATAATTTAATTGATATAAATTTGATAATAGGTGAGCACCAAAAATAATGTTGATTAATAGAGAGACAGTCCATAAAACCATTACCATTCTATAGTAACCAAGGTTTGATCTTCTCACATGCTTTCTATATATTTTAGCAACAAAAGACCCAACACTTTTAACCAGAGCCTGAAGGACAAGAAAATGTTAAGAACCCAAACCTTTCCAAGTCAAATGACCATACAAAGAGCATCTAGGAATTAATTTTTGAAGAAGGACGTTCCATGTTTATTACCCTTCAATGGACCTAATGATCCATTTGGCGCATCAAGCAACACTTTGGCGATTAATGTTTAGCAAACCCAAACTTCCATCCTCTTTTCGAAGACAATAATACTCCCAAGCTATGCTATGAAAACCCTTCCCATATGTCGAGCTAGCCTAGAAGAAATATTCAAGGATTTTCTCTAACTTTTGGTAGGAATTTTTATAAGGCACCTAAAAAAAGAGTAATAAACATGAGTTACAGTGAGAAATTTAGAACATATATTTGAAAATTACTAGCTAGAGAGTTATTTATTAATCTAATATGAAATATTTTTCATAACTCGATCAATAACATACTACCACAAATGGGAGAGGGTAGCATCAATTGCAAAAGGGATCCCTTAAAAAAATGTCACCATGTTGGATCCATTTCCAATCATAATTTTCCAACCAAGGAGGTGGATAAAGAAAGGATTGTTTGTAACATTGAGTAATTTTCCATTGAAAACTTGAGATGGAAGCTATGAAAAAAATATCCAGACACTGCATCACATTGTTGATATTGGCCTCATCCTAAACAAGGGTGATAAAATAGTCATCAACAAAGTGGCCATTAAGTAATCGATTAGGTTCATCTGAAGGAAGATAAATATCCTTGAAAAGACCTTAAAATTTAGTATTAAAAAAAAAAGACCTTCGTAACCAACATGTATACAATGAAGGAACTAATGGGCATCCTTGTATAAAGGAGCAAAATGTCCCAAACAACTCAGAAATAACACCAGTGATTGAGACAAAATCCATGGCATCTCTAAATGGCATCTGGACTAACTAAACAAAATTGGGACTAAATCCTAAGGCTATTAGCATAGCCATGATGAAAGGAAATTCGATGTGATAATAGGCTTTCTCAAAGTCACATCTTAATGAACAAAACTCAATTATTAGACCTGTGATCCCACTCAATGACTTCCTATATTACTTGGATGTTATAAAGAATGTACTTATTTTGAACAAACCTAGTCTACTTGGGACTAACAATCAATGGAAAGAAATGATGAATGTGCAACCTAAAGTCTTTAGCAATGATTTTGTATGAAATATTGAACATATTAATGGGATACCAATTTCAAATCAGCTTCTAGTCTCCCATCTTAGGTATGAACATAATATGTTCTTTGTTAATTATTTGTTTGATTAACTTGGATTTGAAATCTTTTTAGTAAACTTGAAACAGGTCTTGTCCTACCATATCCCATAGAACTTTGTAGAATTCACAAGGAAAGCCATCACAACTTAGAGCTTTATCATTTTCCATTCTCATAGTTGCATATAAATCCTCAATAAAGAGAGGCCTATCATAGGAAACTCACTGAGATTGAGTGAGTTTGCAAGGGACCACTACAAGTAATTTCATAAGTGCTTTTTTGATCTTATGGAAAGTTTGCTAAGATTTGAACACCGGCAAAAAAAATGTTGAACCATATCATGCCACCTCAGTGAGCCTCTAGTTAGATTATTTAATGTCTTTGATTTGTTGAGTTTCATGTTTGGCCTTGAGCATTTAAAAAAATCTTTAGAGACTTTGTTGCCTACTTTAAGATAATGCATTTCGTATTTAATCTCTACTTTGAACCTCAATCATTGTAGGTGTTTTTAATATGAATGCATTGATGAAGTGCCAATTATTACAATTTAAAAGGTTCATATAAGGGAGATTACTCTAAAGTAGTGACCACACAAATAATCTACAAGGGGGTGGTAGAGTACAAATAATGACAAATGCACACTAGTTGATGCCCATAAATTTCATGAAATCTAGTAATGCATGTGAGAGGATTAGACCACTATTAAATCCACATGAAATTCCCTATAGGCATAGGTACAAGGTTCTAGACTCATCGGATGTGTGTAAAAGCAAGACCATGATGTAAAAGGATGGTATTGAGAAAGCCCTACATTTTTTTAAAAAATTGCTCACTTAAACTACCAATTAATGCAAAAGGGAATGAGCAAGTGATCAAAAATGAAAAAAAATTGGTAATGTATCCACTAGCAATAGAGAATAATTATTGAAGGAAAAAGGTTGTGTGGAGAGCATGGCTCTATCAAGCCTTTTGAAAAATCTATTAGATCCATTATGGAAGTTGTTCCATGTGTTCCATATGACAATCATGGGATCTTGAGAAAAATTGGAGTCCTAAAACACAAAAAAAATATCATAGACAACCACACCTCTTGCTCACCAATTGCCCATTGCATCACAAAGTGGCCAATTTTGTTAGTTGGTTGTTCAATCATATTAACATTCCCTTGCATAACCCAATGTCCATATGGAAACTCGTTAGTAATCCATTTCCAAAGAACCACCCTTTCCATCGCATCATTAGATGGATAAATATTAATAAAATAAAAAGAGTGGTTTTCAATATTAAATAGCACACATAAAACATGGTTAGAGTGCACACACCCATGATCCACATAGTGTGATTGCCATTTTGGAAAAATAAAATTTATCAAGCCGCTATGTACATGGATGTGATTTTTATTCATGATTAGATTGTTAGGCCAGATTACATTGTTAATAATTATAAACAAAAATCTTGCCACCTTAACTTCTTGTAGACAGAGAATGTCCATTTATAGAAAGTAAAGCCAAAAATATCACACAATATACTTTCAATTTGAGCATGTGAGACCCCACACATTATATGAGAATAAATTCATGGATTATGCAAGTTGAGAGATATCTCCTCAAAACCTCAACCCTCTAGGGTGCAAAAATTATTATGTAGGAATTGTTGTTGGTTTAATTACAAAAACTTGTTAACCTAAAATGGACGTTGAGGTTCTACAACATTCTATATCACTCCTCCAAATGGCGAGGATGACTGTAAGAACATTGGGGTGAAATTGGCCTGCAAAATCATGGAAAAAACTTAAATACAAATAATGATATTGAACTTGATAGGTAGATTAAGAGACCAATAAAACATTTTCACTGAGAGGAGTACTAGAAACCTAAGTTTTTTATATCTTTTGATGATTCAACTTGATTATGAATGAGCTTCTTAGAGGGTTTAGTGCCCTGATCTAAGCATGCACTTGAGCATCTGAAAAATGGGAACATTTAGTCGTTGTATTGGTAGTCGTACCAACAATGGGGTTAGCAATAACACCCTTAATACATCCATTCTTAAGCCCTCCAACCATGGTCCACCCTTCCTTGCCACTTGTCTAGGGTTTTAAAAGAAGGTTTGGTCATGGATCTATTATGAGAGGGGAAAAAATGGGTAATCTTTGATCTTATGCTCAATAAATTAACACCTAAAACATGTATTGGGAAAATTAATGTATAAAACTCATTGTTAATGATGAACATTACCCACTTGAATTTTAATAAATTCCTTAAAGTGATGAGAGAAGTCAATTTCCACACAAACCCTTTTATTGAGATGAGCTAAGTAAAATTTTTTAGGCTCTTGACATATAATGCAACCAATGGTGGTTACCATTTGGTCAATAAAATGATAACAATGCAAAAGAAGTTATAGGAATTCAACTGAAACCTGAGCCTTAAGAGTTGTATGTTCAAAAATAATGAAATTGTATGTCCAAGGTGATAAAACCATAACAAAAGCATGAATATAATACGTAGAGGACATATTCACAATAATTACTACATGAGTGGGATATAGAAAAAAATATATTAAAAAAATCCTTTCATTATATTTTGGGCGCCTTCCAATTTAATGCTATGTTACATCTTAAACCCAAGTTTTCAACATATTTCAAAAGGGATTCTTCCCCAAAAAAAAAAAAAAATAGCCTATTAAATAAAACTTTTCAATCCATTTATAAATAAAACCAAATTCAAATATAAATAAAATAATATTAAAATAATTATTTATACTTTCTGGAAGATGTTAAAAATGATTTTTTTTTAAGATTCTTCAATAAAGATGCCATTCCTAACAGTGCACAATCTTCCTTTACAATTTCAAAAACTGGAATGGCAATTAAAAAGGCCATTATATAGGCCAAGATCACTCTAAGGTGGGGGCTTCCTATAAAAACAATAAATGATACAAACCGAATCCCACACTTCCTAAACTTTTAAATTTTACAACACTAAATAATGTTTAAAGCGCCAAACATGGAGAAGGACAAAATTTTAAAATAATCAATCCAAATAATGATTTGATCTTCGTGGGACTAGGTACTACAATTTCTCTTTGTATGTGTTTTTGCTATAGGCTTTATGAGAGCATGAGACGACATCCAATTAACGGGTCGGGGCAGGCTGATGCTAATCTAGATTTTAAAAACTTTAGAGTAACTATGTCATTTGTATAGGTCATGTGTCGGGGTGTAGTGGTAGGGTGGGGGCCTACCTTTCAGTGGTCTTGGATTCAAGTTTTATTTTTCGTAAATCATTTTTCAGAATTAAAAATTGCATAATTTAAAAAAAATTATATATATATATATATATATATATATATATAAATAAATATATAATATGTTTTTCTGCACTATGTGTAAATTCTATGTATTAATTATGTCACAAATTTCAAATTAATATTTTAAGACGAAAAAATGAGGAATTCTCAATATGTAAGGATGCGTTAGTATGGCTTCATCTTCAATATATATCTATCATTTGTACGATTAGAGGACGAAGTCGTACTAATGCATCTTTACATATTGAATATATATTTATCATTTGTACGATTGAAGACGAAGGCGTACTAATGCATCCTTACATATTGAGAATTCCTCATTTTCTCGTCTTGGAGCATTAATTTGAAGTTTGTGGCATAGTTGATACATAGGGTTTACACATGATGCAGAAAAGCATGCTCTAAAAAACACGTGTTTCTATTGATGGACCACCTCTATTTCAGCTTAGCTTATCTTATAAAGTTTTTTAAGGAAGATCTTAACTTTCTCATAAATACTGACTTTCCTTATTTATTTATTTTTAAAAATGTTTTAAATAAAAATTATTGTTTTTTAGATAAATAATATTTTTATATTTTAAAATAAAGAGTATTTAAGAAATATATGGTTTATTAATTCGTTATTTTATAATAGTTTAAATTTTGTTGGAATTTTTCTTAATTATATATAATTTATAATTCTCATTTATTTGTGGAAATTTGGAGAACTTTCTTATGATTAGATGGAATCATACATATTTTTTACTTCTAATAATTAATAGAAAAATAAGATGAATTACTTTCTAAAAGTGACTTGCTCCTTTTTGAATGTGTGTTTTGTTAAGAACTAAATTTTTTTGGGGGGGCGGTTTAAAAATACGTTGTGACTCAAATATTGATGTAATTGTGTTAATATGTGCATCATTGTTAAAAAAGATGCTAAGAGATAAATTTAAATTCAATTTTTCCAAATATTAATAAAATAAACTAATACAAATATTGACACTAATAAAATAGATAATTATTATTTTTTTAAATTTACCAAATTAACGATGCTGATAAATTATACATCACACCATATAAAAAATAAAAAATAAATTATTTTTATAAAATTATTTAATATCTACTAAAATATTATAATAAAAATTAACATGTACAATTTTTTTTAAAAAAAAACTAAAATGTCTACAATCTAACAAGGTTTCATATTTAATATACATTGGTTTAGATTGACTGATATGAACAAAGAGTCACCAATTTGAAAATCCATATTGAATTTTGGTATAACCAAAATTACACCTCTAAAGGAGACTAAACACCCATCCCTTTTTACATTTTACCAAGTCCCAGACTTAATATTATTTATTAGAAAACAATGAGTAGATGAAGTTTACAAAAACCTTGATTTTAAAATTATTCAAAAAATTTAAAATATTTCACATTTCACATGCCAATCGTTATAGAAACTTTCATTTTTATGCATAGAGTAATCATGGGTAAGTGGCTTAACCTTCATTTGCATCATACCATTTCATTTTTTTCCATATTAGTAGATAGATTTTTATTATGTCATGCCAAAAAAATTTAGGTATGAGTTTGAGCCTAAATGCGTTCGTTGAATCTTATCTGAATTCAAATTTTAATATGATATTTTTAGTAATATATATTTTCAAATATGATAGGAGTTTGATTATAATATACACGATACTATTTTAATTTCAATCCATCTATCTAATTTATATATAAGTAATACATATATAAATTTAGTATAGTTTATATGATATGTATTTTCTAAAAAAAAATCGATCGAAAAGATTTAGATTCATATTACTATGATTATAATAGTACAATTTTTATTTCAAAACTTATTAAAATTTTTTAAAAAAAAAAACAATAATCAATTTCAAATTTTTTAAATTTTAATGTAACGATTAAAATAAATACATTTGTATCGAAATAATCTAAAATTAAATCCCACTAACAATCAAATACCCATTAAAAAAACATATAATTAACCAAATGACAAAATAAAAGTTTCAACTTAAAAACCACTCAATCTTAAATTATTCAAAATTTTAAAAATAATTCACATTCCATCATAATTATATTGTAATACTCTTTGGTTGACAGAGAAACATCGAGGTTTGGGGATACTTTTAAATACTTTTCACCAAAAATGTTATGATTTTACTTATGTTGATTTTATTTTAATTGTTTTTTTTACCAACATCCTCTTTGTTCCCTTTCACCGGATAACATTATGCATTTAAAGCTCTTCATTGTATAAGAAATTGCTTTTAACAAAGTTAAGCTCAAGTTTAGCCTTTACTAACTTTGATGGGGTTATATGGTAGAAATTATTGGTTTTTTCCTTGACCATAATGCTCCTTATAACAGATGTAAATATAGACTATTAGAAATTATTTCTAATAGTCTATATTTTCAAAGATAATGGAAATTTTATTATAATAGATGTGATACTATTTTATTTTTAGTTCATTTATTTAGTTTATATATAAGTAATACATATATAGATTCGGTATAGTTTATATGATATGTATTCTTAAAAGAATTTTTTGATCTCAACTTCGAGAAGATTCAAATTTATATTATTATGACTACAATAGTATAAAGGTATGGTTGGTCTTGACCTAATATAGATAGGCCCTCCCACCTATAAAATTGAAAGGAGGCTAAGGAAGGGGAGGAAGTTGAGGGATTTTATGCTCTCAACCAATGAAAGAGGAGGCAACCACGCTATCTACTACTTATAGATTACCCTTATCCAAATGTGTTGGTCCCCAGGTTAATGTAGTTATACCTGCATTTACCCAATATTACTCATCTCTACCATCTATTGACTCATATATTATAGTTCCTCAGGGAGAAGAGTACACCACTTTTATAAATGGTGTGTAATGTTGTATCTCTCCCTAAACCAACGTGACTTATCCTAAGTTTTTCTTGTTCAAGATGGAGGATGCTTTAGATAGGCCTTGATGGCCTACTATATATAGTTAGGCTCGAGCCTCCCTCACCCCTACACTATATGTTTATCTAGAGGGGAAGGAGATACTATAGATAAGCCCTACCCCTATCCTACTCACTCTAGTTCCTTAAACACCTCACCCACATATTAGTTCTCATATCCTCGTTACCTGGTGAAATGGATGGGAATTATTTGTTAAGGGTGAAAGGTTTCGATTCATTCCCTTGGTTTTATTAGAGCATTTTTCTATAAAATCACTCCTTATAGAAAACTTTGAGCATTTAGAGATGCCTTTGTTTTTCCCAATAAAATTATTTTATAGTTATATCCATATCCTATATGGGATTGACTACCTACTATTGTTTACTCATGATGTGGATTGTTGATGATACAGAATTGATATACTGCCATCCCATCTCATCTAATACTCAATTTGGTCCTCCAATATATCATAGGTTAGTAGAGGTCACAACCTCAATGAGAGTGATAGTGGGAATGTCGTTAGTTAAAAGAGGAATTGGGCATCTCATCGAACCCTAGGCATTGATGAGATACTTATATGCTTACGAATCAGGTTGTGGGTCACTTTCTACATAACCAACCAACCAAATTATTCTTGTATCCCTCTACCCATTCATAGGGCTTCCTCTCTGGTATATATTCCCTAGCTTATAGTATAGTCTCTAGGGTGGGAATATATATGAAAGTATTTAGGATGCAAGTGCCAAAGGAAAATGGAAATGAATGGGAAAAAATGGATGCCCATCGAGGCTCCCCCTCAAGTTCGAGGTCCACCTTATAGATTGAAACCAAAAAAGATAGAACACTTGTCTCCTTCCTCCTCTTCCCCCTATTGCTTATCTCCATATTTTCTTGTTTCCCTTGATGTAGCTCAAAAAGATATAATGTCATGTTGCCTGGATAGATAATGCTCCTTAATGCTTCAACCGAGCATAAATTACATAATTTGACATGAACGTGCTTGACATGCATATATCTTTTCCCTGAGGTCCTACTTTGCTCCGATCACTCCTTGGTTTGCTTTGATTAAACGTCAACCTCACACATATTGATATGCCTTGACCCATTAACTATAAAATTATGTATATAGGGTATGCTATGTATATATGGTAGGGGAAGGGAAGAGAAGGAGGCCCTACACAAGTGCATCAATGTAAATTCCCATGCCCATGTTACTATCATCAAGTATTTTTATGTCCATGGTACTATCGTCATGTACTCCATATATTATATAGATATTTGAAATTGCTCATCCCAATTATAAAATAGAAAGACAATTTTTTTTATTGACATAAAGATGAAACTATAAAAACCAACTGGAATCTTTTTGTTGTAACAATTTATGTTTTACATTTTTATCATATATATATATATATATATTTATATATATATATATATATATATATATATATATATATATATATATATATATATAAATAATTTAATAAACATAATTTAAAAAGAAAATAACAAGTTATAAATAAATAAAATATAGTAAATAATTATAAACAAAAATCTAAAATAAGTTAACATTCACGAAAGTTTATCTTAAGATATGGAGTTGGATGTGACTAAATTTGACTCTACTAAAGCTATTTGCCTTATCTCTCTAACCACCTTTGAGAGACATTCTCGGCTATTGGAGCATTAATAACATTGTTGATCCAAAGCTACCTATACCTATTTCTTACTAAGGCTAAATTTGATGGTCGTATGACTGTATTTGCCTTTTTAAATCATTAAAAATAATATATATAGTTTTTAAATACTATATTGAATGTAAGATGTTTGGTGAAATTTTGGACAAACATAAGAAATCATAAAGAATTATAATAAATATATAATTTGTCTTTAATATTTATTTTTTTATGTTTTCCTTTTTTTCTCCTATCAACTATACTAATATTTAAAGGACAATACTTAATTAATAATATTCATTAAAAAAATCATGATAAGGAAGGTACACCATCATATCAGGCCCATAAAAGTTTAAGTTAATTTCATAAAAAAGAACGATTTTTATTTTGAAACCAACTAAAATTATGGAAAGTAAACAAACAATATCCTAGTTTTAAATCCCCTAAGTTTTGGTGTAACATTTAAAATGGGTACACAGTCAAATCAGATCCATAAAACTTTATAATTAATTTCACAAAAATGAATGATTTTTATCTTGAAACCCATCAAAATTATGAAAAAGAAACAAACAATATCCTAGTTTCAAATCCCCTAAATTATAGTGTAATGGGTACAATCTAGGATCATATCCCACTAACAATCAAGTATAAAAGTTCAGAGTGGAACTGCACCAATCCCATAATTAACTTGTATTAAAAAAACTAAACAAAAAAATTCTCAAAATCATGTTGTTTAGCCTACAAAAACATTCATGTTGTCGGAGTCAGTGGTTAAATTTGACAGTCACCCCTACTCATCAAGAATATTTTTGTGACAGTTTTTAAACTAATATCACCTTGCAAATGACGTTTGTTTATCATATTTGACTTTCATAACTTTCATAATACTATCATTACCAAATTATCTTTTGAGGCTAGATTGGTTCAACCAAATCATTATTTAGACTTTATGTATGATTCTCATCATTATATATGGATGAATTCCAATTGAAAAAGGAGCTAGCCTTTAATCAATTTTAAATTGACAAGCATAATTAATTTGAAATTCTAGGTCTGAACATGGGTATCCTCACGAGGCATAGACATTGTTTCACCAAATGCAACCAACAAGTATCTAAACTGATCAGTTCACCTTTGCTAACATACTCCTAGCATGCACCAAATGCTTTTCAAAAGAAAATCCTCAACCATATGTCATCATTTTTAATGTCTTTGATATATATTCACAAAATTCCTCAACCAGATGTCATCAGGAATTCATAAAATGGCCTTGTAAAAAAGGCCTTGAAGGAATTTAAGCAAATTCAATTGGTAGGTTTTAAAGCAAACTCCAACATCAAATGCATTTTTCTCTCATCAACTCAAAACATGTTGTATTTAAAAATAAATTTCATTTTTTCATAGGTTCTATGCATTTTGTAATACATAAATTTTTTTTAAAAGGGAAAAAAAAGCCACAAAAACATTCCCTAAAATAGCACCTTTATGAGTTGACAATAAGTTGTTGGGCAAATTGGTCCTTCAAGAATAGGAATATAATAATAGACAATGCAAGATGAATTTGTTTGAACATTGACAATGTTCATAATCAAATCAAGGACATAAAAATCCTTACCTTCCCCTTAGCTACTTTATCCATTCATTCCCTTTCATAATTCCTTTCCTCAAGTATCTCTCATATCCAAATTCTTTTGTGTAGAGTTCTACCTAGAAAACAAAAACCCTAACATCAAATAAAGAATTAAACACCAATATAAATTAAATTGGAAGATAAAATAGGAAACAAATCTCAGATTGGAAGATTATAGTTGAGAAAATAATAAAACCTAAATAATGAATGTATAAATATATATATATATATATATATATATATATATATATATATATATATATATATATATATATATATATATATATACAATGAGCTCATTTTTAAACGTGTGTAGAATGAGATAATCCTCTGGTGCAACTCACATCTCATTTTTAAATGTGTGTTGTCAGATCTTCTCTATGTCACCCTAGTTGGACAAGATGTCATGTTCTACTATACACTTGAGTCTTAATATTGCCCTATTCCACTGTGTCTTGTCACCCACCTAATCATTCTTTTGACCCATCGCCATCATCATGCATGTGTGGCCATCCAATTATGCTCATAAACACCACCCATGATGCATCATCCCCTGCCATTCCAGCCTACACACAATCCCACACTCAATAAATCAATAAGATTTGTAACCTAATTAGAATAAATATATATATTTAAAATACCTTGATTGTGTTAGATCCATTATCACACACAATAACCTGCACTTATTATTTATCTTCTATTGTTACATAGTTGTGGTACGAGGACTCTTAATATATAGATTTGGTTTTTATTTCTACATGCATATTACAATGATCAGGTGATAACACACTTCACTTGATGGTGAACCTCAACAAACATCTATCAACAAACCTTAACATTTCATCTTTAATATATAGGACACTGCATTATACCTTTTTCATTGCTTTTGCTTCTGCCTCTAGTAATGTTGGATCATTTACCACATATTTATTTTCCCACCAGTAAATCTTGGTGATTACAAATCTAATATACTCCACGTATTCATTTACCAAGCTCATCATTCCTTTCAAAGATACTCCCCAGCCATCTACACTTGGTCCCAAGTTTTTCCTCATATGTGAAAAATACTTAACGGTACGACCAAATAAAAATAAGGCTACATTTGTACCCAGTCCAAAAATAAGATATAGCTATTTAGCTTTATCGATAGTGATAATATGTCATGACCATAAAAAACATTACTAGCATCATTCAATCAAATTACAGCTAAAATTTATCATTAGCATTGCATGAGAATGTTTCAGGCAAATATTTGTTGATTTACAAGTGCAACAAGAAGAGAAAATAAATTATGTCAATCCATGTTGGGGAACAAGGTGCCACAAACAAATCCCACTGCTAATGGAATCATATCAATTGTGTAGTGTGCACATAAGAGATGTACTTAACTAATCTTGATTAAGTCACAACTATTTTGACCAAAACTAAATGACTAGAAAACTATGCAACCAATGACAATAAAACAAACTCTATCTTGACCAAACTCATTTTTGTGTGATTGGAAACTGATGACAAAAAACCCAACTATATAGATATTTGAAAAACATCAAAAGGAATAAGAAAGCAATCAATTCCCTGTCTAATATTAAAATGAAATTATTCTATCAAAAACCCTATAAAAGCATCAAGATGAAGAGGCTAAAAACAAAAAGCAACAAAATGCTTTTTATATAGTACAAGGGGATTCGCTTGATTAATAAAGCATCATCAAAACACAAACCCACTCCTTATCAGAATAAGAATTCAACAGCATTTAAGAAGAAGACATAGAGTATAATTCATTATATTTATTTATCAAATTCTTTCTCGAAAGAGAGAAAACCAAAAGAATTTTGAAGCATTACTCCACCGGAATTGTAATTGAAGAATAACTACACATAAACCTAAAAATTCATAAAATAGTGAACCAATTACTATTTGCATTGAAGTTTAACAGATAGCAAAAATAATCCAAGGGAATAAACCAACACAAATGCATTAAAACATGTTTATATACAACTCTAAATATCATATATGGAAATATTTAGGTCTGGATTTATATATGCACAACTATATATGGTAAACTTCTAGCTCATATATTTCAATCCAATCTCCTGGATAGTCATTATCGTAGTCATAATTTTGTAAATATATTTAATTCTTGACAATAAAAATGACAATAAGTTAAGACTATAAAAGTACTTGATTGGCAAAACCCTAAAATAGTACGAAAACAACCACACTTGCCCATATCTCTAGCATGGCATAAAATAAATAAAGTGTCCATATCCTAATAAATTAGAGTTGTCAGTGGTCCTAAAAATCTCAGACCCAACATCTGAATAAGCTTGTCTACTAACCCAATGAGGTGCAAAGATTTGTTGAGAGGATAGAGAATAAATGAAAAGACACCATAGAAAGCTATAAAGGATAGTATACAAGAATAAAGTAGTGCTTCTTTGGAAATTACATTAGAAAGATTAGTACATATGATAATGAAGTTGGGTACGGAGCATTTTGTTTATTAAATGTTCCTCATCCAATTTATTTACCTTTAATATGCAATTATACTCGTAAAATGCATCCCTGCATTTCTACTAGTAATATGCATCCCTACAGAAACAAACTTAAATAAAACATACACTTTATATATGCAACTAAATATAAATGTCTTAATATGGAGGAAAAATAAGAAATTTTTCCATTACACGTGTGAAAATAACCTTCCAGCCATTATAACAAAACATAAAGATGAAAATTTACTTTATTCTTCAGAGCCTCTATTTCATAAGGCAGATCTATGAATGCACTTAAAATCTTGCACAATATTCTTTGAAACCAACAACAGAAAGTCAAGATACATGTTGGAAATATGATATGAGGATAATCTTAGTTTTATAATACAACTCTGGAATGTATTTGCCATGGCACTAGTTCCATTCTTTAAAAAAAATCAAATGTATATTTTCAAAAAATTCAAATATATATCTTCAAAAAAATCAAATATATATCACCAACTTTGACTTAATAAAGCACCATTAAACAAGTATTGAAAGTAAAAATTTGAGTGTTCATTGGTTCATATGAAATACAATACCATTACAAATATGTCCACATAGAACATTTTAAGATATTTTAAATCCTTCTTTTTTTGACATCTTTCCAAATTTCATAAATCCTGTTCTAGTTTACCATTGATATATCAATACCTGTCAATAAAACTCACATCAAGGCATCCAATGTATAAAATCATATTTTTGTTCTTGTTTTGTTCTTCATCTATCTTTTATTATATTTTGTCTTGAAAATCCTCTCACATGCCACTGTACTTGTTGGAATGGTAAGGATTGCTTGTCATAGTTTTATCATATTTGGAAAACTTGAATGTGAATATGGAGCACAAAAATCCCTCCAAGCTTCTTTCAAGCAGAATCCTTCACAACTAAAGTGAAGATTATCAACAAAATTATACAACTCTTGTAAACAACCTTAAAAATCAAAGAAACGCTTATCTCCCTCACACAAAGTATGTTGCAGATGTTCAATTTTTTTAAGAAATCACTGCTTTGAATTTTCTTCTCTAGTAAGTGCATCCTCTGAATAATGAAAATGGTTGAACAACTTTATAGAATTGAAAAATGACAGATTTAGGAATCTTTCATTTAAACAATCTACACATTTTTTAACATCTTTTTTAGCATTTTTTTGCATCTCTCTAGTGCCCTGTCAATGCAAGGATTGATTCTTTGTTTTGATACATCAACATAATCATCACGCACATTTGGAATTACCATAAATTGTAATCCATGCCTATGAATGTGTCCATCTTGATCAATAATCTCTAAATAACCATATTTATAGCTTTCTAAAAATTTAGACAACTTGTACCATTTTCAAAAGTGTTAGACCTTAGAAACCACCTACTTAAAGTTTGTATAGTAGAATCTATTTCTGCTCCTAAAGATGTGACATCCACATTCTCTTCTTGAAATTTTTTATTCAACTTGTTTAGTTCACATAATACATCAACAATAATATGAAATAAAAATTGTACTGAGAAGATCCTAGCCTTATGATACCATGATTCTCTCTTCTCACTTTTACACAAAGTCAACAATGGAGGAATCAACACAATAAGACTTTCAATACCTTTTCCTCTTAAGAGCCATCTAACTCCATGAAATTGAAGAACTTGAAGTGTGTTAAGTTGCATGAGTTCCTAAAAAATAATAAGTTTATTATATCTTTTAGTAAAGTTTTGGATCCAAGAATATACCTGCCAAATTTTCAATAAACATCAACCCAGATAAATTTTTATCAACATATGATGCAGCTAAAGTCTCACAATGAGTAATGCAATGAATACATATAAGATTGTGTAAATATTTTTTAAAAGAATAACAACTCCATTTTCACTCCCCACCATTGATGAAGCACCATCTGTAGAAATTGCTATCAAACTTTTATTTAAAAGACCCCTTTCTTTCTTCAAAACACATATTGCATTATGTATTATTTTTCCTCTTCCATCACACACATTTATGAGCTTTATGAATTGTGAAATAGGTGGCCACAACCCTTTTGAGTCTAGAAAAGTAGCATAAACCACAAGGTGTTTCTCTAGGCTTCGATCTATAATTTAATCTAACATCAAAGAGAACAATGGATTGTCTAACATTTTTGCACTTTGTCTCTCTTCAAAATACTTAGATATGAAAAAAGGAAATCATTTTCAACCATAAGATTTGTATATGATTTATAGTCCTTATTTTTAAGCATGTTTTGTGTTTCTAAGTTCATTTTAAGAGAACAAAGGGACTCATATTGTGAGAGGGGAAAGTCTTCTTTCACAAATCAATAAATTAATTTCATGGTTGTGATGATTATTTTCTTATTGGTGTCATTAATGCTTGAATGTGTTCTGGAATTGATTTTGATTTCCCTTTATTTCCACATATCCATTTTGGTCGTGAAATTTTATGGATGTTTGAATTTGCATGAGTAACTATTGTATTATGTTGCAAAGTAGTACAACCAGTTTTAGTGTCCCATGGTCCCACAAACTTGTGTTCTTCATAACATATATATTTCATGACTTTATTCCCTTCATGCATTATACACCTTAACCAGTTAAATCTTACTTTCCATTCATCTCTAAACACTCTTTTTAGTCTAGCCCTTTTTTTGTTTTATGTTGAAGCTTCCCCCTCTTCAAATTCTTCACCATACTCATCATCACACCCCAATATATTTAAGTCTTCATTTGAATTAAAATTATGATCTTCTTGCAATGAAGCTTTGGATGTTCCGGACCATGCAAAAAACTTCTTGATTAATATCTATACAAACCAAATAATAAAAAATAATTAGATATAAAAAATTAGATGTAACTATATTTAAACTTCATAAATTATTCACATTAATTGTTATAAATGAACCCATATAAATTTAAAAATGATAATAAATCTCAACTATCGTGTTTGAGAAGAAAACACGTGTTATTCCATGATATTTCTATGTTAAATTGGATGCATGACTCAAAGGCTAAGTGGGCTTGAGAATTTGAAATATAAAAGACATATATGCATCGAGTAATGTGAAATCACAAGGACTTAGATTAGAATTAAAAAGTACAAAATAAGCTTCATATATGGAAGAAAAGGGGTGTCAATTTGACCATACCAATAAAAATGAGAAAGTGTCTCCCAAAAAATAAAATTAATGTCAACATAAACAATTTTTCATATATGATTGTAATGTGTCCATGTCCCTAAAACCAAGACTCTAACCCATTAAAAAAAAGGACCCAGAGAACCAATAGTAATCACACATGGGGTCTATAACATTGTTTTCTAAATGAACACAACACTATACAACATAAAATTAAGTTCTAATTATTATGAAGATCTTTACAATGTGTGATATATGTGCAGCATGTATAAATCCCCTTCTCATAGTTGTAAACAAATCATCCACTAAAATACCAAATAAACAAGGGAAACTGTATCTGCAATTTGATAATTTAAAAAAATATATATGTGAACAACTTTTTAAAAATAGAAAATTGATTTTTGAATAAATTTTGCGTGGATTTTTTATTAAAAATTCAAATCATTATTTATAATTTATTATTTTTCTGCTCTTTAATTTATCATTAGGTTTTTCTTTTTGTTTTTTTTTAATTATTTTTTTTTAAATTTAATGACAAATTATAGACAGTGATGATTTTAAGCATCCAAAAAACATTCACAAACAATTTATCCAAATACTAATTTTCTATTTATAAACTATAAAAACATAAAATCTATAAATTAAAAAAAAAATTAAAATAACATATATATTATATAAGGAGAGCCTTGAGTAGTCTTTGTGTGAAATTGCTAAACATATCAGGGTAATTTTGTAAGCCACTAGTTTAAATAGCATGCCATTTAACAATAATATAAATTAAAAAATTAAGATGGACAAATGTAGTACTAGTAATGCTTTACTTGGTAGTTGTATTTTATTTTTCAATTTTTTTATATTTTTGGTCCCAAGGAATAGTAAATAAAACGATTGCTTCTATATTTTAAAGACTCTTATTTGGTGAGAGATTAAAAAAAATTCAATGACTTCATTTGGGTGTCTAATATTTATTTTCTATACTTTTTCTCTATTTCAATTTTTGATCCAAAACTCAAAAGTTCTGGTTGATAAATATTTCAACACAGAAATAATACAGTGACAATGAATTTTCTGATAAGAGATGTATTATTACTCAAGATTGCAATACAACTATATGCTTAATTCTGAGAAGAGATGTCTGCATTTTCATTTCATGGTACATCTTCATTTATACACATTTTGAAAGTAGGGGGAGGATGTGGAAGGTCACCAATATCGAGGGAGATTAAGTGGTTCGACTTTCAAGATTTGAAACAATACAAAATTCGAGGAATTACTATTTTTAAAAATTTACTATTTTTAGACTGCACTACTAAAATTGAAATTTGGGGCACTTTCGTTAGGTTTTCGAGGAATCAAACTTCATCAAACAAATCTCCATGCCATCTCATGACGTTCTCCTCATTCTTAGCTTTCCAATGATTCAAACAGTGAGTCAATTGAAACTACAGTGCAAAAGTTATGGCCCCCGGAAATTCTATCATCAATTGAAATGAAACTATCACTCAAATTGTCCCCAGAATTGTTGCCCAAATCAACCCTGTCAAGTAGAACCATGAATTCTTATACCTCTTATTCTCTTTCTGTAGCCTCAAAATTCTCCATCGCAATGCTTCTTCATTCATACCACAATTACCAAATGGGTAATGAGAGAGACGAATTTATAGAAATGGGCATCTGAATTTCTTCACATGGGTTATGAAAAAAGATGAATTTAAAACAATGGGTATCTGAATTTTCAATTTGGGTGGTGCATAAACGGTGGAGTTAATATTTGAACATGAGAATTTAGAAAGACATAGGTCGCTACTTTAACATACCTGAAAATGTGAGCAATAACAATGAGTCAATGACTAATGAACAGTGAGCACTGTTGGAAAATCTGTCATCTATTCACCTCCAGGTCCGGTCCTCCACGGTCCACCATCTCAATCATGTCATCACTTCATTTCGCAGTGACCACGGTGAATCGTGATAAAAATAAGCCAACAAATATCAATAGTGTGTAATTTTTTAAAAATTTCCAATTCCGCCATTTGGCTCTTCACGCTAAATGCATTTGGGCTGCGGGCACCAAGTAAGTTGGTAATAGGACTAAGGAAAGTGGAAAGTTTGAAACTCGAAATAACCAGTGACAGAGACTGTACATCAGGGCGATAGACTCCAACTCTAAGTTACATTTACGGTTCAGAGGTGATTCGTGAATCAAGTGATATGCATTTTTGAAAAGATATCAAAATCCTCCTCGAGTCCTCAGAGAAGGTGGGCGGCCATCCGTGGCTTGTAGGGAATTTCAATTTGTCAATTTTAATTTGTTCAACAGTCCATGCTAAAAAAAATAAAAAACAATTCCACCCTGCGAATTGTAATTTGTCAATGCCAAGTGGACAGCAGGCTTACGCTGTGGATACTGGAGTGGGGAGCTGGACGGCAGGGGCATATATGATCTAATATCACCCTGTAAGTTCTAGGCTGTTCCATGCCTTATACTATAAAACGGGTGCTTTTTCATATTGAATTCATGTCACACTGACAGTTTTAGTTTTGATAAAAATTTGCCCATCTATGAATACGTTCCAAACTATTTTTTAACTATATTTTCGGAGTAAAAAGGTCAAAAATGCCTAAACGCTATCAAATTTAACCGCTGGTCCAAAGCATATTCTCGGTACCTAGATTTTGGGTTGCCGTCAATGTCATCCGAAAATAATTACAACCGAATTATCATTATCTCGCCAGTTGATAGGCTGGGGGACATTATCGCTGATACTCACTGCCGCCGGGACATATGACCATTAACTTTTCTATGCCCATATTTTAATTTTATTCCCTATCAGGTATGAGATCTGACGTCTCAGTGAACAAATTTTTGATTTAGGTTTGTGGCAGAGTTGACAGTTAGCCTCGGCACATGTATTAGAAACGAGGCTCACAAATGCCCTGCTTGGCAGACGCCATGCTGCATTTCTAACCTGCTTTGCTTTGTGCACATGTAAATCTTTATTTAGCCCAGAGCCCTGCCAAATGTTACGTTTTACAACTATTAAAATATATTAAAAATAAAAAATATATATTAAAAAATATTTTATATAAAAAATAATAATATATAATTATACACGGATGTGCCTGTTCTTATTTGAATTGACAGATATTTACTACGCCTTTGGAAACCTAAGGGTAGGTCTAGGCTGCACGATCGCTGGCATTGATGGTGCGTACGGACGGCATTTTTGGAGCTCAGAGCGCCCTTTAGGTTCAATTTTCACTCCATATGCGGAGTGTAAGAGTTTATATTGACTCTATTAGGTATGAGATCTGGCGCTTCAATGCAATCAAATTTTTTTTGAAAGCAGCGCTGACAGTGTTTATATTGATTCCTTGTCAGGCATGAGATCTTAGGCTTTAGTGAAATTAATTTTTTTAAGGTTTGTGGTAGAGTTTGAGAGTGTTTATATTGCCTCATTAGTAATGAGATTTGATGTTTTATATGTGTTGGGCACATGAATAAAAAATGATTTTGTTGGAGCACGTTGCAAGGCTTCAGTCCCCACCTCCCCTCACATCCCTGTTTCAACTTAACCTTCTTTATATTTAAAATAGGCTGATATTTAGAGGAGAGGTTTTAGTAGCTGCACACTTTAATTTTGGACAGCTAATTAAGGTACCATAATATCATATTAAATTTAGACCTATTTTAATATGTCATTTTAATTATTTATAACTAAGGTTTCGAGGTCTAACATATTATACATTTTACTAAATTTATGACCAAAACTTAACTTTGGAGTACCAATAGCTGTGCATTAGAGTATCAATACTTGAGTCTTACTTCTAAAAATGTGATTGGTTACTTTTAATTTTATAGAATAAATGTTGAACAAGTATTAGATACTACATGTTTAGCTTATGGTGCACTTTAATATTTATACACATCAATATGTTTCATCGATGGAACACATGTTAACAAAATGATTGGGACTTTTCATCTAGTTCTTTTATATAACTCGTAATTGCAATTTATTGGTATGTATAGATTTTAATGTCAGAAAGTTTTTTATTTTAAATTTTTTTTATATTTTCATTTAAAAAATAAATTATTTGATAAGAAATGTTTTTAATTATAATTATATAAAAATTTATAGACATAACAAATGTTTTTAATTATAATTATATAAAAATTTATAGACATGGTTATAAAAAATGATCCACAAATTTTCATATAATTATAATTAAAATTATTTAATATCTAATTTGATATAAATTGTAGAAATATTATTATACTTAATATATTATTTTTTAAATAAATAATAATATTTTTATATATTAATCAAAAATATTGAGATATATATTATCTGCTATTTTCTTATGGATTATATACAGTTTAAAATAAAATAAAAATAAATTACAAATCATAAATGAAAGGGAGTCGGAGCCTTCACCACAATGTTTCGATAAAGAGGGGTGTTACGATCACTTGATGAATAGTGGGAAGAGAACTAGAGTTATTTGGTATCCCATCATATATAATGAAGCATTCAAAACAGATATACCATGATTAACTTACCCAGGATCTATGCACCCAATGATTCACTCGAAGCATTAGACCAAATGACTAGAACAACAATGGGTGATCAACATCCCAACTTTATAGATGTACCTGGTACTTAATGAAGTATAATCTAATGCTCTGCTCTTTATGTATCCACCAATTTCTAGGTCTCACTCATTAGAGCTAGTCAGATTGGATAGAGCTACTTTGACTAAATGGTCTCCCCACCAATTGAATCTTAAGTGGAAGGAACATTTTAAGGAGCAACCCCATCTCGATTGACCAAAGCTACGAGCAACAGGGAAAATAAGACACCAAGTGATGCCAACTAATTGATTTTCAAACATAACTTCACTTATTCATAAAATTTTGGAGAAAGTAAAACACTTAATTTGGTTGTCCTCTTTTTATTAAGAATGGAGATAAAAATACACATTTAATTTTATGAAAATAAGAAGATTTTTTAATTAAATAATAGTCTCATAAATATTTTTATTAAAAAATAATAATTAAATAAAATTTATAAATATTTAATTATTTCAATTATTTAAAAAAATATATATATATTTTATTTTATCATAATTATATTATAACTTTCTTAATCAATATTAAATAATGTTTTAAACATATAACTTTAAGGATTGTTCATTTCTTTGACTATTATTTCATATTAATATTTACATATTATATATAAATAAAAATGTAATAATTATAATAATTTTATTTCTTTTAATTATTTTCTTATTTACGAATATCCTCCTCTTTGCTCTTTTACACCATATAATAATATTCATCATTTAAAGATCTTAATTCTTATATAAAAAATTGTTTGTAACAATCTTAAGCTTATCCATACTAACCTTGATGGGGTTATATAGTAAAATTTATCCGACTTATTCTTAAGTACAATAATATTTATGTACCTAAGCACATGTTAATCACTATAGAAACGTTTATTTTCATGCATAGATAAGTGGTCCAATCTCCTCATGCATCCTAACATTTCATTACTTTAACATTAATTAAAAAAAAATGCAACACAATCTCCTCATCCATCCTAACATTTTGATTTCTTTAAACATTAATTATAAAAATGAATGTAACAAATACATCATTTTTTTAAAGAGCCATTGAATATTATGTTAGATAATTATTTATGTTAAATAACCTTTCGTTATATGATAATGACCTTTTACATTGCATATATTTAAATTATATTATTCAGAAATATATTCTGAATAATGATTTTTAATAATATTTTTGTTTATATTATATTTATAAGTGTAATTTAATATGTTTCAAGATCATAATTTTATTAGTTAATTATTTTTGAAAAACTTTGTTGTTATATTAATATTATTGTTTTCATTTTATTATCATTTAAAAGGATAATATTTAGACTTTCCCTAGTTTTAATATTAGATTGTTCTCATTAAATTACGACAAATTTAAATATTTCTTGAAAAAAATTGATATCAAACAAAAGAAGATCTATTTTTCTTTTTACAATTATAAATGTAATTGATACACACAAATTATTGTGGCTGAAATTTTTATGAAAATGTATAAAATTTAAGTACAAATGACAACTCTTACATTCTATATATAAAGACAAACTTTTAATTCTGGTACTAATAATACATGTTTCAGATATAATATAAAAAATAAAAAACATCAAAAAAAATATTATTCTCATTATATATTTTCCTTAAAATTACTAACTGTAAATCTAATAATTTGACTCAAGAGAGGATGGTTAGTATGGGGTTAGTTTCAAAATGAAAGAAACACACTAACTAGCATAACATCTCTAGGTCTAGACACTAGGGAGAGGTTAGTTAATAAATATGAATAACATACAAAACTAAAATGCCAAAAAAACCCACTTTTACCTTCCTTGGATGCTCCAAAATGCTTGTTGTAGTAGCTTGTTTGGCTTGTGCTCATGAAGTCTTTGGCAGTGGAAGCTTGGCTACTTCCATCTCTCCTTGGCACCTTTGGCTTGTGGCTTGGCTTGGCTTGGAATCGATTTGGTATGGTAACACTAATTGCATGAAGCTTTGTAATCAATTATGCATTATAACTTTGCATAATCATGTGTTAAAATTCATGTGGTAAGGGCTATTATTTATAAATTTTTGAGATTGATTAGAATCACCCTGAACCATCCATCCTAAGATTGAGATGTGTGGTTGATAATTAATTCAATTTGTAGAATTAAATTTATAATTCTCCTCATCATGACATTGGAAGAAGTGGCAATTAAGAGGCATGAAGGGCATCATGAAAGCATTGATAAAGCATGGAGGGCATGAATCATGATATATGTGGCATTTATGGCCTAAGGATGTCTTCTCCAAGAAATGAGGTCACCTGATGGTGCAGATAGTCAATATTCATTTCTAAAATAAACTATTCAACAAGTTTCCATGGAATTTTTTATTATGCCTTGATTTGGATTAATTAGCTTTTAAGCATGTTTAAGTATTTTGTGCATAAATTACTCAAATTGATCAGAATGTCTTGTTATTGGTCTAAAATTTGACTGAATTGGAATTGGAAGTCAATGTCAGATGCATTGGAACCGTATTCCCATTTAGGATGTCACCAATAACAAATAACAAAGGCATGCATCCTGTGCAAAAGATTTGATAGGAAAGAGCAATCCAGAGCACCCAGGTGCAAAATTGGTATTTTGACTCAGAATGATTTGCTCAAAATTAGCTGGCCCATAAATTGCAATGCCCCATTTAGTAATACCCTGACCAAAATTGGCACTTGAATATATTAATTTCAACTCATTTAACATGTTTTAGTATTTTTAGACCAAATTGTGTATTTTAAGTGGAAATTGGCCAAAAACCTGATTGGAGGTCATTGGTGGTCAGATTTAAGTGTCTACACTAACACTTTAATTAAAAAATATATTAAGTTTTTTAATATAACACAATTGATAAATTATGGTATATATATAAAAATAAAATTGGGTACTCATAATTTATATAAATTTTATAAATTTTTTATAATTTAAATTAAAATTATCTATAGTTTTATATTAAATTATTTTTAATATTAAAAAAAATTCTAATAAAAATGACCCTATGATTCTTTAAAAAAAATATTATTATTTCAAATAAAATACATTAATTTCTTTCACTTAAAATTATTTTTTATATACAAATACTTTCGTTTTTTATTAATTTATCAATCATACTCATTGTTGCATACATCACAAAAGTTACTAAAGATCACACCAAAAAATAAAAATAAAAATAAAAATAAAAATAAAAATTCTAATTTTTTTTATTGATGTCTAAGACATCTATTTATTTATCACACTCTAATTTAACGTAACTCCAAATTTACACGTGAGAGGGTTTTGTACATCCTTTTTACACGTGGAACAAATGAAAAGGTTTTTGGACATCCTTTCTTACCTTTGAAATTAACTTTTTAAAAAATGAAGTATAAAAACAATCAAATTCGGAGCGGCACATGTAAATTTTATTATTGATAAATATGTCTTTATAAGTTAATTTTCTTGATAATAGTTATGTTATATAGTTATTATTTATTTTGATTTTATTATTTCATTAAAAAATAAAAAAGTATTATATGGTTTATATTTTAATGGTAAAAATGATAATGTAAAAAGTGTTGTTTTATTATCTATCAAAATATAAATTTTGTGAAATATTGAAAAAGGATTAAATTAACAATGTGCTTCCCCCAATAAATTTAACAAAATAAATACTCCTTAATCCTTAACACTAAACCTAAGAAGTATTATATACACCTAATTCATGTAAAAACAAAATTTTAATTAAGAAATATATATATATATATATATATATATATATATATATATATATATATATATATATATATAAATCAAAATGTAAAGGGTGTTTCAATTGAAAACGAAAAAAAGAAAAACTTTTTTTATAATCAAAATGTGAAAGGTCACGTGCTTTTTTAAAAATGCTAATAAATAAATTTATTTGGATGAGAAAAAAAACAACATTTAGGGCATGAGTATAAAACAAGGCTTAGGGCATGACGAATAAACGACAATTAGGGCACGTACAATGTGGTAATGGTTGCAAAAGCAATGGTCATTACTATCATTGCTCCAAGAAGTATGCTTGTTGGAGTAAATGGTGTGTTAGATTTGATATTAAGTTTTATAGAAAGTAACCTCTCTATTAATTTTTATTTTGAATCCCATGCTTTTAGAGTTTTAGTTGTCATTGTTGTTGGACAACCCAAGGCGAAGCCTCCTTAATCCCTTTTTTTAAAAAGTTAAATATGTCGTCGAAAGAAGTCTTCAACCATGAGTCTCCCAAGAAAAAGGCTTTGGTTTTTTCTGAGAGCCTTCATTGGAAAGTTTATGGGTCTTTGTCCAAGACCCAAAACCATGGATGATTGGATTGATCTCCATTATAAACCCTTATTGAAGCGCAAAATGAGCAGTTGGTTCTATAAAAGAGGATTATATGCCTTCTTCTTTGAGATTAAAGAGGATAAAGATTTGACTTTCAAAAATGGGCCATATTTTTTGGGTGTAAGAGGGCTTAATTTGAACCATTGACCAATGGATTTTAACCCAGCCAAAGACATACCCAATGCAATCCCTATTTGGGTGAAGCTTCCCCATTTCACTTTTATTTTTTTGGGATGACAAATCTCTAGCTATTATGAACAAACAACACTTTAGGCCACTTCACTAATAAGGCCAAGTCAAAAGAATTTTTTTATTATCACCGAATCTATGTGGAAGTAGATTTGGAAAAAGGTCTCCATAAAACCAATGAGCTAACTAAAATATCATGAATATGGCCACTTTGCAAAGGATTGTCAAAGAACCCAAATTGAGCTTCAAGAATTCAAACACCCACAACACTAAGATTTCATCATGCAATCCACAAGAATAAGAAGATATGCTCTGAGTAATCAATACCACCCAAGTCACAAACAAAATCAATCGAACCCTAATACATCTAACAATTATGAAGTTTTAGGAAAAGTCCTACAAGAACACTAATTTTAAAGTTTGAAGATAGGAAGTCAAGTTAATCAAGTAGTTTAAATTGGTTCAAGAGAGTTGCAAGATGTTGCAGTGTAGTTGAAAATAAGTAGTGAACGGATAAATGGTGGGTTGATAGTAGATTTTCAAAAGAGCGAGTGAAATGTTTATCAAGTGATGGATGACATTATTTTAGCCCTTGGAAATCCATCTAAAAATAGATCAAAGCCTAAGAGTAGGATACGCTCGAAGAACCCCGCAAATGTTATTAATCCTTGGTGTCAGAACACTAATTTTAAAGTTTGAAGATAGGAAGTCAAGTTAATCAAGTAGTTGAAATTGGTTCAAGAGAGTTGCAAGATGTTGCAGTGTAGTTGAAAATAAGTAGTGAACGGATAAATGGTGGGTTGATAGTAGATTTTCAAAAGAGCGAGTGAAATGTTTATCAAGTGATGGATGACATTATTTTAGCCCTTGGAAATCCATCTAAAAATAGATCAAAGCCTAAGAGTAGGATACGCTCGAATAACCTTGCAAATGTTATTATGGATCCTTGGTGTCTAGGCAAGGCTCCAAAATCTCGGTATATTTTTTTAGACCAATTAGTCAGACCCCACATGCCGCAAGGAACCTTCAAATCAAAGACAAAGGAAGAAAGTTTGACTAAGCAAGTTACACGGTCCTAAAAAAAGCGTAGATCCTTTAAGTTTAGTGTTTGAATATTTTTTGGTCTTAGATTTTATTTATATTTTTTTGTTTTGAATTTTGATATACATTTTTTGTTTAAGTTTTGATTTTATATCACCCATTTTTTTTTCAAGTATGTTTTATATTTTTTATCTAATAAAATATATTACAAATTTAATAAAAAAATACAAACATAATATATAATGGACATTATATAAATGAATGTTCTAGAAAACAAAAAAAATTTAAACACTGCTAAATATTTAAGAATCAATCAATATATATATATATATATATATATATATATATATATAAATAAATAATTGAAGTTGCAAGAATGTATATATTTTTATTGTTGTAAGCTTTAACATCTAATTTTTTCATTTCCTTCACTCAATACGCATATATTGATGGTTAAAAAGATTATAGGGAAGTAGGTTACCAAAGGAACAAATTCACTTAGGGGGCGACACAAAGGGGACGGGGATGGAGACGGGGGCCACCTATCTCTATCTATGTATGGTTCACTCGATTGATAATTAATATCAAACTGTTCTGTTTCCATATTTTAGTTTTATTGGAATTGAAATTTTTGAATTTTCTAACAATAATAAATAATTTTTTAAAAATGCATTAAACATGTACTCAAACAACTTTTTCATACTCGAACCAAATGATGCTATGATATCAGTGGGGCTGTGGCAGGGTACTGCAATTTTTAAAATGACAAAAGAAGGGTTTGGTTTGAAAATGCCCGTTAGGGTCGTCACTAGGTCGAGGTCCAGCTGCAACCTGAATCCTACGTGGCACACTCAAATTACAATTTATAATACATAGTACACTAGTCAATTGTCATTGAGAATTTGAGCTGGCAGCGACTCACAAGCACACTCTGAGAGTTGGACTTGGGACGCGGGCGGTAGACGGAGGAGGCTGGAGGCGGAGCTTTAATGCATGAAATTTAATGAATTTGGCAAGGTTGCACTTGCAGCGGCGCTACCTGTAGGCATTAAGACAAATTGGTAATGGTTGCCGTAAATGCCATTAGACTTGGAGTTGGAAGTTTAGAACTTGGTATTAGGTAATTATACTAAATGGTAATGTATTATGGTCTGACGAACTGTCACGGCACGCAGTAGGGGTTGAGTGTGACCAGCGGCAGCAAATGCCAATTAATAATGGTGGTGCCTCTGTTACTTGTGGCTGCAGATGCCTTTGATTCCCAATTTTGAAGCCTCCTCAGTTCTTCATCAAGCCTTTCATCATCGCTGAAGTTTTTGGTTCCGGTGGTAGAGGAGAGGCCCAGTCCCACCTTGGCATTCTTAGGAAGATCCTTGTGTAGGCTATCTCATAATTTAAGATTAGGGTTCTTGGTTAGGAATATTTAGCGGTCAAATTTAATGCGCTGGCAGTGGTAGTGGCCTTCATTTCAAATTTTGGCCCTGCGCTGGGGCATTATAGCAAGAGAAAGATGACACATTTGATCAAGGTTATAATTGGGGTTGTGGAGACCTATCATTCTTTGGGGGTTACGCTGCATGCATAAGGACTTGAAGTCCAATTTTTTTTTCTTTTTCAATAAGCACCGCTGCACGAGGATAGCCCACTGAAGACTTTTGGTTTTGGATTGTATATCTTCTTCAAACTAGGTAGGTTTTATTTCTTGCTCTTTTTCTCAAATTTTCACATTTCCTATTATTTTTTGACTTTGGATATGCGGATTAAATCTAGGGATTTTCATGATTTTGTTTAGGGCATCTAAAATTGATTTGGGTGTGTTTTAAATTTTATTGAGGGCATCAAATATGATTTAGGTATTTGGGTATTTTGTAAGCAGTTGTTTGGAGGTGAAAATTAATTTTTTTTAGTATCTAGAATTGATTTGGGTATCTAAGAGTGGGAATTGATTTATTTTTCATTTTGGGTAACTAGAATACATACAAACCTGACTTACAATCCTTTGGAAGAATTTTTTCTTGTTTGTTTCTGTGTTATTGGATCTTGAGTCAAAGTATGAAAGATGTGCTGGAGAAGAGAAAAAGGTGGTCTTATAAATTTCTTCTCTCCCCTAAGTTGAAGGGTGTGGAATTTTTGTTGAAAATAACCGAGGAATCTCACTTAACAGTAACGTCCATGTGTCTCGGAAACTATTTTCTAAATAACATCTACCCAAATCTTCGCTCTAAAAGGGGGCTAGGAATTTCCACCACTTCTAATACGGGTTTAGAGTCTTAGACATGTGGAAAGCATTTTCAAAGTTTAAATGGTATGTCTAAACCATGGTTTAGACATAATCTTCGTTGTGATGGGTTCAAATTTGGACCCTGCCAGGAAATACCATTTGTAACAGTATTACCTGAACTTATTAAATGAGATTATCTATCTTTCCCCCCATGTAAAAGTTTTAAAATATATATTTTTTATTTTTATATATATTTATATCACTAATTTGCAGTGATATGTATGTATGTATGTGTATGTATATGTGTGTGTGTGTGTAGTTTCATATATATATATATATATATATAAAATTCAAAGTGAGATTGGAATTTGGTATCCCGAACTTCTAAAAGCCTACAATCAGCACTTTCAGAAGAATAACATTGAGTAGGTATAAATTAGTTTTATACATTTAATTTTTATTTTAAATTTGTCATTGAGTAGGTATAAATTGGGAGAAAATGGTTTCTATTGGTCGTCTTGAGAAGGATAAAAGACAACTATCACTTGATGATGGATTTCATATCCTTCAAGATTCTAATCAATAATGCCAGCCCAGAAATGAAGACTTTGACCTTCATCTACATGAAAGAAACTACGAATCAGATGGAGAACAAATTCAAGAAAAGGAATAAGCATCAAAAAAGTAAAAAAGAACATTCAAGTCCAAATGGAAAACAAGATTTCCATGGGCTTATGCTTGAAAAGATTGCAATGGTGTTGAAAGAATAAAATATTCTTGGTGTGTAAAATATAAGAGATAGACTCCATTTGCTAAAGATGGGAGTACTACCCTTCAAATCAACGGTCTTAAAATGTATGCAGAATCAGAGCCTCATAAATTTGCTTCCCAAATTTTGGAGGGAGAAAGCAAAAAAAATAATATTCCAATAATCAAACATGTAGATCTAATGGTAGATGTTGAGAAGGAGAGAATCATATCTGTCATAGAAAATATGTATTTTATTGCCATACATGATTTACCTTTAGAAGTCTATAAGCCAACTTGTGACTTGAACAAGTATAAATGCACTCCACACATGCCTCTAACAGATAAATTCTATCCATATACAAATACCATATTTGAAAAAGAGTTTTTACAAGCTTCAAAGGAGGTATATTGGAAAAAGTTAAAAGATGAGATTTTTGTAGTCCATTTTACTCAATTTTAGTTGATAGAAGTACTGATCAGACTATAAAACAACATTTGATAATTTACGTTACATATTTGATAAATGAAGGAAGAGATAAATGTGTAACAAAGTTTATACACCTCCTTCAAATAAAGGATGGAAAAGCTCAATCTATGTATGATGTTGTGATAAATCTTTTAGCAAAGATGAATTTATCATTGACAAAGTTAGTTGGTTTTGGATCTAATGGGGCTTCTGCTGTGAGGGGTATTCGTGAAGGCTTATCTACTAAGCTTCATCGAGATGCTCCTCAATTAATAGATATTCATTGCATAGCTCATCAAAAACCATTATCAGTAAATGATGCTTCATGTTATTTTTTAGAGCTCTAATTTATTGATAAATTTGCAAATAAAATTTATTCATGGCTTGGAAAATCTACTAAAAGACATGGAGCATTGAGAGATCTAATGGAGTCATTTCAAACTAGTCAATTAGAGGTGTTGCAAATTCATCAAATTAGGTGGCTCTCTAAAGGAAAGGTCATGGAAAGGCTTGTCAAACTCATGCCTATTTTGTTGAGAGAATGAGAGTTAGAGGATTAAAAAATGTGTGATTTGTCAAGAATTTTAAGTACAATTTTGCATCCATTTACTTCCAGATGTACTTATTGAGTTAAATATGTTGAATACAAAGTTTCAACATGACTATGTTGACATTACTTCCATTGGCACTACTTTAGGTATTACTATTGAAATGTTTCATAAGAGATTTTAAAGAGACATATTTGAGACATGTATAATACATATTTTCTCTTTTTTAAATAGAGCACAAGGAGGAACTCTTGAGTTTTTAGATGGAGTAGGTACCAAACATATACATCCATTGAAATTTGAGAGCTTGCCTAACTCACAAAGATCAAGGACACTAGATGATTGCATTGAACTGACAAAAAGTTTTATAATGAAGGTTATTGATTCTCTAGATGCAAGGTTCACCGATTTACCTATATTTGATGCTACAAAGTTTTTCAGTCCTCGTAATTATTATGATGAGGTGGATGATAGAGACCATCAAACAAAAAGATGGTTAACATGTTTATGTGAAAAATTTAGTGTTGAGAACTCGCCTATTGTAGATACTATCAAATGTTTAGGTGAGATGGATGAATTTGTTTGTAATATTTATAAACTATACCCAAAAAAAATATGTTTGGAGTAAGGGATCTTTGTGGAGGTGAACCTAAATGGTTTGAAGGGTTCCATGTTTAATGCAGCTATGGCAAGCTATTATTGTTATTCCAATGAGCATGGTAGTATGTGAAAGAGGTTTCTCAAATTTAAACATGATAAAGAATGATGATTGATCTAGACTTTCTTTCAAAACATTGGATATGTTAATGTTTCTTTAATTTTATGCACCTCATGCTCTAAATAAGGTAGATTGAAATGTTATATATGATGAATGGATCCATTACTATAACCATTTGGAATAGAAGAATATAAGAAAAGAAAAACTTTACAATAGTGATAGTATCAAAAGGAAATTTTTGAATAGAAGTTGAAATTAGTGATATAAGTTAAATAAATATATATTTTATTTGTGTGATTCAATAGTTCTCCAACAAATTGGAATCTAGGCTTATATAGTTCATACTTTTAGTGAGAAACATTCTTTAATTGAAGTGAAAGCTGATTGGAATTGGATTTAATATTAATTAAGACTATTTATAATCATTAATACAACATTTTCATTTATATGTGTTTTATTATTGGACTATAAACAGGTACTGCTAATTCCTTTCTTGTTGGATTGGGTGCAAATGTAATAGTAATGAGCTAGGTTGGTCTTGAAAGTTTGTTGTGCACTAGTAAAGATGGTGTATATAGGTAAAAATAAAAGCATGATACTATTTTTTATCATGTTTTTGGTTTTAATTGTATGCACCAAGTTGGCTACTACATTCCTAATTCCATCCCCAACTAATGGTTGGGGTGGGTAGGGATAGCCTATAACCCACTAATGGATGGGATCCGGAGGTGCATGGAATGGGTCTTGGCATATGGAAGAAATACCATTAAATAAACTAGCTGGATATGAAAGTTATGAATATTTGAGTTGATATTGTAAGTGTAACATTGCGTCGTTTGATCCTCTGCTATTTTTTTAACATTATTTCTAAGTTCTTTGTCCTCTATTTTTATTTAATGATTACCGTATGAAGTCCTATGTTTCTTGATCCAATATCTTAATCCTCTTTCCTTTATTTTTAAATATTTTTCTATCTAAATTCTCTATTTTTATTTAATGATTACCTTGTAAAGTCATCCTGTTACTTGATCTGATATTTTAATCTTCTCTACTCTACTTTTAATGTTTCTATTTTTAAGTTATCTATTTTTATTTAATTATTATTTTTAGTTAAATGTGCTAGATTATCTTTTTATAGTAAGAGGATTTTACAAATTTGACTGATTGAAATTCTATACTATATGGTAGATTTGAACACTGTAAGTTATATGGCATTTTATAGGTTATTTTATGATTACCTTGTTTTTATCATATTTAATTTTTGATAGGCCAAGACAACTCCATAGGTGTTGGGATTTTAAAAATCTAACTAATTGAGATTCTATATTGTGTGTTAGATTTGAGCATTGTCTAGAGTCGGTGATATGTCACTTTATAGAATGTAAACTAATTATTTATAGTGTGTTGGGTAGGATCGATCATTTATATTGGTGTGGAAAGTTGGAAACTGTTATAAGATTCAAAATAGCCTTCTTTGTAATTACATTTTATAGTATATACAGTGTAATTTTCCCTCTTATTTTGTGGCAATTTAATAGATCTGAGACAACAAAATCTGAGCAGTAGATGTTACAAACATCATAGATGAATTATCCCTCTTCCTTTGGGATTTTTACATTATCATGCACTTTTTATACTTGGCTTTTTTGACAGTGATTATTTTTTTGCATTTTTGGGACGGGTTCAAATCCCTTTGATGTGTTGTGATGGGTTCAAATTTGACTGTTGGTTATGATTGTTATAACTTGTGACTCATATCCTTTTGGTCTCATAAAACTATATATATATATATATATATATATATATATATATATATATATATATAATTTACTATGAGATTGGCAATTATAGCGAGATTGGTTTTATATATTTACAAACTAATTCAACAAGAAGGGCATTAGCAGAATCTATTCATAGTGTAGTAATAAAAAATATATAAATGTAAATGTTGTATTAATGATTATAAACTAGTTTAAGTAATATTTATATATATATTTTGCAAGATTAATTTAAAGTGAGATTAAAGTTGGAAGTTACAACAATATTGGTTTTATATATTTAAAATACTAATTCAACAAGAAGGACATTAGCATTTATATTTATGTTTGCCAGTTACTTTATTTTTTACATTGAATAGTTAAATATTATTTAAAACTGTTTATAATCATTAATACAATATTTACATTTATATGTTTTATTATTGGACTATAAACATGTATTTCTAATTCCCTTCTTGTTAGATAGGGTGCATATGTAACAATAATGAGCTAGGTTGGTCTTGAAAGTTTGTTGTGTACTAACAAAGGTGGTGTATACAGGTAAAACTAAAAACATGATGTTATTTTGTATCACGTTTTTTGTTTTAGTTGTATGCTCCAAGTTGGTTATTGTATTCCTACTTCCATCTCCAACCGATGGTTGGGGTGGGTAGGGATTATATACCCGCTTATGGATGGGCTCAGGTGGTGCATGGACTAGGTCTTGACATATAGAGGAATTATCATTAAATGAACCAATTGGATAAGGAAGTTATGAATATTTGAGTTGATATTGTAAGTGTAACATTGCATAGTTAGATCTTATTCAATCTAGTTCTATGATTTAAATGTTTTCTTTTAGCTCGTTATTAGAAAATAGAAGGACATTTGATTTGTATAAAGTAAGATGTTATGAATTATGATTGTTGTACCCTTTTGGGTGAATGCTATAAATAGGTACTACTAATTTCCTTGTTTAATTGGGTGTAGATGTAACAGTAATAAGTTAAGTTGGTCTTGGATGTTTACTGTGCACTAGCAAAGGTGGTGTATACAAATTTAAAAAAAAACATGATGTTATTTTGTATCACATTTTTTGTTTTAATTGTATGCTCCAAGTTGGATATTGCATTCCTACTTCCATGTCCAACCAATGGTTGGAGTGGGTGTAGATTATATACCCACTTATGGATGGGCTCAGGTGGTGCATGGACTAGGTCTTGACATATAGAGGAATTACCGTGAAATGAACCAACTAGATATGGAAGTTATGAATATTTGAGTTGATATTGTAAGTGTAACATTGCATAGTTATATCTTATTCAATCTAGTTCTGTGGTTTAAATGTTTTCTTTTAGTTCATTACTAGAAAATAGAAGTAAATTTGATTTTTATAAAGTAAGATGTTATGTATTATGATTTTTGTACCCTTTTTGGTGAATGCTATATTTTTATTGAATAAATTTTGTAGCTTGTATTTACAAAATTTTATTAAGTATTTTATTTTTGTGTTTGAATCGTTCCCAATTTATGACGCCCACATTTTTTTCATACATTTTTATAGCAAATTTTCCTATCATATCTTCAGATTTTACATGGCAATCCCATAGAAGAAAGTAATTACATCAAGCTACAAAAAATTGTAGCTCTTTTTCCTATATGAAACCAAATCCAGATAAAAGTATTAGAAAAACCAAAACATGGAATGTATTTGTACTTTGTAACATCCTTTAAATAAAGTTGAATAAATGTAATTCTCAATTATGTATTTAATGAATGTGTGAAGGTTATTACTAAACCCTTATAAACCCAGGTAAATAATTTGCCAATAGGCCCCAACCCCCAATGTTTACCTATCCACATCTTTGCTTAAGTGTAAAATCTGAGAAAACATTGGAAGTTGCATGAATTCCAAATTTATATGGATCTAAGTTAATTTACTCTAATTGTATATGAAATGGAGTTACCTTGAATATTAGGCCATTGGTGATAATGAACACTACATCTACTTAAGATGGTGTCTTGATGCTACTCTGAAATACTGTCACTAGTCTACATCCCATACATTTCTTCTGTCAACTTGTAAACTTTATTGGTTTGGATTTTGTTCTAGACTACATAAACTAAGCCCCCAAAGATGATAATCCCCATACTCATGCAAACAATTGTTAGAAGTCCTCTAGCCCACCATGGGTACGTAGTGTAAGTGTTGTGATCTAATGGGTATACATAGAAGTGATTTAGTAGGCCAATCAATATGAGATATCCTAGTAATGCAAAAGCAACTATGGTTGCCTTCCATATAGTAATTTTTTTGCTTGTTGTAGAGCACACAAATCCCACTCATGCATCTACCTCCTTGAAGTTTACTTCTTTCATTTGGTAATTGTTAAAAAAAATTAGTGGGCAATGCCATTCCCTCTAAGTCTTATTCTACCATTTTAGTATTTGGGGCTTCTACCTGAGTTACATATCTTTGAGGGAGATGTTAGCTTTAAGATGCACAGTTCTTCAGTTTTTTTTACTGATGATATGAGTAGGACTTCCTTGGGAACATGGTTTTATTTTTTTAATGTTATGCTGGTGTAATGTTTCTGATAAAATGCTCAACAATGGGGTTATTCCACTTCCCCCACCAATCACTATCAATGCTTCATACTTGAAAATAGAAGCACATATCAAATTATCTCTATTATGTTTTGTTTTGGAAGAAAAATGTCATTTTATATATTTTTTCCTTATTTTTGTGATGGTATTGCTCAAGTTCTTGCATCTATCCTTGAATACTATTACCTATAGGAGTTATCAAGGTTTTCAAATTTATTAGTAGCTTTTGGGTAATGGTTTTCTTTTTCATGTTATGAATCCATTTAAATTAAATGCATCGATCAGGTTGGTAAGTGCCCAAAGGACCATATGCACTATATCAAATTTGTTGCAACTTTGACTTGCACATCATGATATTTATCTATCTTTACTATATAGCATTTGAATAGATAGAATACTACCTTAAAAAGTTTGTAGAAGATGGACTGTATAATCCCCAACAAATTGAAATCAAAGTTTCTTTAGTTCATACTTTTAGTGACATATGTACCAAATTTATTTTTGTCAATCAAATGACATTTAAATTTACACTTGTCAATTGAAGGGCACTTAAATTTACACTTGTCAATTGAAGGGCACTTAAATTTACACTTGTCAATTGAAGGGCAACTAGTTTTTACAACTTTTCATCACTGAAGGGTTAGTTGCATAAACACCCTTTAGCTTAAAATGAAGGCCAAGCCTTCAAATTTGACCGCTGATGCCCACTTCACTCTAGATCTATAATTATGATTTCTGACACCTCAGTCCCCACCTCACCCCGACTCTGTTATCTCAACTTAACTTTCCATATCAATTCTTTTATATAAATCATAATTACAATTTCTTTGTATTCATAGATTGTAATTTTTATATTTTTCTCTTTTAACTTTTTTTTATAAAAATATATTATTATTCAAATATATATATTAAAATAAAATGTATTGATAAAAACATTATCTAATATTTTTGGATCGTATACACACTATAAATAAATAAAATGTGTTTGTAGTCTACAAATATCTATTAAAGAACACATAACCTTTAATGTGAATGTTATTACATAATATTTTATGCAAGTTAACACACATCTACTTGTGATTGTGTGTGGGAAGGATCATTGAGTGGCCTCCCGGATTGCAGGCACACAATAGTGGATTGTTGTTGTCCATACAAATTCTAGTAGAAGGGATCCTTTCCATTTACAATGGCAGGGTGAAGTTGAATGTTATTTAGCTTCAAATCAGTGCATGGAACATCATCTCTATATGCCAAATGATTGAATACATGTGTACATAATCAATGCATGCATGCTCAACAAACAATCACTTTTATTTTATTTTATGCATAATAAAAACTACATGTGTAGTTACAAAACGTAGTCTTATTTTTAGTTTATTTTTTAGAACCATTATTTGCATGATCATTGACTGCTATTATAATGATCAATGCAAGTTTATTTTTTTAGATAGTTGTTACACAGCTTGTTAAACTATGTTACATCTAACGCTCCTTTTCTTTAAATAAGTGATTAAGGACTACGTTTCTTACATGGGGAATAAAATTTGTCTTTCTTGAATCTTGATTTTAGTCTTTCTTGAATCTTTGTTTTTTTTCGAGTTTAGTTATTTATGAGTAGCTAGTTATATATTCAACTCTAAGTATAGTATTAGAGGTTATAATTATTTCATTTCAATTAGTACCAGAGTAGGTTGTAGATTTTTTTTGTAGGTAGTAGCAACTTATCAGTTGTCTCCAGAATGACAAATAACAACAAATTTTCATTCCATCTTCTACTATTTACCAGAGATAACTACGAATATTGGAGTATAAATATTAAGACCCTACTATTATCCCAAGATCTTTGGGAATTAGCAGAAGTGGGATACATAGAACCTATAAATCAGAATGCTCTAAATGTTTTTATAGCAGATCAATGAACTCAATTGAAAGATGACAAGAAGGACAATCAAGCACTATTTTCTATCCAATCCACATTGGATATTTCATTTTTTTCCCATATCACTGGTATGACAAAGTCAAAGGATGCATTAAAATCCCTACAAACTGCATACCAAGGTTCTGACAAAGTTAAATTGATAAGACTTCAAACCTTAAAAATATATTTTGAAAATTTATGGATGAAAGATGCTGAGTCTATTTAATATTTTATTACTATGACTTAAGATGTTGTGAATCAATGTAGAACACAAGGGGAAGCAATTACAAAACAAAAAATTGTAGAGAAGATATTGAGATCTCTTCTTCCTAATTTTGATCCAGTGGTGATAGCCATTGAAGAAAGCAAAAATCTCACCACCTTCAAAGTGGTAGAGTTGGTTGGTTATTTAAAATCTCATGAGGAGTGTATGAAATGTTATACAAAGAGTTTAGTACAATCTTTCCAATCTACATTGAATGTTGAAGACAAATCAACAACTCCTTTTTCAGAAACAAATAAGTATCAAGGTGAGCCTTCTAATAATAGAGGATGTGGTAGATGAAGAGAAAGAAGATATAATGGAGGAAGAAGAAGAGGAAGAGGTATAAGTTCTGTGGATATGAGAAGCATCCAATGCAAATATTATGATTGCTATGGACATTATGAATCTAAGTGTAGAAAGAAGAAATCTGACTTAAACAAGTCAAGAGCCAACTATACTGAAGAGTTTTCTAAAGATTCAAAGCACTCCACCTTCTTCGGTGAAATAAAATTGAAAATATTTGTGGTACTAGGATAGTGGCTACTCTAATCATATGACAGGTAAATATGATCTCTTTCTCAAATTAGATACATCTATAAAAAGTCAAGTAAAATTTGGTGATGATAAAGAGGTTGATGTGATGGGAAAAGGTACCCTTACTATAAAAATTAAGCAAGGAGAAACTAATATTCATGATACATTGCATGTGCCCAAATTACAACATAATCTTTTAAGTATTGAGTAGCTTGTATCAAGAAATTATAAAATTTTGTTTGAAGATAACTACTGCAAAATATTTGATAAATCAGCTAATTATCATCTTGTAGAAAAGGTTCCTATGATAGAGAATAGGTTATTTCCTCTCACGTTGCATTCCGCTACTATGCATGCTTTCAAATCAACCATAGATGATTCATGGTTATGGCATCAATGTTATGGTCATCTAAAATTTTAAGGATTAAATTTACTTCATAAGAAGCATATGGTGAGAGGACTTCCAAAAATTCAGGCAAAAGAAGAAGTTTGTTTAGGGTGTGCACTTAGCAAAGAACATCGAGATAGTTTTTTGGTGAACAAGTCTTAAAGGGAAAAATCTCCTCTAGAGCTTGTGCATGTTGACATTTATGGTGCTATGCCAAAAGAATCTTTAGGTAAGCATCATTATTTTTTGACATTCATTGATGATTTTTCTCACCACACATGGATTTATTTTCTTAAGCTCAAATCTAAAGATTTTGATTGCTTCAAAAACTTTAAAGCTATGACTAAAAAACAAAGAGGGTATTATCTCAAAATACTCAGAATAGATGGAGGTAAAGAATTCACTTCCAAAGAGTTTTTTTAAAATTTTTGTAACAAAAATGGCATTATGAGACAGCTTATGGCATCCTATACCCCCCAATAAAATGGTATTGTAGAAAGAAAGAACTGTACCATTATGGGAATGACACGAAGTATGTTGTAATAAAAAAATCTTCCAAATTGTTATTGGGGAGAAGCAGTGCCAATAATAATATACCTCTTGAATCAAATGCCCATAAAAGTAATTCACAACATCACTCCAAAGGAAGCTTAGAGTGGTCACAAACCTTCAATGGCTCATCTGCGTGTATGTGGTTGTTCTACATATGTTCATATCCTAGTTCAAAAACAAAATAAGTTGGATGCAAAATCCCAACATTGTATCTTTGTGGGATATTTTGATGCAACTAAAGGATAAAAATTCTATAATCCTGACACAAAGAAATGAATTATTAATCGGGATGTGATTTTTGATGAAGGGGGAGAATGGCAATGGAAAAATGGTGCACAACAAAAAACACCACCAATAATGTTGGACATAGAAGTTGGAAGTGTTCCTCCTCTCCCCATAAGCTCAAGTGGAAGTTCAAGCCCCAATAGTATCTCAAGTTCAAGCTCTCCAAGCTCAGGTTCACCAGGTTCGTCTACTAACACACTTTCAGGTGATGGTTCAAGTTCAGCATCAAGTCCAAGCTCTTCAAGAAAGGTATGAAGTTTAAATGAAATTTATTAGAGGAGTAATGTGAATCTAATTGCTAATTTTGCTTTGCTTAGTAAAATTCAAGTTGAACCCTCTATATATGAAGTAGTAAAAGAAAATGTATGGATTGATGCTATGAATAATGAGATGAAAGCAATTGATAAATTAAATACATGGGAATTACTGAAACTTCCAAAAGATAAATAGGTGATTGTTGTCAAATGGATTTATAAGGTGAAATATCATGTTGATGGTTCTGTGAAAAGAAACAAGGCAAGACTAGTTGCCAAGGGATTTGCATAAATGCCTGGAATAGATTATTCAAAGACTTTCGCTCTAGTTGTAAGATTTGATACAATCAAGGTTTTATTAGCTATTGTTGTACAATGCAAGTGGCTAGTATATCAGATGGATGTAAAATCAACTTTCCTAAATGGTTATATTGATGAGGAAGTCTATATGGAACAACCTATTGGTTATGAAATTTTAGGAAAAAAACATTTGGTCTACAAGTTGAAAAAAACACTTTATGGGTTAAAGCAAGCTCCTCATGCCTGGTATGCAAGGATTGATAGATATTTCATGAAGAAGGGTTTCAACAGAAGCCATTCTGAACCAACCCTCTATATCCAACATCTTGGTAATGATATTCTCATTGTTTGACTTTATGTTGATGATCTCATTTATACAGGTGATAACCCATCTCTCATGGAAAAATTTCAAGCATAAATGAAACAAGAATTTGAGATGTTAGATCTGGGACTCATGCATTATTTTCTTGGAGTGGAGGTGCAACAAAAACTTGAAGGTATATCCATTTCTAAAACCAAGTATGTGGTTGATTTATTGAAATGGTTTAGAATGATGGCATGCACAACAGTTGCAACCCCTATAGCCCTTGGTGAAAAATTAACCAAGGAAGATTTAAGTTCCAAAGTGGATGCTACTTTATACAAAAGTTTGGTAGGGAATCTCATGTACCTCACTACAACAAGACTTCATATTATATATGTTTTGAGCCTTATCTCTTGGTGTATGCATGATCTACATGAGTCTCATTGGCATGCTATAAAAATAATCTTAAGGTATGTGAGTGGTAAAATTTTTTTTGGCATTCATTAATCTTCCATTAAGAAATTTGAGCTAGTTGGATACATAGATTCTGATTGGGTTGGTTTAATTGATGATAGAAAATCTACATCTAGTCATGTTTTCTCACTTGGGTCTGGAGTTGTCTCATGGAGTAGTAAAAAGTTGGAAACTGTGGCTCTCTCTTCCATAAAAGTAGAGTATATTGTAGCAACAACAACTATTGTCAAGCCATATGGATTCAAAAGATTTTGGAAGATCTATGATTGGTTTAGGAACATCTAACAACTATCTATTGTGATAACATCATTACCATTACAATGAAAAAAAATATTGTGTTTCATGCTAGATCAAAGAACATTGAGATCAGACATCACTTCATATGATATTTAGTTTAAGATGGGATAGTGGAATTATAGTTTTTCCCTACATCTGAGTAAGTTGCTGATTTTTTTACCAAAGCTCTACCTACAACAAGTTTTGTTGATTTGAGGAATCAATTGGGACTCATCCTCATTTCTCATGTAGGGGGAGATTGATGACATGCTTTCATAATCAATGCATACATGCTCAATAAATACTCATTTCTTTTTTATTTTATGCATAATAAAAATTGCATGTGTAGTTGCACAACATAGTCTTATTTTTAGTTTATTTTTTAAACCATTGTTCGCATAATCATTGACTATTGTTACAATGATCGATGCATGTTTTTTTTAGATAGTTGTTACACATCTTGTTAAAATCTATTAGATATAGAGCTCTTTTTCTTTAAATAAGTGATTAAGGACTACTTTTCTTACATGGGGAATAAAATTTATCTTTCTTCAATCTTGATTTCAGTCTTTCTTGAATCTTTTTTTTTTGAGTTTAGTTATTTATGAGTAGTTGGTTATATATTCAACTAAAAGTATAGTGCTAGAGTGTATAATTATTTCATTTCAATGAAGGTGAACATCCATGTAAGTTCCTATGATATTTTCATAAGTGACATTTGTTATAAACACCATAGATGTTCAAATGGAGTAGGCATTCTCATCAGAGTAAAATTGATCGATATCAATGGGAACTGTTAAAAAAAATTTGTAGTAAGATTAAAGGTATGGGTACCTAATGAGCTTAACTAGCACATGCTAACTCCCAATGTGTGCTAGTCATCAGTGACTGATCATCATCGATGCCAGTTTTGATCGACCCTACTTTAAACAACTGTTCTAACTTAACCTTGTTGTAAAATCTAATGGTTAAAAAAGTGGTTAGTTACATGTGTTAACTATATGGTATCTTGGGTGGGAAATTGGATTTCCTCTGACCTCTACTTGTGATGACCATTACATTCATCGACCATCTCTACCTGTGATGACCATTGCATTCATCGAGCAAAACTTAATGACCATTACATTCACCTTTCACATTTCATGTCCTTGTACCAGTGAAGAATATAAAAATGAAGAATATAACTATGATGAAGATAACCTACACAGTTTGTACTAAAAAATTTGTGGAGTGAATCAAGCAAAAATTTTGTAATATACGGAGCTGGAGCTAAAATGGTAGCAAAATTCCTTAATTTTAACCCTTTTTTGAACAAAAATGATGTAAAAATGCACTACGAACGTGAAATTCATAGTGTTTAGGTTAAATTTGTCTGTATTAATGCTAGAATATAGACATTCTTTAATTTATTTGCCATAAAAGTTTTTGAGCAGGTTCTTGTAGATAGTAAGGGATTTGTAGTCTTATTTTTAGGGGATATTGTAGGCGTTTGAGGTTAAGTTAGACGTGGTTATTTTAAGTGGGGTTGGTCAAATCTGCCAAAAGAAACTGTTGGAGATATATTTTTAAGACTTCTATACATTTCTTCAACAATAACTTATCTAGTTCAACAATATATAGTTTGGGTATATTTATTAAAATAGCTTACTAACAAAGACAAAATCCTGGGTGAGCTTAACCTTATGTATAGTGGGCCTCTGCAAATGAGAAATAGGGCCCCATAAATAGTAGGTATAGGTAAAATTAAACATAGATGTCCTTTTAAAGGATTTATTAAAATATTCCTTGATTTTCTTTGCATTTTCATCTAAATAATTTATGCAAAGGATGCTTATGAACACACTGTGAATGTGCTTATCTGAAGTGTTTTGCTTTTTTCCCCATACCTATTCTTTCTTCCTTTGTTTTTGATTTTGTCTGTGTTGGAGATGACCAAGACTCTATAATCCAAATCCCTTCCCCTTCCCATGCTTTTATTTATTTATTAAAATGTAAATTGGAAAATTAAAGTAAGGTCTACCATTTAATATTAATTTTTGGTTCAAAGAATGATAAAAACACCAACATTAGTGGGTGAAAACATCATGTAAATTATATACAACCTTGCACATGTTTAACAATTGAAGTTGTTTCTAACATCTTCTTTAAGCCAAATGGGTAGGCTTAATTATTCCAACATGGCTATCATGTATGGTATGTTAGGTATGATTAAGTGGGTTTCTAGTCCAATCCCTTCCCTAATTCGTCCAAAGTGTTTAATCTCCAAGAATATTTCAATGTATTTATCTACAATAGATTCAGGGGTCTTGGTTGGTCTCAAATCTCGATGACATTTTAGTGCTTCATGAACATGGGTATTTATGTATCAAGCTTATGGGCTTCCAAGATGAAGCCTTCTAAATTATTGGGGTGAATTATATCCTTGTAAGATGAGAAATACAACATATCATTTCTTTATTCTGGATTTGATTCTTTCATTAATTACTTTCTACGAGTCCTTGTCAAGTTTGGTTACCTATGAAGGGATGTATTTCAGATCCTCCCATAGATTACTATGCCCCTGAATAGTAATTCAAATTGTAATGCACCAAGATATCATCTGGTCTGCAACCTTGTAATTGATTTGACCCCTCTAGGGCTTTGTAGAGTACCATTTTAGACTGTCCTTAATAATATAGTGATAAATCTCTTCACAAACCACTCATGTTATGAATGAATTAATCTAGATTCCAAAATAGTTTAAAATATTATAAAATTAGGTGTGCAACTTAAATGAAGTCAAAGAAATAAATTCAACGTTTAGGAGTGTCATATGCACCATTATCCCAAAAAGGCCCTAAATAAGTTAGGCATTATGTTTTATGCAAGGTCATATGCACCATCATCTTTTATGGAGGGTCATATGCACTGTCATTTTAATAAGGTAACATTGAGCTTTGCTTTCTTTTATCCTTTAAAATGAACATCTATTAAAGGATATTATGTGTTTGAACAATACAACTCTTTTTAACTCTTCCTGCCATGTAAAATTTTATTCAACATTGCCCTTCTTATGTGAGTTTGTAAAGAAAAATGTTTTTTAACTACTAAAAATATGATTGATTAATTCAATAGATTCTACTATTTTATTCGAAAGCTCCTACACTTGTGTAAGGTGTGTGTTATTAGGTTTAACATTAAACATAGTTCTGGATAGTTTAAATGCTAATCATTGCCCATTTCGGGTTATAAATATGATCTGAAAGAAATGGAAAATGGTACTTGCTTGTAGAAAAAGTTACATTAAATGAGCTTTTGTAAAGGGTTATAACTATACATGTTATATGCATTTCATCTATGAATGTTTCCTATGCTTGTGGGGCATATGCGAGTCATGTAGATTTCAAGATTGAGTATTATTATTATTATTATTATTTTAAAAGTATAATTCAAGCACGCTATTAACACTAAAATTCTCAAAACAATATTACTTTATTCAACATTGCCATTCTGATGATCCATGTGCAAATCACATTTACAAGATGATCCATGCTCAAATCTCACAAATGGCATGTTCAATGGCAAGCAAGCATTAAAACCTATATGGCAATTTCTATTTTATGAATTGAATTTTTTTTGGCTATCCCCTTAATTTATAGGTCTTTTGTGCCTTTATTTTCCCATTTTACTATCTTTTATGTTTGACCCACATGTATATATGCCCTTGAGGAGTGCACGTGCATGTACACACACACACACACAATGCTTGGGCATTTCATCATTTATATTCTCACTGAACCCTGTTATAAGCAGAGTCTCTTATGCTTATTTTATCATGTATTATCAAGAGGTCTTGACATTTAATCAAAGGAGTTATAAATTGATTTAATTTTTCCCTTATATATCTAGTGTCAAGTGCTTGTATCAAATTAAGGTTATATTAAGAGCATGTAGTTGCATTGAATTATCTAGGATATGAGGTGAAGCCCTTTATCTCATGGTTGAGATTCCAATCACATGCATGTTATGGCTCCATCTCAGTATGGAGGCCCATAAAATACTTTTAAAGTACTAGTGTTGAATGTTAATATGATATTTGTCATATTGGTGGTTTGTGTGTTTGTTTGCAGTATGTCACTATTTTAGCAACCCCTCTCTAGTTGGCATTCCAATAACTTATGAAATTCTCTAATCCAACTCAGATATGTAATAATAATAAACTTAGATCAAGTTGCAAATTAATTGAATGAAATTTTCAATTGGCCACCACCTTCTTAGGCTACTCATGCAAATCAGGTTGCCAAGATTTGGTAGAGTACTAATAATGCTTTTACTTTGGAGTTGTTAAAAGGAAATTGGTCATGTCGACAAATGGAAACACTAGATTTAATTTTAAGTCTAATGTATTATTGGAATTAATTATTTTGTAGCATGAAATATCACTGAATCCCATGATGAAAAGTTGGTTTGACATGTACTTTGATAGAACTAGTTATGCAACATCCTTGCCAGAGACATTCTTTTGTACATATCACCTTGTTATTAGATTTCAAATTTCAACGTGGGATGGTCTTCATGATAATTGTGTATAATTATGGAATTTTCCAAATTCAAATCTTGGATTAGAACTCAAACACGTGTTGGATGAACTTATATACCAAGAAGCAATGTGGTGAAGAAGTCCTTTTCCAACACCATCATAAGATTTTGAGGATGATAGAAATGCCCATAATCATGATGGGTACTACTTGGATTAGTTGTAAACAATTGACATTGGTCAGTGGTATAATTTTGTACATGTAATGAAGAAGAATCTTTAAGATCATGACAAATTTTTGTATAATTTTGTACATGTAATGAAGAAGCTTTCATTTAGTTTAATAATTGTGTTCTCTCTTCTCGTGGGCCTCCCTAAATTTAGTGGCTTTAAAATTGTGGTCTAGTACGTGAGAATTATGGTAGTGGTGGTCTATGAGGAAATCATTTAAATAAATTTGGTGGCCTATTTTGCTACACTAAATCTCTAATAACTCAATATGGTTTATGCCATGACCTTACTGTGGGTGATAAGGCAACCTACCATTATAATTGAATGGGATAAATTGCATCACATATGGGCTCATATAATTTGTAATGCACACATGTCATACAATTTTTTCTTGTATCGCCTATTAGCATTTCCTTTCACATGTTGCTCATAAATTACTAGTATGTCCATGCCTCTAATTCAATACATCAAATGATTAGTTGATGGACAACAAGAATATCACGTGGGCTTTGTAGCACTTTCTCTTTTTTTACCCTCTCCTGATTCTATGGGCTTCATAACAAATTACCTATTTTCCAACCCTTCTCTTCATTTTATGGGATTCCTAGCAATTTTTTTAATTTTTTAACCCTTTCCTGAAGCTATAGGCTTTGTAGCAAAATCACATTCCTGAGCCCAACCCACATGCACATAGTTAGTGTATTCCACTTAAAATCATCTATAAATGCAACTACCTCATGCATGCACTATTTTTTCCATTTCTATGTTTTGATGAATTTACTTTCATATGTTTTAAGAAGGATTTTATATTGATTTTAATCAAAAAAAGTTATCTGCAATACATGGAAACTTGCATTCACTCAAAATATGAAAATTTCATTTCTATTTCATTCAATGATATTTTCTCCTTGTAGGCTACAATAGATGGCAAAACGTCAGAAGAAATAATGTGCCTTAAACTATAGAAGCCACACAAGGGTCTATTTGATTACAATTGTATCAAGTCCACCAATTTTCCTGACGTTAATGAGGAAGACTTGTGGGTTGCCTGGGTTGAGTAGGATAGGGTTGATGACTTCATCAAAGGAGAATTGAGAAGGGTGTTGTTCCCTTCAAATTTTCATGTTTCACATCATAAGAGATATTCATGTTTTGTTGGAAAGGATATCAAGATCATCACAATCTCTAAATATGTCATGTGAGTCACCTCACACTATACATTGCAAGTTGGTGTATGTTCAGATGCTATTATGTTTTATTTCTTTACATTTTATTTTCATCTTGCATGATTTTTTATTTTTTGACCATAATCATGCAGGTACTGGTGTTCATATGGCCTTGATGACTTTTGGGAAGTTGATGCCATGCCCAAAGACAAGTCTTTAATGCCCAAGTCAGGAAAGGGTAGTCGGCTGGGTCAAAGGCATATAAGGTGCGGTTATCTTTGTCATTTTAACACACGACACATGCTCTATAGACCTGATCATGTGTTTCTCACATATAACTAAATAGAACACATGAATAATGAGCACAACTATTACCACAACCAACAATATGAATAGTTTAAGGGCAAGAAATGTTTTTTTGCTCCTCACACCATCTCCCAACTCAGTGAATGGGTTTGTAGGCTACTATTGTTGGGAATTTATGCTGATGCTATCCACCTTAAACACCAAGAGATGGTGAATGAGAAACTTATATTTTTTAGTGGTGAAATGCAGTAGGATGATTTCTTGAAAAAGGATGACATATACAATAGAGAATGATTGATCAAGGAGGCAAATTATGTGTATAAAATTGATGGTGCAACAAGTGTTCAGGAGTGGGCACTGGAAAATATTGATAAGTAGGTTTTCTATCAGGGATACAATGGGGGAGAGCTTGATTGGGATGGGTAAATCCCCTTCATCTTGGGCATCCAACTCCCACAAAAACTAGAATGGTTGTTGAGATTTGGGAAGCATAGCTTATTGGTGATGGATACAAAAATTGGGACGAATACAATGAAGGTATTGTGTCAATGTTTGTAAGAGTAGTTGATAATATTATTTGTTTTGATGTTTGTAACAATAGTAGTTACTCTAATGTTTTTATTATTTTCTTTTATAGTTTCAATTGTACACACTATTGGTGTTTGATTCCAAACGTAAAGGTGTACTCATTGCATTGGTCATTATGTCTCAGTCATGTACTATTGATATAAGACAATAGACACAAATTATTCTTTAAATAGTGCATTTGAAAGACATTGAATGGATAATCAGTGCCTTCATGGTTGACTATGCCAGTGTGGAGATAAAATCTATTAGGTGCATCATCATTATTCCTACATGCATTATGGAATTTATATTTGTGTGTTCATAGAAACCATCCTCACCTTATTCCATTTACTTTTGCAAAACTATTGTGTTATTCAGGAAGACATTTGACTATGAGGTCTACTTATACATTTGTCATGTTCATCGTGCATGGTTGAAGAATTTGATAGCAAAGGTGAAAGATGATGATGTTAAGCATGTGATGTTTCAAGACTTAGGGTTCATAATGCATAGTTGTCCTAATAAGGACATGGCTACAAGGGAGTCCAAAAATCTTGTAGAAAGATATCACTCCTCATAGCCTACCTTTGTCAAATATCAGGAACAATATTGGGCATACATGGTTGGATTATGGTCATGATGTCAAACACTTCCACATGTTGAGAAAGACACTGATGCATCTATAGAATCTTATCATTCCCATTTGAAATGCCATTTCTTAAGCACAATAAGGACTTCTACATATTGTAGGGTAGATTGGTTGGTTCACCAATTGACAACATCAGTTTACATACATTATTGGTGATTACAGCTATGTAAGGACACCAACTTCCATAGGAAACTTAACGTAGAAAGACATGAAAATATTTCATGGGTACAAGCTTTGAACATCCAAAATTCTCATGTTACTTTTGATAATAATGACCCTCATACGACATGGGTGAAAAGTATGAATGATGAGACATTGCATTATCGAGTCTTCAATGTAACACCTTCTATGTCGATGTGCAATTGTCATTTTCAATCCAAGGATATACATACAAGCATGTGCTTAAGGTGGCCCTGATGAGGAAGATGACAACTCAGGTAGTTGTAGAGGATGCATCCATAATACATGGTGTTAATGAGAGCATCAATAACATCGATGTTGAGTACCATGTAATTTTTCTTTCCTTTTCATACCGTATGCATTAAAAACTTTGAGATCATTATAGTTTATGTAATACATTTTCATTACCCAAGTCAAGGACAACAAAGTTCAAATTAAAAATGAGGGATAAGGTATAGATGTCAAAGATTTGTACACTAAAATGCATGATGTATCAGATAAGGATATTCAAGGATCAGGACTTGAACTAGAAGGTGTTGTAGCAAATCTGGCAAATGACACTAAAGACTAGCTGAGGGGGGTTGATAGTGTAAGTCTAGTAACTAGTTGAATTCATATGGTTATCATATTTTTTAGCATTTCTAACTCGATGCTTTTCACTTTATGAATAGATCTCATATATTATCAGAGTTGATGATGTTAAGGCCTTGATATGCAGAACACATGAGATATTTGATAGATGTTGTGCAATGGATAGAAGCATAGAAACTATGGAAATATTTAAAAATTGTATGGTAGAGATTTACAACAAGGTGCAGAGTAGGGTGATATCGAATGCACAACATCCAATGCCTCATCCATTCCAAAAATTTTAGGATGGGCATGAAACTTCCACTTGTAGATAGATAGACATCATAGAAAATATGAATAGATGTAGATATTCGATCATATCATAAAAGATGAAACATTTTCTAACCCCACCTCGTAATAATCCAAAATGACAATTCTAGGATGATGAGCTTAATAGGGCAATGAAGCGAGATAGGGGTGAACACAATAGAGATCATGCATCCTAATTGCATTCCTTTGTAGGTTTTAGTGACATCCCAATAACAATAGATGCATGTAACAATAAATGCATGTAATGAAAAATAAATACCTTTTTTAAAGGTGAATAGTTCTTTTAGATTGCCCACACATTATAACATATTACATAAATGTATTGTCTCTTAAAGGATTTTTTAAATGATATTTGAACCCTACCCTGAGAAATAAAGTAAAGCTAGCCATTATTTAAAACCTAAATCAAATTTATAAATATTATATTAACAAATGATGTTATTGAAATTTTGAAAATGAAGGATGCAATAGTTCTGAGGTTTATTTCATTCGTTAGTAGTTTTAATACCTTGTTCATGCTTAGAAGAGCCTTATACTTGAGTGACTCTACTACTAAATGATGATCTTTGGCATCCTTCTTCAGGTGTTGTAGCTTATGCTTAAATTATGTGATGTATTTTTTTTAATTGTCATGTATTTTTTGGCCTTCTTCTTTGTTTACTAATTTTTACATGTGTTCACTTGATTGTTTTCATATAGCAAAGAGTTTAAGCCATAAATTCTAACTAGATGATTTGATATATAACCTTTATGTATCATTATTATTATTTTTATAATATATAATATCTTAAAATATAACATCACCAATTTTTATTTTAACAAAATTTACCAAAAAAAATTATGTTGAGCATACCAAAATAAAATAAAATGACACAAACATGTACTCATGGAAATAAAGTCCAATGAGTGATGAGATTTATATTTTTAACTAATAAAATTTGAGAGTAATAAGTTTTTTTTCACAAAATAAAACTCTTTAAAAATATTCCCCAGCTTCTTTTCAATCAAATATCCTCTATTTTATTAGAGCATCCTTCTATAATCAACATAGAATTATGACTGGTAGATGAATGAGGATTTTGCATTATGATTTATTGGCATGTTTGTCTAGATTTAGTGTTTTTAATGTTAAGTTTACATCTTCCAAATAATTTTTGAAAAGTCTCAAAAACGTTTTTGGGAAGCACATTTTGTGAATATTTTTCATTTATCATAATTCACAAGAAAATATTCTATTAAAAATTTTAAAATTTCATCAATAACATTGTTTTTTGTAAATATTATAATCATAACATTCCATGATCCCAAATTTTAATCATAATATTTTTAATTAATTTACATTTAATGTGTATGTTTCCAATTTTTTCAATCCATGTCTATAGATTTGAAGCTAAGTTTGTAATGTTAAATGGAGGGGACAAACCTTGATAAGTGAAGCAAGTCATTGTTGCTCAACTAGACCCCAATCACACACAAGAAACACCTGTTTTAGACAGTTGAGAAGGAATTAAACATTTTTTCAAAGAAACTAGCACGAGTTAAACATATTCCTATCATAAATAGAAGGAAGAATAAGGTCTATCCATGAATTTAATGAGAGACAAGATTAGGTTTTCAAGGGTGCATGTGTATACCTTGTTTAAGTACTCAGGCCCCTGCATGTTTTGGTATTATTTTGTCTATACTATCAATGCATAAATAATAGTGATATAGCCAAGGGAATATGGTTGTGAACAGTGAACCTATGTTAGAAGAGTTGATGGTAATAAGAGACTAGTTCCAATGAGTGGCAACCTAGTTGAAAAAGAATTTTTCTATAAACCCCTGTCTTGTTGTATACAGACCTTAGTTGGACTGAAAAACTCAGTATAGTAAGGGAAAGTGTAATGCTGGTGAATTTTGAATACTTTAGTGGATATCGTATGGTTGTTAATAACATATTGAAGATGCTTTTATTTTTCTTTGGCATGGTAATCACCCATTGAATGTCTAAACTAATCACAGACCTATAGTAGCTATTATTTATTCAACATGCAAGGGACATTCTCAGGTGAAAAGGGTAAATAATGATCTAGAAGGAGGTTATAAGGCTTGGACCAGGTGTGAGACCCAAAAATATAACTTTTGAACTTTTTTTAAACCTTTGATTCACCGTACAACTCAAAATAAGGGTTTTATAAGGCTCTCAACCTATGTAGAAGAATGTAAGATTATATGGTATAGACAAATACAATTTTGACAGTGGTGGTTATGGAATAGGCCTAATAAGGACAAGTTTGTAAGATTTTAACAAAAGAGCTTCTATTTAGAAGTGTATTCAAGATTGAAGACTTTTTAAACATCTCATTAGGAATACAAGGAGATTGGAAGTGTAATGAGATCTTGGTAAGAGGGCCTAGATTGGTCAACCAATGAAAAATTGTTAAGAAAAAAGCTACAAGCCTAATAATTCAATTGAGAGACTGATTATTTACAATGGTGTTAAGGTGTATTGGAACCATTGAAATGAGTGTGGACAGGTATATTATGGTCCTTAAGTACAGAAAATGATAAAGGATGGAGTAATTGAATTGTGAACAAGATTTTAGACATTGAGACCTATGTGACTAGCCTAGTAAGAAGCTATTGAAAGAAAGTAAGATAGTTAGCAAGTGTAAGGAGTGGAATGAGATAATGTATGACTAGACGTGATTCAAGGAGGTATAAATCCATCAAGAAGTCTCTAAAGAGTAAATATATAGGTACAATGGAATTAGACTAATCATCCCATTGAACAAGTGTATTGATTGACAAAGAAATGAAGTTTTGAAGATCAAATCAAGTAAAGACCAAATGACCAGTTGAATTTGGAATCATATCAATCTTCAACAAGAAAACTTAGTCATTCTTGACTGTGCTCTAATGGCAAAAAATAGGGCAAGCAAGGGTTAAGCAGAGTTTTGATAGTTTCAATATTTTCAACAGTATTTATAGCTTGTATCAGTTATGTTCCCATGTAACAAGACTATGTCAAGCCTTTCTTAATAAATTTGGAATCTAAAATAAGTTCCAAGATAAAAAATAAAGTATACCAATTCAGGGTTTCTGGTATATATGCTATTAACAAGAAACATATGGAGTAAACTAAAATTTGAAGAATAAATAAAGAACAAAAGGTATAAATGTAGAAGAGATATGATGTTTTAAGAATCTTACATCTGATGCATTCTGGAATAGCAAAATTAGATACCTCCCCACTAACATAAAGCTAAAAAGAAGTATTGTAATAATTTATTTTAGTGCACCAGGGCATTCACCAAATACAAATATCAAATAGATTTATAGGAAAAAGAGTGTTTGAAAGAGAATTTGTATTGTATTGTATTGGAATAAGAAATAAAAAAACAAATGCAAATGAAATATATGCTTTCATTCACTATTTGATAGACCTGCCTGTCATCTCAAGGGTAATCTTCTTAGAATCCAACTCTTGTTACTAACTCCAATTAGAGATTATAGTCGATAACAAACAATATCAAAAATCACATAAACAACCACTCACCATATTGAAATTAGAGATTACAGTGATCCAGTATAAACTCTATTTTGTTCCTTGAGTAGGCAAATTATGTGTCTCCAAGATTGAAGGTAAGCGTTCAAGAAGAAAATTTTCTTATTAGTCATTGGTCATATTTCAAGGGGCGCATACATATTATATAAATCTAATTCAAGTGGCCTCTCTATTCGAGGGTGGGGCTTCTCCATTGGGGAGCCTAAACACATAGTTATTATTGATTTTCCTTCTCCACTAAGTGATAAGGGGTCCATCATATCTAAGCTTCCCCCCAACTAGATTTATTCCATCATATTTGAAGGTACCACAAACCATACCAATTCTATTTTCCTAAATGACCTTAGGCTACCCATGAGATGCTCACTAGGTATGAACATGGTTGGACCTAGTTATAAATTCAATTATCCTTCAATCCACCATCGATCATATATCCTTAATTTACTAATTTATCTTTCTATGTGTTTTACCATTCTTTAATACTTTCTTTCATGACCCATGCATGCTTTAGTTTGGAATATTATCTTTTATTATTTACTATGTTTGACCCCTAATAAGCTTAGTCAATTTTAGGCCTTTATATTTACTTTTTGATACTTTTAGCCCTTGCTCAGCTCACAAGGATTTCGGCCTTGCGCTTTACCTTTTCATAGCCCATCATGTATTGCCCTAACCCTTGTATGAGCAGGGAAACTAACACATGTCCAAGGAGTCATTTTTATGTCTTCATACTTTACTTTTATATTTATACAAAAGTTCTTTCACAAGTTTTACTACAAGCCTCACACAATCCACACTTTGACAAGTTGTGAGCATGCAAGCCATCATGAATGTGTCCAATGAGTGGGTTGCCTTCCTAACATCATCCAAAACCCTTCAAATGGGTGTCAACCTTCAAACTGTTTAATTTTTGAATAAATGCACCAATGGAATTAAATGGCCCTTATTTCTCATGTCAAGGTTTTCATTAATATGTGCATACACATCCCAGGGAAAAAAAAGCTCATTCTCTTTAATAATTACATGAAGTGATTTTTTTCATGCAACATACCAAACTATCATAAGGAGGTATAAACATAACTACCATAAAAGGAATTTTAGCCTCATAATATGTGCCATAATATAGAGGCGCTAGGGATATAAATAACTAATGTATTTAAATTCATGAAGAGTATATGGCTTGAAGACAAAACACATTGTGAGAATTCATGTATATTTTTATTTTTGTTTCTAATATAAGAAACTCATAGGGAACATCACATATATTGGAATATATGGAGTTCCAAAAAAATCCCTTTCTAGGTCTAGAGTTTGCACCTATAATGTGTTTGAATTAAAATAAAATGTTAACAACAATATTAATTGAACTCAATTTCTTCCAAGAAAAGAAAATTTGAAAGAATCAAGAAAAAATATTCTATTTAGAGCATAAACTTATGTATACCAGTGGTTCATAAAAAATTCAAATGCTCAAATGGTCATTCATTTCTAATTAACACTTCAAAATAACTAATCTAAACAATTTATTTGTTACACGTTGCTTAAGATGAAAAAAATTATGGCAATGTATGATAGTTAAATCCTACCTATTACAAATTATGGAAATGTATGTAGGAATCTGGTCATCATTAATTATAGGCCAAACCATGTTTTGGGCATATTTTTTCTACGTTAATCTTGTATTTGGGTATATAGTGTGAGCAGATAAAAATATACTCTCTAGTTACATAGTGAAAGAGACATCTACAAGATTTTGAGAAATTACATTGATTTGACTGAAACTAAGTGTTGTTTCAATAGGATAGTGGTTAATAGATGTGGAGAAAGACACCTTAGAATTCTTGAATCATGATAATCCATTTATTAGTGTTGGAATATAGTAACAGGTAGACCCTTATTTTGGGAGTCTTTTTGTTTTTGTGCAATTTTATTGTATTCTAGGTGAATGAATGATCATTGGACCTACTTGGCATTGTGTTCTTTTGCATCTACCATTGATTGGAATTGTGTAACAAGTATATGAATGAAGAAAAGATTCGGGAAGCTCGTTTAGTGTTATTAAATTGATTAAAAACCCTATAAACTATAACAGTCAATGCATGGCATAAGTTGACTATAATTCATTAAGGAAGGCTCCTCCTATCGCTCATCAAATGATTTCAAGCCATTATGTGAGTCATTTGATTGATCTTGTTAGGTTTCTTAACATTTGAATAAGCTTTGTACACAACATAACCATTTCGAAAACATACAGACCTGTAGATGGTCATAATTGTTCATAGTCAAGTCTATTTTGATTTAGTTGAAGTGATCTAATATAAACTCTATTTTGGTCCCTAAGTAGGAAAATTCCATGTCTCTAAGATTGAAGGTAGGAGTTCAAGAAGAAAAGTTTCTTATTAATCATTTGGAATATGTGTATTTTCTTATATCACTTACCAATCTTGAAAGAACCATTACAGATTGTCACTAATTATGTTGGTGAAGGTTGGTAAAAATAATTTCAAATAATAGCTTATAATATTATGTGTTTTCTTGATCAAAGACCTTGCATGAGTGTCCACAAAGATAAATAAGTATGGAAACATAAATAAGTCTCTAAGTCTCAAAAAGGAGTAAATATCTTACATTGACACATTACATTCAATGAGTATGTTTAACATCTTGTATATAGTGTGATTAGATAAAAATAGACTCTCTAGTTACATAGTGAAAGAGATATCTACAGGATTTTGAGAAATTGCATTGATTTGAGTGAAACTAAGTGTTGTTTCAATAGGATAGTGGTTAAGAGAGGTGGAAAAAGACACCTTATAATCATTGAACTGTGGAAGGAGACTTTAAAGGTACCAGGTGAGTAAAATAACTCTTATACCCTATTTTATTATTTGACACAGTGGTCTATGTTAACTATAAACCTTATCCATGCATTACTTATTTAGAATCACTCAATTTCATTACAACAAGCACTTCACTCATTGAATATGGTTTCAATAGGTTCATAGTATATCCCCAAGAAATAAGTAAACCTTTCTCTATTGTTAGACACAAAGTAGGGCTTAAGTTAGAATACCACATTTTAGCTTCTAAAATAGTTATTTGAATCCTTCAACCTATTCTAAGTCATGTGAAGGACCTATTTTGATTTCATAATAGTGTTATTATGTTACTCAATACATTTGGATAGTGTTTTGATTTCACAACTTTCTTTATTCAATAGTTTATGTTCTCTTTATTCAATAGTTAAGTAGAATGATTAACTACAATTTGTGATTTATTTTTGGAAGTTATCACTAATTAGTTTTTTTAATTGTGTGGCAGATGGAATTAATTCTACATGGGGAGTGTGGTTGAAATATGAGAGGAATTTCATAAATTTATATGGAATAAATAAAAAATACTAGACCAACTCAATACAAAATGAAAAACATTGCATGGAATCACATGTGTGGTGGACGAGGCCATCAATTATAGGAATCTTTGAATGACAACAAATTTCACATAGATTTATGAATTGAATTGGGTCAATCTTCTCCTCCACTACAACATGGCCTATCCTACCTACCATGTTCCCTTAGTGAGTTATGAGTACACGACACTCATAGATAGGCTAAATAATGATTTCTAAATACAATGGTCATATGAATGGCCATAGGATGATGTTGATTTTCCTGATGCATGGGATACTCTTGGATTTATTCTAGCATATCTTAGGCCCTTCTTGGAGAAGTTCTTACCAACGCAGGTTTTTAATGATCTAAATGTCTATGTGCATCCAGATCAAGTATGAAATATTTTCATTGGTGAAAAATTACCTTTTAGAGTAGGTTTCAAACTATATAGTGTTTAAAATTACCTATTTTAGGTAGCCAATATTTGTTCAGTGCATCTATATGCTGCATTGTGGAAGAGATACACAATCTCCCACACCATAGAATTTCCTCTCATACAACTGGGCCAGAGTATTTCAAGGACAAAACCACTATTTTTTTCACACATCTTCTAAAGGATTAAAGTGATCATGAGTATAATCCAATAGATGAAAGTGACAGTTTTTAGATTCAATAGAACATTTTCATAAAAATATGTTTCAATATTGATAAACAATTAAATTTAATGGTAAAGAAAGTACATATTTGTGTATTACATATTTGTTGATCTTGATGTTGGTGTTAGTTGGTATTCTTAATGTTAGTTTTTGTTCTTGATGTTGATGTGAGTTCTTGATGTAGATGTTAGTTCTTGATGTTGATGTTTTAATATTGATGCAAATGTTGATGTTAGTTCTTAATGTTAGTTGTTGTTCTTGATGTTGATGTTAGTTATTCAACATATCTAATGTAGAGGTTCCCTGCAAAAAGTTTCAACTTGCAACTCCTTCTTTAACACACTAGTCTTTTAATCACTTCCTACTAGCCCTTTTGACCCTATTTCATGTTTAGTATGGAATAGTACAATTGGTTATGGATCAAAAGCATCAAAATATCTTTTCACCTATCCCAAGACAGCTATGTGTCAAATTTGGTAGCACAACTCTTTGATTACGTCCACTTTCACCATTTAGGCTTGACCTACTAACCCTTTCTAGGCGTATTTCAACCTAGTCCTTGATAAATCCATATAAAATGTAATGTACAGTCTTGGAAACTTGAAAATATATTAGAGGACCATAGCGTCAAGTTTATTTTTTAAGTGTTTTTCTCTTGATACTCCCTTGCTGGCGGTTTCTTAAGTTATTTTTTCTTGAGGAGGCCATGGACTCCTCTTAGATTCTAGCCCATCAAAAATTCAACCCAACATTTAAATTTATTGTTTCAAATAAGAGTAATCAGATTTTTAAGGATGACCTGCTCAAATTTGTCCAACACTATGCCCAAAGAACAATCGTTATATTCTTCTGAAAAAGAAAAAGATTGCTACCAAAAAATGGAAAACCCTCTTAAGGTAAAATTGACTTTGGATGAGATGGAACACATGTTTCATGGGTGTTATCCCTAGACCCAAGACTCTTAGATTCTAGGTTCAAGAGAATTGGAAGTTGGCTAGATCAATTGATTTTTTTATATTGACAAAGGGCTTTTCATGGCCACCTTCTCATTAAAACATGAAAAAGATCAAACTTTTTATGGTAGCCCCAAGTTCATGAAAAGATATGGTATTTTCATGAAATCAATGCTGACTACCTTTAACCTAATGGAGGATCTACCATATACTATCCAGGTTCAGGTTAGGCTTGCCCTCCTTGCAAATTAATATTGATAGGAATCATTAGTCAGGAAGATGGGAAGTGTCACTAGAAAACATAATACAACTTTTTAGTTCACTAAACACTTAGAGGTCTTAAATCATGCTCAAATCTATGCTAATATAGATATAGAGAAGCCATTGCTAGACAAGGTACCATTTATTTTTAAAAAAAGGCAAAATTTATATATATGAACAAGATAAATATGATGAAAGATGATTGTAATAAATTAGATCATCTGAAAACTGATGGTAGGAAATCATGATGAACAAAGACACTAGGAGCACTACATTATGTTATAACACATTTTAATGGAAACATTCAAGGATAAAAAGATTAAAAATATATTAAGAGGAGAGATCAATTATCATGATCTATTGTAAACATATATTTTTCCTCTTGAGGATGATGCATTGTTAGTGAGACTTGCTAGGCTTAAAGAATGTTCCTTGTGCTTCTCTTCATTGTGAGGAAATTTTGTAAAGATGGTCTATCACTTTGTTGAGGGGGAGTTTATAGGGGTGGACTCAATGATTGTAGCCTCCAATCTTATATTTGGAGATCCATTAAGCATTAGGACATTTACTGCATCCATGGTTTTTTCATGTTCAACCACTATTTTGCTTAAATTTTAACACATGATTGGAGAGATTCAATTCTTGTGTGGTGAGACTCAGTGACTTGAAGGAAAGTGACAAGGGTTGTTTCAATGAAAGGGTTATAGACACCTTTGTTATCAAGGATGTGTCCTAATTTTTATATCATGAAAGATATGTTTATCATGGCCTAAAGAATATCCTCATTATTAGATTTGGAAGTAGTAGGAGTGAGAGAAGAATAGCTTAGGTTAGCCATTGTGTCATTGGAGTGTAAGGATTTGCTTTGGACATGAGGTGGAAGGGTATTGGAAATTCCTCCTCTAAGGGAACTATGAGGAATTCTAACATAAGTGAGTGTAGTCAAGCATATGGTCCTATGAATATTAATCATGTTTGTATTGAGGGAAAGGTGTCTGAATAAGTGATTCAAAGTAGAATGGACTTTATTCAATTTTTGGGTGTGCAATTCCTCTGAATGAGCCTGTACAAATTAAGGGATGTGGGGAGGGACAAGGATTTTTTTCATAATAGAGAAATGTGGAAATTCATGGGTATAATATATTACCTTGGTGAGGTCCATTGCTTAAGGCCAATGATATTGAGACAGAGAGTTATAATGTTTTACAGTAGCGAATTTCCATACTACAATATTTTAGAGCTACCTCTAAATCATAGTACTATGGGATTTCTACAATAATATTTAGTTACTGTAAGGCTTCTACAATAACATTTAGCTATAATAAATGGTATATTCAAAGGAACATAATTCCAAGTAGGTCCAATGATCATTCATTCACCAAGAATATAATTAGAGTGCATAAAAACAAAAAGACTCCCAAAATAGGGGTCTACTTGTTGTTATCCTCCAACACTAATAAATGGATTATCAATCCTATAAATTATAATACATCAATACTCATAAATGTGAAACATTACTATCTAATTCCATTGATCAATGCATTTATCATTCATAGTCTGCTATACAATCAAGAAAAACAAAACATGGGATCTGTTCACACTCTCCTTAAACAGGGTCCTTTTTTCTTCTTCCTTTGAATATTATCTTCAAATCTACATGCATAAATTACTCCATTAAGAAATAATCATCTTTTGTATGAAAAATAACCAAGTGTAACTACCTCCAAGAGGTTTTCCAATGGTTATGAGTCAAGTTTGAAAAGTGTGACTAGCACCAATAGAAGAGAAACAAGAGAAACAACACCCAAATAGGGGTCTACGAACACTTCCTTCTTGATTATTTAAACCTGTATTCTCAAATATGTTCATTCAAATACCTTGGAAATGTATTGTCAATTTATATATTCTTCAAGCACATTTGGAAACTATTACTAGTGTCACTCTTCATTAACAAAGCACTTATACTCAGCCATAAAAGCTATTACTCAAAACAGGGAATATAAATATGCAAAAATTTTTGTATGGATTTCTATATGTTATTTATCTCTTCCACATTGGAATGGAATAACTATCTACTCTTGATAACTTAATCCAAACTCCTAGAAGAGGACACAACTAAATCTTGATTTCCCTTTGCCCACTTAGAGTTTTCTTACCAAAAAGACTGCATTATGACTTGATTTTCACTATATGACATATCCATCAACATAAAAATAGAATCATAAGCATTTATAAACCTCTTACACATGATTCATTGCACACAACTAATTATTATTTTTTATGTATGAATTACCATGTCTATTGGGAGACTTGCCATTAACTTGTGCAAACAAGATATCAAAATCTACCTTCAAAATCTATAGTTGTTACTCATATATGGCAACTATTCCTTCATGATTCATTTGCATGGTCTGCACAATCTCTGCCTTTGCATCATGGAGTGTTTTTATGTAGGCATGTGTAGCTTGTAGATTGACAAACTTTATTTCAGCATCCATCTTCTCATCCGTTAATGTGAGAAGTACACGATGTAATTTATTGATCTCTCTAGTCTTGTCAGCCAACACAATTTCCAACTTGATAACCTTTGCCCTTGCACCATCAAGAAGCTCAATCAAAAATTGGTTTTCCCTCTCGAGTGATTAGTTTTTTGTAGCTACTAGTGATAGTTGCTAACCAAGATGTTCTTCTGCACCCATTGCGGTCTAGGATCTCATCCTTGAGAGAAGTTCTTCTATGTCCTCGAGAAATTGGGTAGCCACAATATCTTCTAGATTTGGGAATTCATCTATAAAAAATACTATGCATGTCAAAGTCAATGATAACATTCAATATTTTCAACATTGAAAAGCTAAAAAAATCTAGACATAAACGAGGGTCCATGAGAATATTCAAAAGCTAAGAAAATCCATTTTTTATAATTAAAAATAGTTCCCTTACATGCAAAGAGTTTTCTAACTTAAATAAAAATAATGAAATAATTATATTGGAGTATGAAATATTTATCAATGGGATGGTCATTCTAATGTATTGGAGTGTTGCCCCAATCCTTCTCGCCCCTCATCCATGCCTCAAACCATGGCCCATAGTCTTTGGCATTTGTTGTGTTGATTTCCTGAACAAACAAACACATGATATGAGACAAAGGAATGATAGAGAGATAAGCCATGCATACAAATATTATATTTCACTCCTCCCCACCATGGTTACTTTTATATAGACATATAGACATGCAAAAATGTGAACTTTGTCACCAACATGTGAAAGAATAAAAAGGAGAATAAGGTATACATGTGAAGACGATAGATCACCAGTCAAAAATAACACATACCATGCATGTAAAAAATATATGATGAGTACATGGGAAAAACATTGCATCATTCAACCATGCATGATTGTGTAATACATCAGTAAATGCAAATTAACCACCAAACCATTGCTTTAATTGTATATAAACAAAAAACTACGTATCCAACACAAACCATAAATGAAACACTTATATTCAAATCTCTTGTCTAAATAATATGTTTGACCACACATCAAATATGTCACACATATAATGCCAAAATGTATGTATATAAATAATAGAATCCAAAGTAATAACCACAAGGCAATATCAATGTTCATGGCATGGCCTTTAGGCCTATGGAAATGGACAAAGAAGTGGAAGTGGTCAACCACATGAATGCACACATATGCATATCACCCTGGACACCTGCATTTCAAAATGTGTAGTTTATAAATATCAACAAAATGTAAGAAATAGACATTAACATGAAGAATAAACTTGTCAATTTTGGTAAATAAAAAGTAACTATCATACCTCTTAAACATGGTCCATCCATGCCTATGACTGTGCCAACTCATCTCCTCCAAAAGCCTATATGCAATAACAATAGACATCACTATCAAAATATGCAATGGTAGGGTTGAAAGAAAGGTACAGGGAATAAACAAGAGTGTATATAATACATAGTCATCATAAGAAGTATGATATCATTTTGTGAGGCAACTTGTCATACATAATTTCATTTTTTACGCCACACCCCACACTGCCCCCCAAACATATATACCATTCCATAAATGCATTTCTTTCAAAGGAATGTGATCCTCATCACTAGAATGGCTTGAGGGTCATCCCTCTGTAATCAAAATTATTATTGTTGCAGAAATATCAATGTTAATATTGAGTAACCTAAATTGAACTTAACATTAACTTCATGAAAAGCAATGAACATAATGCATTTAATCTAAGGTCTATTATTGCATACACCTTATTTTTTCTCCACCCATTCTCTTTCTCACTCCATTTGTTGATGATATTCTCTTCACTGAATGTAAGCTTCCCTTATCCATGCTAAGTTTTCACTCGAATCATATGCAACCATCTCATCTTTGATAAAATTCAAGGTTATCTCATTGGGATAACATAACTCAAACACATCCTCCTTAGCCATCTATGATATTTCCAACCTATCTTTCTAGATGATGCTTTGATTTTTCAAGAGTCAGTATATTGGCCTCCTTTCTATTTGCCTTTTGTTGATTTCTCTTCCCTTAAGTGTACATTTCCCACTTATGGCATGCCTAGGGGGCCTCATTAGAATGGGTTTTTGATCATGAATCTTAAGACAATAAATGTTAAGCATGTCTCATGACCAAAATGGATGGCCACCATCATCTCTAAATGTGTCACATGGCCTTAACAAGAAAAGGTGCACATTTTACCTTGCAATACCCCAATCCTCAATTCTATACTTGCCTGCATATTATTATTCAACAAGGAAGAGATGTGAGGTTAAGAGAATAAATCAATAAATAAAGTATAATGTCATCAAACGCAATATAATGTTAAAAGCATAAAACAATAAATGTAATATAACGTCATCAAAGATAATCAAATGTTCTTACAACATTCGATTCCTCTTCTATTTCAGATTGTGGAGCATCTAGAATCCAATCATCATCATCAATATCCTCATCATCATTATCATTGCGTTCATATGATTCCACCTCCTCCTTCCACAAAGAGGGACATACACCTGTGAGTCCAACTCCAAACATATATGAAACAACAAACACGGGGCTATGAGCATGTCAAATGAAAGAGAGACTATAAAAATATGCACATTTGTAAGGATAGAGTCATTATGCAGGTAAAAATCAACCACATCCACATGACTCTACTCCACCCCTTCCAACTAAAACACAATAAAAATACAACATATAAAAATGTGTGGTGTCAAAAGTATTCTAATTTTGATTATTGTAATAGGGAAGAAAGAAACATTATTTAACATGAGGATCAATCAAACATTAAAGGCAGCCAAAAGTTCCCATATATCTCTTCAGAAACTATCATTGGGTGCTTCAGGGACACCCTCTTCACCTTCGGTCTGCTCCACCCCCTCCTCTTGGAGTATTAAAAAAGATTTAACCTATCAATAAAGGGATGCATGGTTCGTAATTATTGATCATGTAAAATGAAAGAGAGAGTACAATAAATATGCACATTTGTAGGGATAAAGTCTTTATGCAGGTGACTATCAACCACATCCATGTGGCTCCACTCCAACCCTTCCAGCTAAAAAACAAAACAAAAACAACATAGAAAAATGCATAGTGTGTCAAAAGTATTCTAATTTTGATTATTTTAATAGGGAAGAAAGAAACATTATTTAACATGAGGAGAAATCAAACATTAAGGGAAGCCAAAGTTTCCCATATATCTCTTCAGAAAGAGTCATTGGGCACTTTGGGACACCATCTTCACCTTCGATCTACTCCAACCCCTCTTCTTGCAGTATTAAAAAAGATGTAACAAATCAAAATAGGGATGCAAAGTTCAAAAATATTGAGAATTTTATATATGTGACAAGAATATTAAATTAGGCATTGAAAATACATGGATCAAAAATAAAATTACCTATGTTATCCCCTTGTTTGCATATTTATTTGGTAAATATTTGATCTTGCATAGGGATTGCACCCCTGGTTGTTTGTGCATTGGGGATGGTTGTCTCATAATAGTGGGAATACCATCCCCAATTATTGATGCTCCATATATCTTCCTCATTCGATCTCTGAGGGGGTGAGGGAAACATCTAAACTAAGCACTTGCATGTAATGAGGACTTCCAACCAACTTCTTTCACCTAACACAATGCATGTCACAACATATTAGCATCAACAAAAAAATAATAAAACTGAAATTCACCTTCAAGTAAAGTAGATAAAAATGCATACCATTTTTTTGGTCTCAACATAAAGTTCTTTGAGGCAACGTTTAGTTCCAACTCATCCATCTTAAATCTGCAATAGTTAACATTCATAATATTAGTTGCCAACAAACAACAACTTACATTCAAACAAGTTAAGAATATTATTTACAACACTAACCCTTACCAATGAAATTCTTATAAAAATCATCGTAAAGGTTGCCACAAAAGTACAATGGTATGCAAATGGGTAGGGTAATATGAGTAGTTGGCAATGTAACGTAATAGTCATGGAATAATTAGGGCAACCACCATTCATGAAATTGACACCCTATATTAAAAGTATATATTATGAGCCACCAACAAGGAAATGTACATATGAGAAGGCATTACATTTTTTGTAGATAGTGTAATGTTCCAAAGTAGAGATTATCTTTTCACATTATAGAAACATAACATACAAATTCATTTGGAAACAATATATATAATATGGCAACGCCTCATGTGGCAATTCAAGGACAAGCTAAATGAACCTTTGTATGTAGTAGATGAGATAGAGAAAATGTAATGGATACATTACATTTTGAAAACTTCAAAAGAACCAAAACATGCATTTTATAAATTTCAAAGGTTACCAATAATATTTTTGAAGCCTAGAATATCAAGTCCATGGAGATTTTATGCCAAAAAATTAATTTCAATTGTAGCTTCTATGAAAGAGGTTGATGGAAATATTTAATATCTCACTGAACATTCTGAATGAAGAAGTCAACAATAATAAGTATACACTACATAGTACAATGGGAGTACAATAAATATGGATTCACACCCTCTTACTTTGTGAAAGTCTGTACAAATATATGAAATATGATAAGAGTAACACTTTCAATATACTTAAAAGCACTCATACATGACGACCCCATCACAAATAATATAGTACATTTAGGAACTTGCAAGCATAAATACACATAAAATGGTGAATAAAAACAAATGAATTAAAATAGATCTCAAGATATTAAATCTTGTAGAATACTATAGAGGCTCTTATACACCCTACAATGGGAGTACAACAACATGGATTCACACAATCTTACTTTGTGTAAATCTGCACAAACACATGAAATATGATAAGAGTAACACTTTCAATGTATGTAAAAACACATATACATGATGACCCCATCACATAAAATAGAGTACATTTAGGCACTTGCAGCCATAAATACACATGAAATGGCAAATAAAAACACATGAATTAAAAATAGAGCTTAAGATATTAAATCTTGGAAAATACTATAGAGGCTCCTATACACCTTATTATACCCTATTGAACAACTCTCTTCTTATAAATTTTTAGTGCTTATGACCCTGCATATGAGAGTTTTTCCTTATATATAAATATAACTTACTAATAGAGACAAAATCTTGGGCAAGCTTAACCTTATGTATAGTGGGCCTCTAGCAAGGTGAAACAAGGCCCGAAAAATAGTAGGTACAGGTAAATTGAATGAAAATGTCCTTTTAAAGGATTTATTACAATATTCATTGCTTTTATTTGAAGGTCATCTAAATAATTTATGCAAAGGAGGCTTACAAACACACTATGAATGTGCTTACCTAAAACATTTTCCTTTTTTCCTCATACCTATTCTTGCTTCATATGTTTTAGATTTTGTCTGTGTTAATAAGTTATGGATTTGATTTTTTCACATTTAAAAAAACTCTAGGGTTTATTTCCTTGTTCAACTTATTCAATGACCATTTGCCCTTTTGTGATCACAAATATGAATGAATATATCTTAAATAAGTTAGGGATTTGGTTTTATGTAGGATCATATGCACGTTTTATGTATCCCTAAATATAAACAACCTAAAAATATTAATGAATCTACCAAAATAATAAAACCTTCTAGAATGGACCTTGACATTTGATTGGTTTATGAAATTTGAAAACTTGACAGAATGGATGAGTGCAAAACGTGGGATTAAATATCGACTCCTCCGCCCTTGTTCTGATCGTCTTCACATGCATACCTTATTTTCCCTTCATTCTTTCACATGTTGGTGACAAAATGCACATGTTTACATGTCTCTATGTCTCTATAAAAGTAATCATGGTGGGAAGGAGTGAAATATAATATTTGTATGCATGGATTGTATCTCTAACATTCCTTTATATCATATCATGTGTTTTTTTGTTCAAGTAATCAACACAACAACTATCGATGTCTATGGGTAGTGATTTGAGGTAAAGAAGGAGGGGAAAAAAGGAATGGTGAAACACTCTAATACATAAGGATGACCATGCCATAGGTAAATAATGATGATATCATCTGTTAATTTGTTGTATTTTAAAGTAATTTGCAAATTTATCATTAGCCATTGCAACATGCAGTGCTATGCATTTCACTTGCCCACTATTCTCATTTGTTAACATTGGGATAATATAATTTTTTCATTTAAGTTAGAAAACTTTGTGTGTGTAAGGAAATTATTTGTAATATAGAAAAATTGGATGTTCTTATCTTTTGAATATTCTCATGGACCATTATTTATGTCTAGCTTTTTTTAGCTTTTCAATACTGAAAATATTGAATGCTATCATTGACTTTCATGTGTATTTTTTGTAGACAAAGTCCTAAATATAAAAGATAATGTGGCTTCCCCTTTTCCCATGGACATGGAATAACTTCTCACAAGGATTAAATCCGAGGAAGTAATGGGTGTAGAAAAACATCTTCATTTGCAACTGTCACTAGCAGCTATAAAAAAAAATCACTCAAGAGGGAAAACCAATTTTTATTTGAGCTTCTTGATGGTGCAAGAACAAAGGTCATCAAGTTGGAAAATGTGTTGGATGAGAATACTAGATAGGTCAAGATGTTTCACCGTGCACTTCTCACACTAAGAGATGAGAAGATGAATGTTAAAATATAGTTTGTCAACCTACAAGTTGCCCATGCCCACACAAAATCACTTCGTGATGCAAGGGTGGATAATGTATGAGCCATGCAATCAAAGCATAAAGGAATAGTTTCCATAAATGAGCACCAATTATAGATTTTGAAGGTGGAGTTTGATATCTTATTTTCACAAGCCAATGGGATTTCTCCCAATACATGTGGTATTCCATATATGAACAATGATAATTAGTTGTGTGACATGATGCATGTGTCTGATATTCCATGTATGCTTATGACTTTGGATGTAAATAAATTGAAACACATGCTTATTTATATTTTATTCTACAAAATTTATGCTTATTTTACACCACTTGCTTACTTCATCTTGTGTATTTAAGTATTTTATAAATGAACAAATGATTGTGCTCATAATTTTTGTAGGTGCATGTTAAGAGACCTAGAAAAGTCTAGAAAATGGTTGTTTACCAATATATTTTGACTCCAAATCATGTATAAATGTGTTTTCATGCTAGTTTATCACCATACAATGGTTTTATAATGAGTTTCAAGTAATTGGAGGTTTTATAATGTAGAAGACATTCATTTACAAGTTGATTGTGTAAAAGGTAGAATAGACCTAAAAGGGAACGTAAATTGAAGCTTTGCTTTATTATTTGAATCTCAATTTTCTTTGAAGGTGTCTCAATGTTGGATAAGTAGTTTACAATGGTTTTCTAACATAGTTTGTGTCATTTGGTGATTTTGTCATGATCTTTAAGAATCTAATGCACAAGTTGTAAGAATTACAGACCTAAGAAAGAATAAGGTGAATAACAAAATACAATCTATGCAATATGTAGAATTCTTGTTTTTTTCACCATAATATGTATCAAAATATGATAGATTATTAAAATGAATCCAAGAAGAACTCAAAAACGTAAATAAGCCTTCATACTGTGAATATACCTTTATAGACCTACTTGGATACTTCTACATTTTCATACACATTCATGGCAAAAGTGCTCGACAACATATATAAACACTCACTTTATATAAGACAACACACAAACATATATAAATAACTATTATAAACTCCTTTCCATTTGAAGAAATTCTTTTCTTCATTGATCAAAACATCAAACACTATTATAGACCTATGGTAAAAGATTAACACATTCTGGATCAATATGGTTACATGCAAAAGTGAATGTAGAGTTTGAATTATATGAGTCATAATCAAAAATTTAAGTAATACACAAATAAATATGTACTTTATTTATAAATAAATTAAATATGTTCAAACAAAATTGATTACAAGACTAAAAACTATTTATCAATATTGAAAGATATTTCTATATAATTGCTCTATTCACTTTCTAAACCATCACTATAATTTGATGGATTGCAGTCACTATTGGCCAAATTTGGCCTACATAAGAAACTTTGCCTAGATCTGTGTGATAAGCTCAGTAGATTTATGGTTGAGTGAATGATCCAATGGTGGAAGGAGAATATCACATGTCACTTGCAAGCTTTTGAAACATTTTAAGCAAGCTTTAAAGTGAATTTGGAAATTTTTAGGAATAGGTCTGAAAATGCAAGTGAAGATCATCCCCTAAATTTTATCAAGGTAATAAATATGGTTTTGAAACTAAAAGGTGTCTTGGTAAAGTTTCAATGACTCCTAGTGTCCTTTTGAAGAGAGAAAAATGACAAGCACAAGCCTAAAGTAACCAGATTGTCTCAACACATCATGTAGAAATGAACAGGTCAGTTTGGTTGTGCATTTGATAAGTATAGTTGAGAAGCCAACCAAAGTTGAAGGATTGCATGAAAATGGTATATTTCATGCCATGGTCATACCCTATAAATTTGGTGTCTTGATGAGTCTTCTATTTCAAGATATATACCTTTAAAGATGATCTAGCTGTGAGGGACATGCCCAAGGATGTCAAGTTAAAGACATAGAAAGTAACCATTTAGATTAAAATCCTTAGAAGGATCATTAGGTTGATTTTAGAACTGCCAATTGTCAAAGCCTTGCTCATTCAGATCAACAGATCAAGCACATGAACGATAAATAAAGGCAACAAGTCAAATAGATCCAATGATGCACGTTCAATCATGTAAATGAAGTTCAATGATGAGCATGAGGTTAAAAGGTCATTGGATCCTAAGAATTAATGCAATGATGACAAGTGTCATAATCATGATGAACTCTTGAGTAAATAAATGGACTGTATTTGATCTAGTAGGTAGGAGATTGATGGAGTAGGTTCAACCAATGAGCTCATATTATATGAGAGGCCACCACATGGCATAAGTGAATTCAACTATAGAAACTAACATCTGAGTCCATAAAGGGCACATGTAACTACCAAGTGTCATAATTTCAACAATCAAATCAAAGGAAATGTAGGGATGTCAAATGTCACAATCTGGGAGGCCCAGATCATATCAATAACCATCATTAAAAGTCAAAGCTAGGAGACTCCTGAGGAGATCGATGAAGTCGATTTGATCAAATTCCTAGAGTGCATGAGATGAAGGCATGTGTCTAAGCAATGATAGTCATATTTTTAAAATATGATGAATGGAGTGGTAGGAAGATGCCAATAGGTAGACATGTTGGATCTAGGGATTTTGCAACCCAAGATTGTATGTATGGAAATGAGATCAAAATACAATCTTGGTTACTATAGAAATCCCTAAAAATTTGTATGCCACCATTAAAGCTTAGGTCTATGCAAAATTCTGTGTAGTCAGGTTATGGAGTCTATCTTGAGTTTTGAATTTATGTCTCAATCTGTTCACCATTAAAGTTGAAAAGCCTGTGGATCTTCATTGACATTATGACTATATGAAAACCAATAAATTGGATTGGTTTTCATCTATAATGGACCTATGTTCCAGGTTTGAAGTAGGGGTAGAGTTGCAAATGTGGAAGGAATGTTAGAAAGGAATGCCAGTGAAAGAGTTCAAGTAATTTTTTGATAATGTAAAGAACAGGTCAAGATGACTCATCATTTATAACAAGTTCTATCTTTTAGTGTGTTTCTAAGCCAATCAGAGGGTTTGAAAGCTATTTAGAGCTAATGAAATTTAATTATGGAGGCAGGATTAATGTTAATTAATAAAAAATTGATTAGGCCTCATTTATTGATTTTTTCTTTCTCACTTCCCTCTCTATCTTCCCCTTTTTTCTTATATATCTCCCATTTGTCTCCAAAAACAATACTCTTATGCTTTTGGCTTGCCCAAGCTATGCCAATTTTATACTGCAACACCTATTTGATGAAATAAAACACTGAATTCCTCCATTTGAAGGCTGAATTTAAGTGTGTCTTATGAATTCATTGATGTGTTTAAGCTAATGTATGTTTTTATTTACCTCTATCCAAGTTTTCTCACCTTCATGAAGCATTTTTTAGCTTTCACAGGTTATTCTTAGTGCCATATATAGTTTTTTTTATTAGTTTGGAAGTCGATAATTTCCCTCCCATGCTTGATTGATATCTAGTTAGTGCCTTTTTGTGAAATACTTATGTGATAGTTGATCAAAGAGTGAATGAAGTGATATTTGCAAGTTTGAAAGTATCTGATAATGTGGCATGTGCACTTGTAAGTATCTAAAACATTGATGCATCACCTTCTTTTACATGTTTTCATGTTATTGTCATTTTCTCTCCCTTTTCTAAGCTAGAGATTAGTTTAGGTGATAGATCCAAAAGGAATTTGACCTTCTCCATACGTTTAACCTCACTATAGAATAGCCACATCCTAATATTTTTCTCATTTTGTGACTTAGTTGGAGAGAGTCTAAAGAACCTCCTCCAAGGGTGCAAATTAAGTCTACAACATGACTACCATAAAAAGAGCTCCTCATGAGTTCATGTTTGATTTTAACCTCAGGTTCCAAAAGACATGTACCAAGATACCTAAATTGATTAGACCATCCCCATAATATGCATTTTTGTACTATCTAAAATCCCTCAAATATGATATTAGCATGATGATACATTCAATGGGTGGTATTACCTTGCCAGATGCTTATGAGATTGTAATAAGAGTAGAGAACATCTTGATACAAGATGGTAAACTCTCTCCAAGGCCTTCAATGCCTATATTCTCAGAATTGAAGTCTATACTAGTTCTTCAAGTTCCTCAAATTATATCTTTAGCTCTGATTCCATCCCTTAAAGATCAAGTTGTATCTCCTTCTAGTCAAGCTAGTAAGATTGGAGAGTTGAAAGATTTGTTACAATATTCTGGAAATGAAATAGTACATCTCATAACATAGAAATATCATGCTAATAGGCCTTATCAACAACAAAATTAGAACACCTATCATCCCTTCAAAAATCAAAGGCCTCCTTATCAAGGGTTTAGAGAAAATATTCCACCCTACCAACTACAAGGAACCATAACTCAAGATAAACCATATATAGTTCTTGATCCTAATGTGACTTCCACTTCAAAGGCTATTATTGCCACACCACCTCAAAATAACTTGATGTAGGATTCAGGTTGGCATCCATCTAATCTCAATGATTCTCATAACCAAGCCTTGGTGTTATAAGATATTACTATGCCACAAATAACATAATAAGAGTTTTCTATTCAAGGAATTCAGTACCAAGAAACAAGTTTACCATCACAAGGAGAACCTCATCAAGTTCAAGGGTAGCCTAATGCCATTAATGTGAATTAACAAATGGATGATCATGTTGCATTCAATCAGGGTGGTGAGACTAGCAATACAATTGGTCAAGTTGCATCTCTAACTAGAGATAAAATAAGAGCCATTGATGAGTCTCAAGAGGTGAGTAATTCTTCAATTACTCCTAATGTTGTTTCCAAAATTACCAAAGATCAACTTGCTACCCCTACAACATAGAAAAATCAAAATACAGAGGTTGAAAATATTCATCAAGCACCTCTTGTTAGTGAGCAACCAATGGTTAAGAAAATGTAGCCAAAGGTTAGTGGAGCTCAATTCAGTATAGTGGATCAAATGAATAAATTTAAAATCAAAATTAGCATGTGGGATTCCCTGTCTATTCCAGGACAAAAGGATATGCTCATTCAAGAGCTTTCAACTCTCGAATTGTCTCCAAAATTGGTTTAGAAAGGTGTTTTCCTAACTAATTCAAACCAACCAACTAAGCAACAAGTACAATAGGCACATAAGGTAGTAAAGGTCGACAAAATTGAGGTAAAATCAAACAAAACTCCTCCTTTCTACCTCTCTTTGATAGTTGGTGACACTTTGGTTCATCACTGTATGGTGGTTTACGTTCTCATAAATAAGTTCTTATATATATATATATATATATATATATATATATATATATATATATAATTTTTTTATATAATATTTTTTAAACAAATATTATTTATAAATACTAAATTGAGGGTTATTTAAAAAATATAGGGTTTGTTAATTCTTTATTTAGTAATAATTTAAGTTTTGTTGAATTTTTTTTAGTTATATATAGTTTATAATAAATCTTATTTATTTGTGGAAATTTGGAAAACTTTTTTATAATTTGATGGGATCATATATGTTCTTCATTTGAAATAATTAATAGAAAAAGAAAAATAATTATTTTTTAAAAATGACTTGTCACTTTTTGAATGTGTGTTTTGTTAAAAACTAAAAGAAATATTTTTAGGGGTTTTAAGATGGACTCTAACTCAAACATTGATGTAGTTGTGTTAATACATGTGTCATTGTTAAAATGAATACTAAGAGAGAAATTCAAAGATATAAATTAATACAAATATTGACACTATTTTTCTTCAAAACCTATGAAATTGAGCATATTATTTTCTTTTTTAAAAAAATTTACCAAATTAATAATACAAATTATATCATCAAATATTATTGATAAATTATGTATCACACCATATATATAAAAAAAAAATAGACACTATTTTTATACATTAAAAAAAAAAAAAAAAACTACTAATATACACTTTTTAAATACATTACATATACATTTCAATTAAAAACAATATATTTTTACATTTATACAATCTAACAAGATAACATATTTAATATACACCTTTAAAGGAGAGAATACACCTACCCCTTTCTACATTTTACCAAGTCCTTGTATGTATTATGATTTGTTAGAAAACAATGAGTAAGTGAAGTTTAAAAAAACCATGCTTTTTAAATTTTTCAAATTTTAAAAAAATTTCACATTTCATTGTAATTAGATATCAACACTTCGATTGACAGAGAAACATGGAGGTTTGGGAATCCTGTATGTCCTCCTAGGACTTAAAATACTTTCCATCGCCAAAAATGTTATGATTATAATTTGTTTTTACTTCTGTTAAATTTATAAAAAAAAAAAAAAAAAAAAAAAAACAAAAAACAACATGCTTTTTGTTCCCTTTCACCATATAAAATTTTGTTAATAAATTGTTTTGAACAATGTTAAGCTCAAGTTTAGCACTTATTAATTTTAAAATCCCACTAAAAATCAAATACCTATTTTATATATATATATAGGTATTTGATTGTTAGTGGGATCCCACTAACAATCAAATATATATCTATAATGTATATATATATTAAAATCCCAATATATATATATATATTAATTTTAAAATCACACTAACAATCAAATACCTATATATTATATATATATATATATAATTAACTGAATGATAGAATAGTTGTTCTAAACAAACAATATGTAGCAAATCGTGTCGTTTACCCTGGAAAAACATCCGCGTTACCAGAGTATATTCTTGGGGACTGGATTTTCGTTTGTCGTCAATGTTAGCCGAAAATAATTAAACCGAACTGTCACCATGAGAAGCTGGAGACATTATCACTGATAATCGCCGGGACATATGAGCATCAACTTTTCTGTGCCCATATTTTACTTTTATTCGAGTTGAAACTTTTGAATTTTCCAACAACAACAAATAATAAATAATGTTTTTAAAAACGCGTCAAACATGAACCCGAACAATTTTTTCAAACACTCGATCCAAATGATGCGTTGATCTGACAATTCAGGGGTTAAATTTGACGGTCACCCTTACCCGTCAAGAATTTTTTTTGTGACGGTTTTCAAACTAATGTCACCTTGCATGTGACGTTCATTTTTTATTTTTGACTTTCATAATTTTATATAGAAACCAGCAAGGAAACTAGTCAAGAATGAACCTATTGAACTTCGTAACTATATGTATTATCGTAGATCCATTTTAGTAACAAGCAAGATGTTTAATTTGTATACATATTTATCAAACTTGAAATTCACGGTGGCAAGTGCAAAACAATCAGCGAAGGCAATCAACAAATAATTTAACAGAGGTGGCATCAACAGAGACCGTAATAAATAAAACCAGGGCAGGGAGAGTGTAGAATCAACCGGAGACATATTTGGTGACGGCCTTTGAGCCCTCTAACACAGCATGCTTGGCTAGTTCTCTGGGAAGCACCAATTTTACAGCAGTCTGCACCTCACGCGAAGAGAGAGTCTCCCTCTTTGTGTATTTCGTGAGCTTGGACGACTCTCCGGCCAATTTCTCGAAAATGTCATTCATGAACGAGTTCATGATGCTCATGGCTTTGCTGGAGATGCCAATTTCAGGGTGCACCTACTTGAGCACTTTAAAGACGTAGATCTTGTAGCTCTTTACGCTCCTCTTCTTCTTCTTCTTGTCGTTGCTGCCCTTGGCAATCTTATTTCTGGCTTTGGGAGGGGCCTTCTCCTTGGGCTTCTTCTCAGCAACTGCAGTGGGAGTCTTCTCTCCCACAGTCTTTTTCTCCTCCGCAGGGTTCTCAGCGGGCTTCTTCTCTGCCTTCGGCGCCATTGTAAAAATGAAGGTTAACACTCAGTCGATTGATATAAACAGCGCAAACAGATGATGAAAATTATTTTCTGTGGAGGGTTATATATTGCCAAGTCCTCTCTTTTCTCATTGGATGAATATGTGCACCACGGATCGGTGATGTGTATAATCCTTGCCGTCCATCGCTGATTCGCTATATTCAAATCAACAGACCACGTGTAATTCTAAATTTTGAACACGGATTGGCGCTTCTTAGATTTTTGAACCCTGTCGTTGACCTTGGCACGAGCGATTGCATTTATTCATCCAAGACTCCAAGCATTTGATTTATACTTAAAATATTAATTTGCCCTATTGTTCTACGCTACTAGTGTCACGGCCCGTGAAGTGACACAACCTATAATATATTTGGACTTGATGTCTTAGTCTAATCTTAGATTATTATTGATAATTTAAAAACGATCAATTTTTTATATTGAACGTCAAAATGACAGGGTAAATAATTTTTTGCCCGTTGACTGATACGGCCTAAAATTTAATCTGACTGTATTTTACGTGTAAAAACACCAAAAACGTTTAAACGCCTGCCAAATTTAACCCCTCATCTGAGCGAGGCACGGGCGGGGTACACGTACTGCAATTTTCCTTTTTCCGTGTTTGCCTGTGACTGAATAAAACTGTCCCAGCCTGCCAGGGCCCAGGGCCAATGCTGCCGTATGTTGAAAAAACACAATGGAGTAACTGTGGCACAGTGGCACGTCCTTGTCTATTGTGAAATCCTTTTTTTCGTCTTCTTAGAACATTATTTTAAGTTTTGTGGCAGAGCTGACTGTGTTTATATTGATTCCCTATCAGGTATGAGATCTGACGGTTCACTGGAATCGTTTTTTTTGGGTTTGAAGCAGAGTTGACGGTGTTTATATCGATACCTTATTAGGTATGAGATTTGTCGTCTCAACGAAATCGTTTTTTCTAAAGTTTGTAGTGGAGGTGATGTGTTTATATTGACTGCCTGTCAGATATGAGATCTGACATTTCAGTGTAGTCATTTTTTTTTCAAAATTTATTATAGAGTTGATAGTGTTTATATTGACTCTTTATTAGTTTTGAGATTTGACGTCTCATATGTGTTGTGCACATGAATAAAAAAAGGTTTTATTGGATATGAGTAGGGCTTTTTTTTTTTTTTTTTTGGCATGTACATCACACCAAAATAACTTTGCTAGCTCTTTAAATTGATCTTTGTGTCAAAACAATTTTTTTTAAAAAAAGATCTTTAAAAAATGAGATGTATAATTTAGATTGAGTTTAATTGGTATGCACAAATGATATATATTTTGGCATCTGCTCAAGGTTAAAGTGATCTTTGTAGTCAATCTTACAGTTATTTAATCAATTAGTTATGACATTTAAGCACGCTACCAACTAACCGCGCCCCTGTCACTAATTGTACGCCGATGCCACCACTAGCACCCTACGACTGCCAACTAATCAAGATTGCCAACCGTCATCTCCAGTGCTTAGTTTTCAATCAAACAGTAACTAAACATGTATCACTGACTGTAACTAGCTTAGGCGGACCAACCATCACTCACTACATGGTATGGGGAAATACTGGCATGTAGATGATTCATAGGTACACACTATTTTTAATGATTTTTCCTTTCTAGGTTATCATTCCTTGTGGGCACATTCTAGCGTTCTTTTCCATATCATGAATCTCTCCTTGTGAACTGGGTAAAGGCTAAACAATAATGTCTATATGCCATTTATGATTCATTCCCTACTAGATCTAAAGTGAAGGGAGATAGCTCGAGCATAGGTAGACGGAATAAGCTCAAAAATTGCTAATCCCAAGTTAGTAATTGCACTGTATTTGATAGAATGTTTCAAATAAGATTACCACATTAATGGGTGCCAAAAATTGAATGAACTTACTAAAACATAAGGAAATATGGAAGGAGAGCGACGATAAAAAAAACATATATCTCCCAAGATATACATGCTTTTAGCCTTTTTAATCACTTCAAATTTCACACATTACATGTAATGGTGGTAATGATCTAAAGGGTTTCATTAACATTTAAATGGAAACATACTAAATAATATTGTAAGAAACATGGTAACATACCTCATTGAGGAAAATGGAAACATTAAAATGAAAATTATTATAGTTAATAATAGGAGTGCGATTAATTGGCAACGCGTTTAAATGTCGCAGCTACTCGATTGGATGACTATAAAACTAACATGTAAAAACCTCTTTGAACTTGAACTGTACCACCATGCATGTCATTTGTGCAAGATGGCTAAGCTCAGCCCATAATTTATACACAAGTTTTCCTCTGCCTTTAAAATTGAGGAGCCAATAATTAATGACATTGACTAGCTTGAGGCTTAAAAGGGTAAAAAATGGCATTGAAAATTACACAAAAATGTGATGCCCAAGGGACAATGTAAACTTACCGCAATGCCCAATATGGGCAGGCGTAGAGTGCCCTCGAACACGCTTAGGACCTTTTTTATATCATATGCACAATTCAATTGCTTGTGCACATGGATAAAACAAAGTGCACTTTGAAACTTTTGAAATGAGCCTGCATCAAGCTTTTGCCCCAGTTCACACACATGACATGATAACCTAAGCACTACTCTAGTTTAATTTTTTCCACTAATCGAAGAATACAGTAAAAATGTCAAAATGTCATTTATTTATCAAAAATTCCAACAAAAACATACTATGTAGTACTAAGCTTGCTTCGCCACCCCACCCCACCTTGAAGCATTGCAACAAAGCACGTACGGGGGGAGGGGGAAGTTAAGCACTTATACATCTTTTGCACAAGGCTTCAATCCCTACCTAACCCGACTCTCCTATTTCAACTTAACCTTTAGTTAACCCGAAATTGCAATTTCTAAATATGTATAGGTTTTAATGTTAGAGTTTTTTCCTTTTAAAAAATATTAATCTTTTTTATATTTTTATTTTAAAAATAAATTATTTTATATTTTCAATATAATTGTGGAAAAATTTATGATCATGGTTTTAAAAAATGATTAAATTTTTTTTAGACAGTCATAATTAAAATTATTTTTTATCATATTTAATATAACTTATAAAAACATTATTATAATTAATATATTATTCTTCAAATAAATAATAATATTTTTATATATTCATCAAAAGTATTGAGAAATATATTATCCACTCTTTTCTTATTGATTACATACATTCTAAACCAAAATAAAAGCAAGTTACAAATTATAAATGAAAGGGAGTCGAACCCTTCACCACAAATGTTCTGATAAAGAAGGGTGTTGTCTTTCGATCACTCGATAAATAGCGGGAAGAGCAATATAATTCTTTGTTATCCCATTCTATATAATGAACTGTGTGAAATGAATATATATACCATGATTAATTTACCCTGGATCTATGCACCCCAATATTTCACCCCAAACATCGGACCAGAACAATAATGGTGATCAATGTCCCCATTTTGTAAATGTGCCTTGTACTTGGAGAAGTATGATATAATGTTTTGTTCTTTATGCATCCATCTGTATCTCTGTCTCACTCGCTAAAACTAATCCAATTGGATAAAGCTAGTCATAGTGAATGGTCTCCCCACCCATTGAATTATGGATGGAAGGAGTCTTTCAAGAGTTAACCTCAACCCAGTTGCCATGTGATGCCAAGTAATTTATTTTCAAACATGAATTATGGATGGAAGGAGTCTTTCAAGAATTAACCTCAAACCGGTTGCCATGTGATGCCAAGTAATTTATTTTCAAACATGACTTCACCTATTCATAGAAATTTGGGAAAAACAAAACATTTAATTTGGTTGTCCTCATTTTATTAAACATGGAAATAAAAATATACATATAATTTGATGAGACCATATAAAAATAAGAATATATTCTAATTCTAAACAATTTCATAAATATATTTATTGGAAAATAATGACCAAGTAAAATTTACAAACACTTTATCTTTTCAATTATTTAAAATTTTAAAATTATTTACCATTTTATAATATTTATATTATAACTTTGTTAAATAATGAGAAACATGTAATTTTAAGAATTGTTCATTTTTTCAGCGATTATATTATATCAATGTTTACATATTATATGCAAGTAAAAATGTAATGATTTTAATGATTTTTTTAAAAAAAATTATTCCATGTTTACGAATATCCTTTTTGTTTTTGGCAGAGTTTAACCGGCACATGCTAACTTTCAATGTGTTGGTTTTCACTGGTCGTCGGGGGAGGGGGGAAGGGGGTGATCTTCGTTGGCATCTGATTTTTGCTTGACCATTCGACAATAAACTACCAACCTTATTGTAATTAATGTTAACACACCTCCACCCTTTTTCTAACCACTGAACAACTGTCCCCACTGTCATCACTGCCAATCACCATTCACTATCATGCCAACCACAAACTGTAACTGCGCAGGTGTCACTCAACTTAACAATTGGCACGAACCTAGCATGGCATGCAAATCATTTCATGGTAAACCTGGATTATCATGCCCTAGCACCCTGATAATCATGTCCTCTTAGCATTAATCTCCTATAGCCCTACTGTTAACTTGGTAAAGCCTAAAGGCCAAACATATGTCATTCACCATTCGCTTGTTGCTGGATCCAAGGTGGAGGGAGAAAGCTCAAGTGGAGGTGGTCAGAACAAGGGTGGAGGAGTCAGTTTTTAATCCCAATTTTTGCACTCGTCCATTATGTCAAGTTTTCAAAATTCATAAACCAATCAAACGTTGAGGTCCATTCCAGAAGGTTTTATCATTTTGACAAAGTTGTTCATATTTGTAGGTTGTTTATATTTATGGATGCATAAAATGTGCATATGACCTTGCATAAAACTGAATCCCTAACTTATTTATGATAGATTCATTCATATTTGTGATCATAGAAGGGCAAGTGGACATTGAATAAGATGAACAAGGAAAGAAATCCTAGAGTTTGTTTTAAATGTGAAAATCCCAAACCAATAGCTTATTAACATAGACAAAATACAAAACATACGAAGCAAGAATAGGTACAGGGAAAAAAGGAAAATGCTTCAGATAAGCACATTCACAGTGTGTTCGCAAGCCTCCTTTGAATACATTAATTAGATGAAATGCAAAGAAAAGTAGTGAAGATTGTAATAAATCCTTTAAAAGGACATTTGTCTTCAATTTACCTATACCTACTATTTATCGGGCCTTATTTTTCCTTGCTAGAGGCCCACTATAGATAAGGTTAAGCTCGCCCCAGATTTTGTCTCTGTTAATAAGTTATCTTTATACATAAGGACAATCTCTCATATGCAGGGTCATATGCACTACAAATTTAGAGGAAGAGAGTTGTTCAATAGGGTACAACAGGATGTATAGGAGCCTTTATAGTATTTTCCAAGCTTTAATATCTTGAGCTCTATTTTTAATTCATGTGTTTTTATTCACCATTTCATGTGTATTTTTGCTTAAAAGTGCCTAAATGTACTCTATTTTTTGTGATGGGGTCATCATGTATGTGTGCTTTTAAGTACATTGAAAGTGTTACTCATATCATCTTTCATGTGTTTGTGAAGATTTCCACAAAGTAAGAGTGTGTGAATCCATGTTTGTTGTACTCCCATTGCAGGGTGTATAAGAGCATTTATAGTATTTTCCAAGCTTTAATATCTTAAGCTCTAATTTTAATTCATGTGTTTTTATTCACCATTTCATGTGTATTTATGCTTGGAAGTGCCTAAATGTGCTCTATTATTTGTGATGGTTCATCATGTAAGTGCATTTTTAAGTACATTGAAAGTGTTGCTCTTATCATATTTCATTTGTTTGTAGAGACTTCGACAAAATAAGAGTGTGTGAATCCATGTTTGTTGTACTCCCATTGAACTATGTAGTGTATACTTATTATTGTTGACTTCTTCATTCAGAATGTTCAACGATATTAGTAAATATTGCTTTCAACCTCTTTCATAAAAGCTGCAACTAAAATTAAATTTTTTACATACAATCTACATGGACTTGATATTTCAGGCTTCAAAAATATTATTGTTAACCTTTGAAATTTACCACATGCATGTTTTGGTTCTTTTAAAAATTTCAAAATGTAATGTATCCATTACATTTTCTCTATCTCATCCACTACATACAAAGGTTTGTTTAGCTTGTCCTTGAATTACCACATGAGGCGTTGCCATATTATATAAATTGTTTCCAAATGAATTGGTATGTTATGTTTCTATAATGTGAAAAGACAATCTCTACTTTGGAACATTACACTATCTACAAAAAAGGTAATGCCTTCTCATATGTACATTTCCTTGTTAGAGGCTCATAATATATACTTTTAATATAAGGTGTCAATTTCATGAACAATGGTTTCCCTAATTATTCTGTGATTGCTACGTTACATTGCCAACTACTCAGATTACCCTACCCACCACCACACTATTGTACTCTCGTGGCAACCTTTGCGGTGATTTCTATAAGAATTTCGTTGGTAAGGTTAGTGTTGTAAAGCATATTCTTAACTTGTTTGAATACAAGTTGTTGTTTGTTGGCAACTAATACTATGAATGTTAACTGTTTTAGATTTAAGATGGATTAGTGGAAATTAGACGATTGCCTCAAAGAACTTTATGTTGAGACTAAATAAACGGTATGTATTTTTAGCTACTGTACTTGAAGGTGAATTTGAGTTGTAGTATTTTTTTGTTGATGCTAATATTTTGTGACATGCATTGTGTTAGGAGAAAGAACTCAGTTAGAAGTCCTCATTATGTGCAAGTGCTTAGTTTATACATTATCATCACCCCCTCAGAGATCGAATGAGGAAGATATATGGAGCATCAAAAATTGGGGATGGTATTCCCACTATTATGAGACAACCATCCCCTACCCGAAAATAACTAGGGGTACATTCCCTATGCAAGATCAAATATTTATTGAATAATTATGCAAACAAGGGGATAACACATATAATTTTATTTATGGTCTATGTATTTTCAATGCCTAATTTAATATTCTTGTCACATATATAAAATGCTCAATATTTACAAACTATGCATCCCTATTTTGATTTGTTACATTTTTTTTAATACTACAAGAGGAGGGGGTAGAGCAGACCAAAGGTAAAGAGGGTGTCCTCGAAGTGCACAATGACTATTTCTCAAGAGATGTATGGGAACCTTTGGCTGCCCTTAATGTTTAATTTATCCTCATGTTAAATAATGCTTATTTATTCCCTCTTACAACAATCAAAATTAGAATACTTTTGACACACCATGCATTTTTCTATGTTGTTTTTGTTTTGTGTTTTAGTTGGAAGGCTTGGAGCAGAGCCATGTGGATGTGGATGATAGTCACCTGCATAATGACTTCATCCCTACAAATGTGCATATTTTTTGTACTCTTTCATTTTCCATGATCAATAATGATGAACCATGCATCCCTATTTTGATATATTACATCTTTTTTAATACTCTAGGAGGGGGTGGAGCAGATCGAAGGTGAAAAGGGTGTCCTCGAAGTGTCCAATGATAGTTTCTCAAGAGATGTATGGGAACCATTGGACACCCTTAATGTTTGATTGTTCTTCATGCTAAATAATGTTTCTTTCTTCCCTCATACAACAAGTAGAATTAGAATACTTTTGACACACCATACATTTTTCTATGTTGTTTTTGTTGGAAGGGGTGGAGTAGAACCATGTGGATGTGGTTGATAGTCACCTACATAATTAATTCATCCCTAAAAATGTGTGTATTTATTTTAATCTCTCTTTCATTTTCCATGATCAATAATTACAAACCATGCATCCCTATATTGATATGTTACATCTTTTTTAATACTCCAGGAGGAGCGGGTGGAGCAGACTGAAGGTGAAGAGGGTGTCCTTGAATTTGAAAAGCCACATGGTGACCCTTCATAAGCAAATTCATCCTTTCCTCTTTTGTCTTTATCTTGGAGACCTTTCAAATTCCTTAAGGTGACTTTTCATGGAAAAATGCGCCATACCCTCTTTTGTCTTCACTTGGTGACTCTTGGAATTCCTCAAGATGACTCTTCATGGGAAAATGCATCCCATTCCTCTTTTGTCTTTTCCCCATGACTCTTTGACTTCTCCATGGGCCCTATTTTGACTTATATGCAACCAAAAATATATTCGTTAATATTAAATAAATATTAACACACATTAACCAAGATATGAATATTAAAAACACCATTAAATGCAATGGGGCCTTTATCACCAATGCTAGACCTTTGACATCAATGAAAATATTTACAACATGTTGCAAACCTATACAACCTCTATCTTTACTCATATAGGAGACTATGTATAAGTAGGGCTTAAAAGGCTTAATTAGGCCTAGTCAATGGTGAGAAAAGGGGTCTAGAAGGTGAATTGAAAAGTGAAACTTAGTGGAGATATAAAGGAGGATAAAGGGTGGAATATTATGTGTTTAGATTTACAATATTGATCCTTACAAATTTGTACAAGGTAAAATTGTTCAAAAAAGGCTATTATCTATGTTGGGTGATTGAAGGTCTCAGAAGTAAAGAGGCAGTTAGAAATTGGGAGAGGGCTTGAAGTGAGTCAAGATAAGTTTATTTAATTATTGAGAGACTATATAAGGTGAAGATTATCTTTAGGAGTCTTGTTTTAAGAATGGAAGTGATTTGATCATTGAATCCTAATAGAAGATAGTGTGCATTAGCTTGAAACAAAACATTGAAGGTGAATAGTATGATGTAAGTGGATGAATAAGATCTATGCAGAGACTAAGGGAAAATAAGAGAAATTTAAGAAGCCAAGAGTGAGAAAGTTGAAAAGCAATAGAAATTAAGGAAGATTCAATGCAAGAGTTGACCAAGAAGGGAAGATATACTAAATTGAATACTTGAGTGTTGAAATTTTTAGAGGTCAGAGGTTGAATATAACAAAGTATGAGAGAGGGATCTACATCAAATAACATCAAGAAAAATGAGAAGTGATGTCCATGTTAAAGTGAACATGTCAAGAAAGTCAAAAATAAGAAGATAGAGGTGAGTTATTCAATTTGCTGACCTATTGCTAGTAATCAATTTTAACATTATTGGAATCAAGATATAACCCTATGTGTAAGCACCAATAGAAAGGAAGATCTCATAGTGCCATGTTTATGATGATTGATATGGAATGGGTGAGTCCTTGGCATGTTTATTGAGTGCATTAATGCAATTCATTTATTTATTTACACTAGTTTGCTAGAAGAACATGAAACTATGTTATACTAGTGTAAACATAGATAGTCAAACCTTTACAATGGTTAGCTTTACCGAATTCCTCAGATTAGATTTAAATATTATTCAAAAAATACTTTAAGAGACAATATATTTATGCAATATGTTACCACATGTGGTTAGTCTAAGAGAACTATTCACCTTCAAAAAAGGTATTTATTTTTCATTACATGCATTTATTGTTATTACATGCATTTATTATTGTACTATCATTGAAACTTACAAGGGGATGCAATCAGGATGCATTATCTCTATTATGTCCACCCCTATCTCACTTCACTGACTTGTTTAGATCATCTTCCTAGATTTCTCATTTTGGATTATTATGAGGTGGGTTTGGAAAACATGTGGTCTCCTACGATATGCTTTGATGTTTGCATCTATTCATATTTTATATGAAGTCTTTTTTTCTATGGGTGGAAATTTCATGCCCATCCTGCACTTTTTTGAATGGATGAGGCATTGGGTGTTATGCATTCGATATCACCCTGCTCTACACCTTATTGTAAACATGTGCCATACGGTTTTTAAAGAATGACATAGTTTCTACACTTCTATCTACTTCACAACATCTCTCAAATATGTCTTGTGCTTTGCATATTAGAGCCTTAACATCATCCAATCCAACAGTATATGGGATCTATTCATAAAATGAAAAGCATCTAGCTAGAAATGACAAAAAATATGAAAAACATATGATTACGAGTAGTTACAAGACATAAATTATTAGCCTCCCTTAGCTGGTTTTCAATGTCATCAACTAGATTTGCTGCTACACCTTCTAGTGCATGACTTGATCCTTGCATATCCATATCTGACACACTGTGCATTTTGGTGTGAAAAAATTTGACATCCATAACTTATCCCTCATTTTCAATTCAAACTCTATTATCTTTGACTTGGGCAATGAAAACATATTACACAAACTACAATCACATTGAATTTGTCAATGCATATAGTATGGAGGGAAATAACATTTACATGGTACTCAACATTGATGTTGTTTATTCTCTCATTAAAACCATGTATTGTGGATGCATCCTATAAAAATCCCCTAGTTTTCATCTTTCTCATCACATCCACCTTGACCACATGCTTGAAAGTATATCCTTGGTGGGAAAATGAGAAATTGCACATCGACATAGAAGGTGTTACATTGAAGACGCAATAATGCAATGTCTCAAATTTCATACTTTGCACCCATGTTATATGAGGGTCATTATTTTCAAAGGTAACATGATAATTTGGGATATTCAAAGCTTGTACATATGAAATATTTTTAAGTCTTTCTACTTTTAAGTTCTTGTGAAAGGCGATGTCCTTTCATAGCTATAGCCACCAATAATATATGTAAATCGATGTTGTTAGTTGGTGAATCAACCAATCCACCTTACAATGTGCATAAGTATTTACTATGCTTAGGAAATGACATTTCAAATGGGAATGGTGAGATTCTATAGATGCATTGGTGCCATGTAGAGCATGCAAAAGTTTCCTACAACATCATGACCACATTCCAACCCTATATGCCCAGTGTTATTCCTAGTATTTGACAAAATTAGGCTGAGAGGAGTGATATCTTTCTACAAAAATTTTGGATTCCTTGTATCCATGTCCTCATTGGCACAAATATGCATTATGAACCCCAAGTCCTCAAACATCGCACATCTTACATCATCATCTTTCACTTTTTCTATCAAATTCTTTAACCACATGTGACAAATATGCCAAATGCTTAAGTAGACCTCATAGTTGAATGTCTCCCTGCATAACACAATAGTTTTGTGCATAAATTAATAGAATAAGGTGGGGATGTGTCTATGAACATCCAATTATGAAGTCTATGATGCATGTAAAAATAATGATGATGCATCTAATAACTTTTATCTTTGTATTGGCATCGTCGACCATGAAGGCACTGATTGTCCATTGAATGTATTTCAAATGCACTCTTTGAAGAATAATTTGCATCCATTGTCTTATATCATTAGTACATGGTTGAGACATAATGACCCATGCAATGAGCACACCTTCATGTTTGGAATCAAATGCCAACAATGTGTACAATTAGAATTGTACAAGAAAAAATAAAAACATTAGAATAACTACTATTATTACAAACATCAGAACAAATAATATTATCAACTACCCTTACAAACATTGTCATAATACCTTCATTACATTCATCCCAAATGTTTCATCCATCGCTAATAAGCTATGATTCCCAAATTTCATCAACCATTTTAGCTATTGTGAGAGTTGGATACCCAAGATGAAGGGGATTTCTCCATCCCCATTAGGCTCTCCCCCATTGTATCCTTGATAGAAAAACCACTTGTTAGGATTTTCTAGTGCCCACTCTTGAACACTTGTTACATCATAATCATTGTACATGTATTTTGCCTCCTTGATAAATTGCTCTCTATTGTATATGTCATCCTTACTCAAGAAATCATCCCATTGTGTATCATCATTAAACAATACAAGTTTTTCATGTACCATATCTTAGTGTTTAAGGTGGATAGCATCAACAAACATTCCCAAAAATAGTAGCCTATGAACCCATTCATTAAATTGGGGGTCGATGTAAGGAGCAAAAACATTTCTTGCCCTTGAATTTTTCATATTGTTGGTCATAGCAATAGTTGTGTTCATTATTTGTGTGTTCTACATGATTGTATGTGAGCAACACATGATCAGGTCTATAGACCATGCATTATGTGTTGAAATTCCAATGACAATCACACCTTATATGCCTTCAACCCAACCAAATACCTTTCTAGACTTGGGTATTAAAGACTTATCTTTTGGCATGGCATCAATTTTCCAAAAATCATTGGGACCATATGAACACTAGTAGCTGCATGATTGTGGTGAACAAATAAACAGTCATGCAAATTGAAAAAAAGTGTACATGAATGAAACATAATAGAATCTAAATAGACACCAGCTTATAATCTATAGTGTGAGATGACTTACATGACATATTCAGAGGTGGTAGTAATCCTCCTATCCATTCCATTAAAATTTAAATCTCTCTTGCAATGTGAAACACAAAAATTTGAAGGGAACAACACCCTCCTTACTTCTCCTTTGACTAAGTCATCAACCCTGTCCTGCTCAACTTGGGCAACCCATAAGTCTTCCTTACTAATGTCAAGAAAATTGTCCCACTTGATACAATTGCAATCAAATAGACTCTCTTGTAGATTCTATAGTTCAAGGTGCATTATTTCTTCCCACTTTTTTGCCATCTATTGTAACCTACAAGGATAACATTTCATTGAATGAATTAAAAATGGAATTTTAGTATTAGGTGAATGCAAGTTCCATGTATTGTATTGGACTTGTTTTTTTAATTGAATGATTCTATCATATATTGAAATATACAAAGGACAAAGATTGAATAATGCATACAATATAATCACAATTTGGTCCAAACAACATTAAAACATGTACACATCATTGAAATGGGCAGTCAAACTCTATGTATTGACAAATAAGATAATGCCCTTTTTTGATACACTTATTATACTTCTCATTCATATACTTTGTTTTTAATGCACTATTACATTTAACCCATATTGGGCTGTTCGAGCTATAAATATATTTTATAGTTTGTTTTATGTAAAAACATTAGGAAGTTCATGACACCATATAAAGAGTCAAAATAAATTTTGTATAAAGATATGTTTAAATTATCATGAAAAGTGGAATAGATATACAAAAAATACTTTTCATGAATTCCTTTGAGCATTACATCAAGTAGGGGAAGAGAATGGAGAATAGTATGGTAGCTACAAAAGTGAACATTAGACAATGAGTAGATGATAATCAATGCATGTTGTCATCGACAACTATGTCAACCAATGGAAAATCAATCAAAGTATCAAAAAATTCATTCACAAGAACGTCTTCAAAATTAGGGATTGCAAATGCATCCATAGTGATTTATCATATTTTATTTTATTTCTAACCTGATGATGCTTGTTGAATACGTATATTTGTGCAACAAATGTGAATATCTATAAGCAACCCATACATGAAATTTGCATTGTTATGTAGCTCAATGAGAAGACCTTGAGGGACATCCCTATCCCCTATAATTTCATGATAAACATCTTTGGAATTGATGTTCATGCACACACCTATTTGATCATGCAAATACAAACATAAACCTAGCACATCTATTAAAGTAATGTAGGAGGCACAATGTAAAGACACTTCATCAAATAGAAAAGTGCCATATTGCCATATGATTTCATTTTGAGGAGAAAATAACATTATTTTGATATAAATATGTCTAGATTTCCACTCATACATAACTAATAAACACACATGTTAGTCAAACATATTATAAATAGAAACCATGAACTGCACATAGAAATTAAAATATGAGAATTGAAACCACTTAAGAAAAATATGATAGAAACTATGAACAAAAAGGTTATAAGAATGTAAAAAACCTCATTGAAATCAACATAAAACCCTTCATAAAACATATCAAAATAACTGCATCAAAATGTAGAAATGTATAAAATAGTGTATGCATGAGGTAGTTGTGTTTATAGACAATCTTAAGTGGCACACACTAACTGCCACTTAAGGGGAATTATTGATGACAAGTAAACCATGAAGATCCTATCTACAATTACAAGAATATCTTTATGAAGCCTATCCAAAAGATTGATTGGTCTATAAGAGAGGATGTAACACATAAATCCAAGACCAAAGTTTTTATAAACTGATTTATTTTGTTTAAAGGGGAGGATATCAAAATTTACTATAGCATAATATCACCCATCCAGAGGCCAAGGGTAATATCAAGTCACTCCAATAGAGGAGGGTTCTAGTATTGCATAGTATTCCACTTTTACCACTAGTTATTACTCACTAGTACTCTAGATTGAAGATAACACTAGTGTCTATGATGATACAAATCAAAATAATGCATTGAATACAATTCATATCTTAGAAATTATCACTATATCTTTGTGAGACTTTATTCTCTACATTATAACAATGCAATAAAGAATAGTCAAATAGATTTGCCTGCCAAACCTAGTCATGAGAAGAGAGAAGTTTAGGTTTCTAAATGGATTTATCGCCACTTAGGAATAAAGAGCTGAATGATCCCTATAGTGACGTTTAAAACATGTAGGGAATCTTTGAGAGAGATTAAGTTATCTAAGATGTTAATAATTCATCAAACATTGCTTTACACCTTTAGTATAACCTTTATAGTAAGTTTCATGTTTAAGAAAGATTCATTACTTCCATGAAATCAAAATATATAATAATGTTAAATAAATGACCAAAAGATCAAACCAATCGTGTCTCATATAACATTAAGCATTGTTAATAATAGCCTTTAAGCCTATAATCTCCTTTAGGTAGAGTGAGCCTTATAACTCAACCTATTGTTAAGATTTAATCATACACTGCATTATTTGTAGCCAATCATTAAATAACCATTCAAATTATGGTTTCATATTACAAACCCCTTTAATAAAAATATTACAAGATATGTTAGGGTTTACCATCTACCAGTTTTATTAATCACTAATTAATTGGATTATAGGAACAATTAATACATTAAAATTTATGTTGTTCTTTGATCTTAATGTGATTGGACAAGGATGTCTCAATATTTATTAATGATTTTATCCTTATTTTAATACATTAATAATGTGTATTTCACTTAAAATCAACTAAGACATTAACCAAGCCCTTAGAACATAGTTTTTTTACACTACATTTCTAGCAGTGCTCAGGGGCTTTCTTAATGTGAGGAAATGTAAAATCCAGAGCATATCCATTTCTCTTGTAGTAAAAAATATAAAATGAAATTATTAAAATATATGAAATTTAAGATTACCATATAAAGCCTTGTTTTGATAACAATATCCCTTTTGAGGTCAAAATTCCTTCCTTATCAAATGCAGGTCTTCCATAAACTTGTTGAGTGTCTATTTAGAGGGAGATCCTTTGAAAAGCCTTACTTGTGGAGTGTCAGCTAAGAAATATCCTCATAATAAGATCTAAGAAATATCCTTGTAATCATTTTTCTTATTTGTAATGGTGTATGGTATCCACTAGTGCATCAATAATTAAGAACAACTAAATCTATATAGTGCATAGCATGATTTGATAAATTATGGTTATATACACAATCTAGAGTTCTATTTGAGGGAATGAAGAAATAAATTAAGCTATAAGTAAATAAAAAATCATAAAGAAATAAATATAACAAAATGTCTTGTTAATCCTCATTTTTTGTAGCTAGATAATCAATCCACGCTTCTAATTTTGGAGGAAATGATCCCATGATACTATTTGGTAGCTTAATAGTAGCTTGTAAATGTTAAAAATTAAATGAAATTAGACTTATAAGTTACATTTTTAAGAAAATCAAAGAAATAAAAAATAAAATAAGAATAATTAAAAATTAAATAAAATTACAACAAAAATGATATAAATATAGGCCATTAATACAATCTAATCATAGAAATAACTTAAACAATCAAAACCCCCTCATACATTCAAGATTTGAACTTGAGTAGGGCTGGACACATCCAATCCCCTTAACCAACTCACCTATATATTATCAATTTTTAATACATATTATTTAACTTATTAATTTTTATAATTATCTAATTAATTATAATTAAAAAAATTAATATCTATTAAAATTAACTAACACTAATTGTAAGTAACATGAAACCACAAATGTATACCTTAATTTATATAAGTTATGTGGCCAAAATCCCTCATATACACAAGGATAGAAAGCTTCCATAGGGCAGCAGACAGTAATGTATGATTGATTTTTTTGCCACAACTGTGAAGATATAATCAAGATGGGAGCTCACACAAGAGGAAGAAAGACTTGCATATTTCAATGCTCAGGTTTTGAGTTATTGTAGAGCGATTACTTTAGAGATCTATAGCCATTTTGTTTTCAAAACTCGTTGAGGTCATGAGCTCAAGGATCCAAATGTGGGGAAGATTCAATGTAATAAAAAAAAATTTACAAACAAAATCATGTAGTAACTAAAATAAACAAAATGCTAACAGAGATAGGCACCTGAATGAAATATTAACATGAAGAATGACATTGAAATGTGGTTGAACTATCATAGAGGAGCTCACTTTAACTATCCATGATCAAACTGTTGCAAAGGAAGTTATGGGTGAAAAAATTTGGGGAAAAGCATGTGTTGTTTATTTTTGGTATAAATTTGAAGTTGATGGTCATTTTTTTCCCACCCAATGTTGGGCTTAACTGTGGTAACCTTGAACTATGATAAACTATGGTAACCATGTTTAACTGTGGTAACGATGTTTAACTATGGTAACCATGTTTAATTTGTGGTAACCATTTTTAACTATGGTAACACCATTGAATTTGAATTTAGAGGCTGACGATTAGCCCCCGATGATTGGTGAAGACCAACATGCATCAGGAGTTAGCACATGATGGTTAAGCTCATCACTTATTCTTTTATACCATATATTAATATTCATCATTTAAATCTCCTACAAAATTACTTGTGACAATGTTAAGATTAGGTTTACCCATACTAACATTGATGGGATTAGGATTAGGTAATAGAACTTGTTAGTACTTGAGGGTATTTAACCCTTTGTAGACAACACATACAATGATGGAGTTAATGGGAATCCTTGTTATATGGATGAAACATAACCCAACTACTTAAAATTGACACCATTGACACAAAGAAAATCTAGATCATCTCTAAATAACATATGCATTGACTATACAAAATTAGGACTAATTACTAAGGTTTTTAGCATAGTTAGGATGAAGAGTCATTTGATATGATCATAGGCTTTCTCAAAGTATATCTTAATGAAAAACATTCATTGAATAAACATGTGATCCCATGTGATGCCTTCCTAAATTACTTTGATTTTATCAAAAATGTATTTGTTTTGAATAGACCTAGTCTGCTTGGGACTAACAATTAATGGTAGGAGATGGTGAATGCATAGTGTAAGTGCTTTGGCAATGATTTTTTATGAAACATTGAAAAAATTAATGGGATACTAGTTTTAAAGTAGTCTAAGCTCTCCAATCTTATGTATAAATTTAATATGCCCTTTGTTAATAAGACGACTGGAAAACTTGGATTTGAAATATTCACATTAAGCTTGAAAAAGGTCTTCTCCCACCATATCCCACAAAACATTTTAGAATTTAAAGATAAATCCATCACAAGCTGGAGATTTATAATTTTCCATTTTCAAAGCTTCACATAGATCCTTAATAAAGAGAAACCTATCATAGGAAACTCATTGAGATCGAGTGAGATTGAAAGGGACCACTACAAAGCATTGTATAAGTGTTTGATGCCACTCATGAGAAAGTTCATGAGCTTTAAACACTTATTGATAATGAAAAATAAAATATTGATCCATATCATGCCACCTTAACGAGCCTCTAGTCAACTTACTTAATGTCTTAGATTTGATAAGTTTCATGTTTGACCTTGATCATTTAAAAAAAAAATTAGAGATTTTATTGCCAACTTTAAGCTAATGCAACATAAATTTGATCTATGGACCTCACTCATTTTAGGCATATGTAATTTGATTGCATTGATGAAGTGACATAAGTTACAACTATAAAAGTTCATATAAGGGATCCTAATCTTAATCATTAACCACATGACTTAGATCCTATATGGTGGCAAAGTATGAGTGCTGATGGATGCATGATAGTTTATTCCCTTAAATTTGATGATATGTAATAGTGTATGTGAGAGCATCAGAACACCATTCGATCCATCTAGAATTCCATATAGGCTTGTGTATGAGGTTATAGAATCATTATATGTGATTAAAAATGGTCACATGATGCACAAAAGTTGTATTGAGAAATAAATACATTTTTAAATTTATGGTCACTTCAATTTCTAACTAATACAAAAAGGAATGGGAAAGTGATAAGAAAGGAAAAACCCTGACAATGTATCCACCTGCAACGGAAAATAATTGTCAAAAGTAAAATATGGTTTTGTGGATAGTATGGATTTATCAATCCTTTTCAAAACTATGTTAGATCCATGGTGGAGGTTTTTCTATGTGTGCCATCAAACAATCATGGGGTCTTGAAAATAATTCAAGTTATAAAACACAAATTTATTTCTCCTATACAACCACACCTATTGCTTACTAGTTATCCATCACATAGCGAAGTGGCCAAGTTTTTTAGTTCATTATTCAATCATACTAAAGTATGCATATATAATCCAATACAATTCTAGAAATGTTTCATCAATTCGTTGCTAGAGAGACACTATTTTCATCACATCATTAGATGGATAAGTATTAATTAAATAAAAAGAATGGTTTTCAATATTAAATAACACCTATAGAAGTTTTTTCAAGCGATCACACCCATGATACACATTATGTGCCTACCATTTTGGAGAAATAAAATCTATCAAGCCTCGATGTATCATCATAAAATTTATCACACCTATAGTGGGGGCTTGACAAAAGTAAGAACACAATCCATTATGGATGTATCATCACAAGAAATAAAAGCACGATGAGAGAGTAAAATAGTCTCAGAAGAGACTATAGGAAGAGGACGAGGTGTAACATAAATCTCAATAGGATCACCGAAAAGACTTTATAGTATGCTCCAAATAGTGCATGGACACTCTATATACTCCACATGGTAATGAAGATCCATGGAAACATGTAGTAATAGAGTGGAAAAAAACTTGTCACAAGTAATAACCCACTTATCAAATTGAACAGGATCAGTGGGTGGAAGAATATATCCATATAAGAATGGAATACGATTTTGTGTGTGATCAAGTGTTTCACGTAAGCATGCCATGAATCATAATTGTCCTTTCCAAGAAGGATCAATGGAGATGAAAAAACTCTTCTCATATAGATTCTCTCAAATGGGATCAACATAACCGAGAGAAGACACCAGGAAAGTGCACAACTGCACAATATACTCTATAATAAACCCTTAAAGCATACTCATGAAAGGGATTTCAGGCACAACCGAGAATGCATCTAAATTAGAAATTAGTGATAGAGTGGGTAAAAAATGGTGCACACTCTAGAGATGGAATTTAGACTTGATTGAAAATGATTCCATATAAATGAGAGTAATTAGTGCACGAAGTATGCTACAAAAAGTAATAGGGCTCAAAACCCCCCTGAATATGGAACTTTATAAATTTAGTGCTTTTTACAAAACAAATTAGACAAATGAAAAGAGGACCAAAAAACATGCACTTTGAAAAAAATGACACTCAATTTTGAGTTACAAGTCAAAAGTTATAGTAAAATATATTTTCCGTCATTAATGCCCTGTTTAATTAAATTGCACTTAAAATTTAAATACTTGATAAATTTAAACACAAAGCATACCATGTAACCATCCATAAGAAACCAAACAAAATTAGAGACCTCACATCAATAAAAATTAAAAAACCCCCGCCTAATCACTTTTACGTGGATTTTTCTAAAAACAAGCCTCTACAAGGGGTTTTAAAAAATTATGCAAAGCTATTTCAAAAAGAGCTAAAACATGCTTTTATTTTTTTAGGCAGTTTAGCGTTGATTTTTAAGAAAGAAACGAGATGATTGTATGGTGCACCACAGGGTCTGCAAACAAGTGCAGCTCGTGGAAGCTCCAAACTATGAGATGGGTGGTGGTAGCACGTCTTAATGTCCCTCAAAGCTCCTAAATCACCGTTCTCTGCATGTAACGACCTGATTAAATGCTTGCATGGTCTCCATTCACCATTGGTTTTCCTTCACTCACCGTTGATTTGATTTAACAGCTTGTAAGTGGTTGGAGACTTGCGTGGCGAGTTCAGTGTGGGTATGGAGGGATGCAGCCTGCATGGAGATGAAGGTGCACTCCAACGGCATCAATGCAAGACCGAGTTGCTGCCACTGTCAATGTTCGATGCCATTGAATCCAAGGCTCACAACTGGCACTGGTGCGAGAAATATTGCCTCCAATGGTCAAAAAAAAGCCTCGCTCAACTCCTCGAAAACCTCACAGTCCTGGACGAAGAGACCCTCTCCATCAAAAATGACTTCAATGATCCAACGATCTAGGTGGTTAATGCGTCGAACCAGGTTTGAAATCGCTTCTACAACTACCACATGTCCAAGAAGATGATATGTAAGCTGTGTAGGGTCTGAAAAGGGTCATCAATGGTAAATAGCAGCGCTATAAAAGAGGGACGCTTGCATCAGGGGAAGCTCATGCCGTCGGTTTGGCTTTGTAAGGAGGAGGATGCCGAATAGATCTGAGCGCAGTTGCATCAGGAAGTTATCCACAAGCAGGTCTGCTAAAAATAATTAAATGAGAATTATTCCAAATCCGCTGTGCTGTGGGAGACCATCACCAGATCATTCAAACTCCATGCCATAATATCCACGCAGTCCATGCTCAAAACATAACAAAACATCTTATCCCTTTGAGAATTCTCCTAAAGTCTATACGGATGCCTCTAACAAAGATGCTTTGATCGGGCGTAGCTATTTTAAGGGTCGTTGAACATGCATAGAAATCTTCTTCAAAACTCCACTAAGGTAGAGGATGCAGGGTAGTGGTAGATGGACGACGAGCAGGGTGAGAGGCGTTTCCACTCAATCAAGCTTTTCAAATCTACATTATAACCTTACATTCAAATGCAAATACAGAGAATATGCATCTCTTCTTCAATAATTTAAGGAATGCAAATTATAAATCAACAGATAACTTTATGATTATTCCCAAAACCTTAAGCTTTGATACTATATCATAGTATGGCAGTAGGTGATCTTCTGTAGAGTGAGCACACAAGTATTCTGCAATAATGATGACTTTCTCTGTATTCAGATACATGCAAGAAGATTTGCAATAATTGCCTTCTATATTAAATGCTTTGCTTACATATATCTGCTCTGCATTGTTTTGGTTTGGTTAATTACAATAGCATGGTGAAGAGGAATATAAAGGAGTAGAGGGAGTTAACTCCCTGGAGAACTCATGGTGCAATTGAGTGTAACTCACTGTGGAACTTATAGGAGAACTCACAGTATTACTCAGTGTAACTCTAGATGGAACTATAGGTGAAACTCACCCACTTAACATCTTATCATACCTAAGTAAAATAAAACTACAAATGCAAGAATTATCTATTTAATAAATAAATGAAATAATTAATATCCTACACCATCAAAACCCCATCTGAAAATTGGTGAAGCATCATGAGAAATGCCAATCTATGCCCGCTTCGTGTAGATGAGGAAGGAACTATGCTGAATATAAATGTAGTACTAAAAGACAAAGAAGAATTCATGGACCCGTTATCTTTCATTCTCATAGATTGTTTATGAAAAGCACGACCAATGCTGTTTTGTGATGGCTTAGTGAGGGAGATGGAATTGGACGGCATTGAAGCATTTCCAAACAAATCGAGGGTCTAATTCGAAGCATTGAACTGGTTGAAGATAAAACGTGTGACGGCCTGTGCAATAACAATGAAGGGAGGAGGAAGACAACGAGGACCCCACACATTGTTGCCATTCTTGACCTCTTCTATTCAAATTCAGAACATTATGAAACTTAAATCACAAGTCATCGACCTAGTACCTGCATGGTGGTTGGTCTCATTTGGGTGCAGGTGATATATGAGGAAGATCACCAGCACCCAAATCATTGGATTTGAGATCGAATCAATGTGAAAGCTAGTCCATGTGAGAGAATACGCTTTAGTTTGCCTAGCACTACCACTAATGTGTTTGTCAAATAATTTAAGTGGGCCCACGAATATTTATTTATACCGTATATTTCAATCACTGGATGGCGAACTTATCCTCACAGCGCTAGTATGAAAGTCATAATTTTGGATCACCACTTTGGAAGAAAGATAAAAAGTTGAGATAGGTGGAGTGGAATTTGAGCATATCCACCAACACACCCCAAAAAGAGAGACATAAAAGGCCATTCTCATAAAATGGTCATTACATCAGAGGTGTTTTCATGTGCAGTACCTTGTTTTTCGTCTAAATATTATTAGTTTTAATTATTTTCAATTAAATACATATTTTTTAATTATAAATTAATATATTATATTTTGCAGCTTTCCATTATTTTTTTATGTCATTTGTTTTCAAGATTGATATAATTATATAGAGGTGGTCTATTTCCAAATTTATTTAATGGTGATTGATGTCATTTGAATGTAGTTGATTTAAGGACAAGCCCAAAGTTTTATTTTTGATAAATGATTCACATAAATAAATCATGGCTATTCTCGATAAGTATAATTTATATTATTTTAATCATTTTATGTTAGTTATAAGTATATATTTTTGACCCAAAGTATATAACATGGTTCATATTTATGTAATGAAATGAATCGAAATTAGATGCCATACAATTAAAGCTGAAATTAATGATGAAGAATCCTTAACCCTCCTTAGTAACTCATATCGTTTAAATAAATAATTTCAAATACCTTCGATCACTACTAGATGTCAAAAGGCATGAATGAATCCTTTCATTCCTCCTCACCCAAGACATCAAGGTGGTGATATCTACCATCTCATTCCCAATATTTCCTAAGATTATAAGGATATCGTGGTCCATTCAAATACCACACATAGATGTAGATCAGCTCATCATGTGTGATAGAGTGAAAGTAGCCAAACTATCCCTTCTCATCCCTATCCACCTTCCACAAGGCCAACTAATCCAACTAAAGGGTATGATATCATACCATCTACAAATATATCCTATATACATCTTTGCATGACATAAATATACCAAATGATGCTTAAACTATTTGCTTTACATCCATCATTAATACATTGAAGAGTACTGAAGACATGATTTATTTTAAAAAGAATGACTTTCCTAATCAACATATTATAGATCAAATTTTTTGAGTGAGAATATTAAATAAGGGAATCAAACATGTCTTGATAGATAACAGATTAGGATTTAATATATGTAACATCACATTTCTACAAATATAGGGTGTCAATATGGATTGTATTCATAAATGATATAAAAACACTAGAGCATTTTACAATAATCCATGCCTAGTGTTGGGATCAATTACTTTGGATATCAAAGTAGGTTGATAATACACTATCCACTATGTTTCATTTATGCCAATCATTTTAATTTCAACCTACTCTTAGTTAGACCATGGATACATGCAATGAAAGCCATACCATATACTTTACATCAGTGCATAAAGTTTATATATCAGAGACATTTGAAAACATGTCATGTAGATAATCAACATTTTAAATTGTGCAAACTAACAAATCATAATATACTATAATACCACCATCATATATCATTCCATTAGAAAAGATACATACATATGAAATCAAAGATTTAAGAAAGACTAATAAAAAAGATCTAACTCTACTTGAATCAAGCCAACAAAAGACAATAAAAGACACAAGAAGAAAAGACACTAGATATTCCTTTAGTATTCAACTCAGACGATCTAGATTAGATATGCATAGAAGAATATGATATTGATTTGATGATGAGAAAAAAATTCTAATGAACATAGATCACTATTTGTCTAGTCTCAATTTTACACCTATTAGTCTAGGGAAATATCAATATTATTCAAAATGAGTGACCAAAACTAGATTGTATAAAAGAAAAAACTCATTCTAGACACTCAAAAGGATACAAGTGGAAATACTTGTTGTAATATAATTTTACAACAAGATAATTCAACAATAAGTGCTTCACTAAAGTAATTCTTTGTCAAATCTAGCATAACTAGAGAACAAAAGGCATAACAATTTACACAATAAATCACAATGGCACACTCAAAATTTATGATATATTTAGTAAATAACATAGTGTTCATAGCTACATAACCAATTATAAAAATCCAATGCAAAAAATAAATTGATTACTATACTATAGATGTTACTTGATAGGCATTTAAGGACTTTACCTACAATGTGAAATAGAGCTACTTGTGGACTATCAACTCAGGAAGGAAATCCATTTTTTAATTATCACAAACTAAAAAAGTATGAAACAAACACTTGTCTATCATTAATACAAAATATTTAGAAGTAAAAATATTAATGGATTAATCACAATTACTTAGATTTAGTAGAAACCACAGTATTGTTTGTAATGGGAATAAATCCAACGAAAAAGCATGCAAATGGTTGAAGTGTCCACAACAAAACATATTTAATATTAAAATATAATTTAAGGGTAACTATTGATGAAAAATTTAGATTGATGAGGAAGAGTATGCAAGTACTATAGTATTGTATTCTAACAATAATTGGGACATGGTACTAATAAATTTCAACACAACATCTAATGTGAAGAATACATTAGACATATTTCTCTACCAATTACTTGTGGTCTAACTATGGTTGATACATTCATATTGGTGATGCACCATAGAAACTAGTTGTGGGCTACATTTAGACACCAATGATTATAACAGATGTAGACTGATGATGATATATAAAATAGATACATCACCTTCTTGAATGAAGGAAATATAATTAAGATTCGACATGATGGTAACAAAGAGAACCAATAGGTTAATTATTCAAGGAGAATTGAAAGAGTAATATTCCCTAATAAAACACATGACTAATTATACACAATTGATGACATATGGGCATTTGATAATATCTTGCATCCAAATTTGAGAGCTTTATCACTAGAGACTCCATGCAACTTCATGCATCAATTAGATGACATTTTAGGCCTCTATGATTTGTTTTAATATTTGCATATATATATATATATATATATATTCAAAAAATAAAAAAAATAAAGACATATGCAATGCATATATTTCTAGTTTACACAATTAATTTATGATTTATCATATATGATAGATTGTATATCTATTTTTTTCTATGCACGTGTGTTTCATGGTATACATGTGTGAGATGTAGGACACACAAGTCTTAAATGACATGGACAGTTAGATGTAGGACATTCCTAGATGTAGGGGCTAACTTCGTACATTGAGGGAAAACTTACACTAGGGGCATCTTGGTTCTTTTTACACATGTTATATCTTCTTATGACCATTCCATTGATCACATTAACCTATTTTTACATTGATTTCTCTTACTCATGCTACTGACACTACTATATCTCTGGAAATTATATTTTTATATATGTGATGATGGCATACATTGATTGTGTAGATTAGCCTTATTTATTATATGCATGATTGATGATGTTATGTGTTACATGGTGTGATTATTTATTATTTATTACATAGTGTTACTCCTCCTTTATTCTTTGTGACTTTGCATGATGTTGAGTGTTCATCTTGTGGCTCATTTTTGTGTTTGACTCTTTCTCTATATAGCTCTAATTCTATTTGACTCTATTTATTATTATTTTTTCTCTACTATGTTTAACATTGTGAATTTTCATGTGCATTTTTGTGATTTCTTATGTGTGTCTTGGCCATTAAAGTATGTGTGACTTTCTAAGACTATTTGTTCTGGGTGGATACATCTAGGATTCTTTGCTAAGATTATGATTCCATGATACATATCACACATTTTTGTTCTTATATATGGTGCCATGATACATATCATACATATTATGCATAGTTATTACCCATTTTGTCTATGTTCATTGGTATATTGAATCTATCATTTTTTTCTTATTTTTATATCTATCTTGACATGAAACTTTTATGCCTTAAGCTACATTTTTCATACATTCTCACATGATCTAATCTTACTATGATGACATAATCTTACCATGATGTTAACACACACTTTTATATGCTCATATGTTTTTATATATAAAATGATGCATATAACTCTTTTCTTTTGAGATGAGTAATACTTTGATACTTAGATTTTATCTTCTTACTCAGACTTAATTATCTATAATTAGATACTCAAATTTAATCCAATTATCCATCTATAATAAATAATTTAGAAATTTACTTAGACTCATATTTTTAGATACTTGGATTTTATTAGATCCCATGGTGAGTCCCATTCTATTAAAATATAATGATTAGTGTGGTTGAAGTTCTTCATGACCTAATTTCTAAGAACATATGTAAATCCAATGAGGATTTGGGAATATTAATCTCAATCCATGGTTTTAACACTATCATTCCAAGAGGCACAGTTCACCCCATTCTCCACCATATGCAAAAGGGAACTTGGTTTGTATGCATACAAGTGTATTTTTTCCTTGATTATTTCACTTTCAAATATTTTTAAATTTTTAAATCATATTTTATATCATAAGTGATAACTTTATTCTAGATGTTTCATCATAGGTTTATTATGTAGCAAGGCATAACATTCAATACCTACCTTAACACATCCACTATGGTTACATGTAGGTATCACTTTTTATCCTTTTACTCCAGTAATTTCATTGCTAGAATTAAGGGGGGGGGGAGTGGGGAGTGCAGGGGGGGGTTGTGGGGCGCGAGTGTAGACACTCATTATTTTTATTAGACACTTTAAAATGTCAATTTTGACCAAAGCTTTTTATACTTGACTTGTGTTCACATCACTTACTCTTACTCACACTCACTCTTATCAATTCTCCTATCTATGGTCCCGGCCTTCCCAAATTGTTATTTATTCTACATAGGATTACCCTAATATACTGAACATATTATTATCATAATTAAACTATCTCCTAATCTTATATCACTATTTTTTTTTTCTTTTTTGACACTTCCAATGTCCTCTAATGACTCCATCCTACTGGATATATCTACTTGGGTAGGATTTGTCCACTACCCTTTAACAAATATTTTACCCAAATTAAAATAATTCATATGGTTCAACCCATACATTTCACATGTCAGTGAAAATGGAAATTACCCAAAGAGTCATCTATTTATATAAATCACACCTAAGCTGATTCTTATCTAGCATATACCTGGAAAACATCTACCTATCATTGAAAAATATCTTCACATTGACAAAAAATTCCCTAAAGCTTCAAAATATAAAATATCTTAATGGATCACGCCTTAATAGAAGTTTAAATACCATTACAAGGTCAAAATCATAGGTTTTAAAGTGTTAAAATAAAAAATTGGGATTGCAGTGGATGTTAATATTACATTAATTACACACAGTTAGCTAAGCACTGAAACTAAATATAGTTTTAATCCTTATTTAGAGTATTGAAATGTAAGTAGTGCTTAACCACTCAATAGGGAGTGATTGGGGTTATCTCAACCCATACCAATAATGCTTTTTTAATAGGCAAATCTAATATCAAAAGTGGATCTAGGGTCTTAAAATAATAAGAATATAAATAGAGATATATGCACATGATTAAAAGTATTTGAGTATATAGGAGTTAGTTGTAGGCATAAGCACAAATATCTAAATTATCTAAAATATTAATGAATCTCCTAGATGTTTCCAATACCCAATAGGTGGTTTGATGCTACCACAAGCATCTAACAAGCATGAAACTCATCCTAGTAGACATGAGCACTATGTTTCTATATGTGAGCTTTCACATACCCATTCCAGACCTCTGTTGACAATTATAAAGTGTCACAAACCAACATAAAATATTACAAGATAAGTACTCTATATTAGAGGTTATTTCCTTAAATGCTAAATTTAATAAATTAGTAATACTTTGCTTGTTACACTTACATTTTTATGTTGACTTATATATCTCATGAAGTTTGAATATTTTATAATTTTGTCTTATTTAGATAACCTAAATTCAAAATTTAGTAAAAAATTAGGGAGGATTTTAACCCTTCCATATTTGAACATCAAATTGACACTTCCTTATCCCATTATATCATTTGTTAAGTTATCTCCTAAGAATACGTCACATGTATTAAAATTTTCATATTAACAAAACAAATCCTTATGTGGAGTCATATGAAATGAAAAAACCAATTCAATCAACCATTTATCATGGAATGCATGTGTAATTGAAACTTCCAATTATATATCCCTTAAGACTTGAATGATTTTTTTTTGAGGGGGGAATTATTCTATGACTTTACTCTACATTGTTTATTAGAATGTTATGTTTTAATATAGTTTAACATTTCCTCGTAGTTCCTCCTACATATTTAGTCTTACCCTTTCACTTTGATTATTTTTCCCCTAACTTATTTTAATTTATTTCTTGGGTAAAGACTCTCACAAATAATGCATCCCTTATTTGACAATCCTCCAAGGATTTTTGACCTCATTTCTTCTACTATCAAACTTGTGACTATATCATCAAGTTTTAATGTAGATAATGTACTACTAATGGTCATCACAAGATTATCCCATGAATTGGGATAAGAACATAGTAAATCAATTAAATTTTCTTCATCATGCATTTTAATCTTGACTAAAATTAATTGATTAACCATTGTTTTAAATTTATTCAAATGCTTTATCATAAAGCCTTCATCATTAATCCTTAGAGAATACAACTTGTTTTGAAGATTTTTTTATTCACTATAAACTTTGTTTAATATAAAGTCCCTAGCTTATCTCAAAGATATTTATAAAAATTTTCTTCTCTTGAGACAATTAACAACACAAAATATGAAAGATAGTCTAAATGAACTCTTTACCTTGTAATTCATCTTTTCCAAATATTTTTCCTTTTCTAGATGATAATTATGGATTATATAGCACCTTGGTCCTATAGAGTTGACAAACTTAGACCTTGGTTATTCCTCTCAATTCTATACCTTTTCTACTATCAAAATTCTCATATATTCTCTATCTTGTGCCCCTTGGCTTATCTCTTGGTCTATAAATTCTTATGTTGATGACCCAGACCTGCTATCTTCCCCAAAATACTTAAAACCTGCTTATCTTCCACCTTTACTTATTCAGATCATGTACCTATTTTCTTTTTCCTTAGACATTAGCATCCTAGAAAGATACCTCTATTAATGCATGTGTCCTACTATAACATAAGTTTCTAGTGCACTAAATTCATCCAATTCTCAAATGAAACATATTCTAATGGTCTATCTATGTGATTTAATGTTATTTCCCTATAGGGGTGGTATATATTCACAATCACTCTTATTTCATTCCTCACCTAGAAACTTCTTACCTATTTACCAAGCAACTTACAAAAGGCATTCAAGCAAGAAATCAAGTGAGAAATGTTTCCCTATTTTATCATATTTACATATCATTCATAGGGACAACACATACATAGGTTTGAAGTACTAAAGCAGTAGCCTAAGATCTAAATTTTCTAAGTTATAAGCTAGGTACTATTATAATTTAATTTCATATATTACATGATTCACATAGAAGCCAACACATAGGGGATGAATACATCAGTCTAAGTCCCTCTTCAAAGTGTTGACTATGTAGGCAACACTCATTGATAGAGGGGTATTTGGGGTCAGATTGAAACCATGTGCACACTAACCCATTTTATCCTAAGGTCATTATGGTGATGAAGAATTAGGGTTTTTTAATTTCATGAGGAGTGATAGTACATGACTCATATGTGAATGCACTAGAATGAAGGTGAAGATGAACCCATAAGCATCCAGGTGGTTACATCCTTTTCTAGTAGGTATTTCATACAAGACATTTATGTTATGTTTAGATAGTAGTGTCGATACAACCATATAAGGCTAATGCTAGTGTCCTTAACTCCAGAAGAACATAATCCATAATTTTTTGACTATTATAGAATCCTCTTCTAGTCTAATTTTTACCTATTCTATATCCAAAACTATGTTAGCATCAGAACTAGCTAAGTACATTGTTTGTTTTTTATTTATATATCTAGCATAACTATATTTATTAATTTGATCATATCTTAGTTTAATGAATTTAGCATATTTTGTATCTAAGTTTAGCATCTAATTTACATGTTATAGAGATAGTTTATCACCTGTGTACTCTAGGCTAGAACATGGCATGATGGATGAAGCCCCATTCATTATGATCCATACACACATGACACGTTTAGATGATACATGCCACATGGCATAGAACATGTCAAAGGAATATATATATATATATATATATATATATATATATATATATATATATATATATATAGACACACACACACACACACACACACACACACACACACACACACACACACACACACACACACACACACACACACACACACACACACACACACACACACACACACACACACACACACACACACACACGTAATTCATTATCCTATTATATTACTTGGTTGTATGCATCATGTTATGGTAGTAAATCAAGGATAGAATTAATAGAACTCCCAATTTATGAACACCTTTATTTTATGCATCTTGTAATTTATCATGATCTATATGGATATGAAACATGTTGGCATACATGCATGGACATGGGAAATTTTGTGTGTTTGTCCTTTTATTGATATAATGTTTTGTAACACACTGTGGGTAGTGTCAAGCTTTTGGGGTTATGTGTTTATCCTTAAATATTACTTATCAATATAAAGAGTAAAAAAAAATAGCCTACCTTAAAAAGGTATAAAATTAAAACCATTTTAATATTCACATAAGAATGTCTCAATTACAATGCAGACTTCATCACACTACTATGCCTTTAGTTTTGAGTGAGAAGCCACAGACTTGAATAAGGTATTATTAGAATTAGTCAAATAAAGTTATAAAGTGTAAATTTTCATAACACATAATGTTCATAATCATACTTGAACTAATTTATCAATTTAAAGATATATAACATGCATATTAATCCACATTTCAAGACACAATTACTTTTGTGTACCTTATATGGATGTTATTGTCATATCCAAGTTTATCTCAAGATTTAGAAGATAATGATAAAACTAACTAAAAACATAAATGAAATAGATATTATAAAAACATTAGGATCAATATATATCACCATTAGACAACTAAATAGAATATTTACAATTATATCCTACTCTTCATTATAGTCATGAAGTGACCTCTATGATATAGTTAAGATCAACAAAGAACATACCCAGATCTAGTCCTTTGAACACATTATATAAATTGTAAAAACATTTATATTATATTAATTAACATATAAATATCCCTAAATTAAATTTTACGATACCACACAAAATAAAAGGTAAATGAACCAAGCTCATATTATTTAAATATGAAATAAGAATAGTAGCAAATTCTTCCTAATATACTAAGAAAATTTTCAGCACCTTCATATTACACTCAGTTAGCAAAGGCAAGATGCACAATTGTTTTCATATTTTAGTCTGTAAGTTTTTTTTAAGTGGTTTATTTTAGTCTTCAATTATTTATTAAGAAACAAGGGTTTTTTTTCTAAGTGGTTTATTTTAGTCTTCAATTGTTTATTAAGTGCAAGATGCACATCATTTTGCATTTGTTATGGTTACTAATAGAAAATTACCTCAATCATATTCATGAATGCTTTTACTTTGTCTTTATATTATTCCTTTAAATATATACTTTCAAGACCATTTTTATGTGTTTTATGTCTGTTATGTAATTTTTTCATCCTTTTTATTCATAATATCTAATTTAGAATTACGTACAACTCCATATATATATATATATATATATATATATATATATATATATATATATATATATATATATATATATATATGCATGCTTTTTTCCAATAAAATATATGATAAGTATGTATGTTTCCATGGTATCACCAAATGTAATAATGAAAAAATTGGAAGAATGTACAGCCATCCATCACAAATAATTGAAAGACGATTTTTTATTTCTAGAAAAGGGTATCCTAGTTCATGAACACATGTATTGTATACAACTTATACCTTTTTCATGTTATTTATATATATGAAACATGTTGGCATACATGCATGGATGTGGTAAATTTTTTGTGCTTATCATTTTATTTATATAATTTTTATGTAACAAAGCATGGGCAGTGTCAACATCTAAACAGAACTTATTTTTAGGTCATTCTTCTTGAAATACTAAAATGTCTTCCTTACAAATAGAGATAGATAACTCTTCTTAATTAGATAAATTTATTTTTATGAGTTCCTAAACTCAATCAACCTGATAAAAATGTAGCAAAAACAACTTAATAGGGAAATATAGAAAATTTTATTTATTCAAGATAAATATGTACATAAATTTCCATAATGGTAAAAGTATCATTATGCCAAATAAATCCATTCATAATATGATCTAAGAACATATATCCACTCTCTTCTTTGTAGTTCTGAGAATAATATGTCATAACATTTGACATAACATTTCATAGTATGTAAGATATCTTAACAGAGTGATGAATGATAAATATAGTGATATCAATTATAGAGTTTTGGACATAGGCACGGTTTTTATGGATTCAATGGTGTCTATAGATTAAAATGGTAAAATTGTCTTATCAATCAATGATCATAACTAGATGGGGGTTAGGTTGAGCATTATGCACTGATTACAGGGGAAAATGTTGTCTAGAATAGGGGAATATGTTGAAAAAATGTTAAATGATGATAGCTATTATATCTAGTGATATAGAAGGTGGTGAACAGATAGAGAATGTGGCATCGACCTATCCTACATGGGCCAATAAAGTTATAGTTATGCATAATACTAAGGTTTTTATTATTATATCTAGCTAGAATAAAGGAAGGATCAAATGATTGTTAAAGAATATTGATAATAGAGATTGGTTTTGTGACTACTAATGAGGGTGAAATTTAGATATAAAAAGGAGAACAAAACAAATAAAATAGAGCAGGGATGAAGGTATGGGAAGCTAGGTGTCCATCATATGCTCAAGTTCATGGAAAGGGGGGTTTAAACCTTTAGCTCTTGCTAAGGCAAACCCCTCAATCATGATTGAAAATAAAGAGCTACATGTGGTTCTAGAGAGGGAAGAATGGCTCTCTGTTAGTGGATTAATAAAAAAAATTAGAGGACTTTGGCCTAGCCTTCTATATCTCCATAGATGGATATCAGGGCTTTCACAAGATTTAAAAAATGGTAATGTTAAAATTCATCCTTATGGAAAATACTTTTTATTTATTTATTTATTTTATTAAAGATAAGGATGTAGTTTCTAATGATTATTTTTGGTCTTGGGGGAATCACATGCTAATGGTCAAGCTATGACATCCTACTTTTAACCCTTATACTAAAATTTTTAACATAAAATTGATTTGGATCAAGCTACCAAACCCGCCTTCTCAATTTTGGGATAATGTTATTTTTAGAGTTATAAGAAATTAAATAGGTGAAATTTTGCATGTAAATTCCATTATTTAAGTTATAGGTCATTCAAATTATCCCTGTAGCCTGGTAGATGTTGATATTAATAAGAAAATCCCTACCCTTGTGGAATTGAAAGCTAGGGATAGAACATGGGTATAACCTCTTGACTATGAAGGATTAAATTTTAGATGGCTTAGAATTTTTAAAATAGGGTATTTGGTTAATAATTTCCTAGGTAGTAAATTCAAAAATAGAAATTCATGGTGGAAGGATCTTAGTTTAGAGCATACCATGGTACAAGCAGCTAGTGAGAGTGAGGATGAGAGCATACTCTTGAATTTATTAAATGCAAAATCTAAGGAAGGAATATAAAATATAGAAACTAACAGAACCAAAATTTATAGATAATGTGGAAGGAAGTAATCGGGTGGGGAATTATCAAAATTTAGATATGACAAGAAAAATCTTAGAGGAAATGTAGCCAAAGGAAGTAGAGGATCAAAGCTCTAGGGAAAATGTTGAATCAAGAGAAGATCCATTTATTAAAACCCCTATTAATGGAAAGGTTTTGATAGATCCATTACTAAATCAACATTTAGGGGAGAATCTCAAAATATATAGTGCTATAGTGCCAAATCTTGAGGAGGGGGAGATTGGAAAGTTGTAAACACCATGAAAAAGGGTAAAATAAAAAATAATTTGAAACCTATAAACATGTATCTCACATCTCAAAAATAAAATCTTATGAGAGAGGCTTGGTAGTAGCAAATTCACTTTTGGATTTGTTGTAGGGCAGCAATACTTGTTTGGTTTGTGAGGCTTTTGTGCTTCTCTTTAGTGGTTTAGTGGTTGTGTTTGAGTTTTTTAGATGATTTAATTTTTTATATTGGATCTTGGGCCTTTTCATATTATTTATATTACAGTGTTAGGGCCATGGTTTAAAAAAAGCTATATTTACCAATAATAATAAAAAAATTGATAGTGTGTATCACACAAAGATAGTGAATCTCCATAAACTGAATAAGCCATCAAACACAAATAATTTATGTGATCATTTATTTTCCTCTTTCATTCCTTGTTTTGTGTTGAACCATCCTTGTCATGATATTACAAATAATGAATACCTTTAATTTCATAATTAAAAATAAAAACTGCATTAATTTGATTCAAGAACAAGAAGAATTAAAAACCAAGGATAAACAAATACAACTTATTCTTAATATCTATAGGTAAAATCATAAATATTCCATGTTATTTCTTAGAGATACCCTATTTTTTATCACAAATGGTAACACATTCCTATGCAAGGATAAATAAATATACCATGTTCTTGCTCATAGATGGTAACATATTCCTATGCAAGTAAAATCACATAAAATAAGATCACAAATGTTTCATATAACTATAAAAATTGATTATCAAGTATGAAAAAAGATTTTAAAAATGGTAAAATAAGTAATCTTTAAATTCTTTAACAAATGATTACTTATACTATGACAATAAAATATTACCATAACTTCAACATTGACATTATGATGATTCATGATATTTCATGTTAATGTGTAAGGAAATCTAAGTGTTTTAAAATTATTTAAACAAACCATCATGCATCAATAAGTTAAATAAAAGATATACCAAATCGACCTCTATATTGTCTATGAGTATAGAGTATTTACTCATCAATAACCTAATTATTCCTCAAAGAATCTATTAATATTGTGGGAATTTTAAAATGAGCCCATCCATATAGTGGGTCCATACCCACCCCAACCATCAGTTAGAAAGTGCAATAATGCATTCAATTTAGATCCCAAAACATAAAAGAATATGCCTAAATTAGTTTACAAATGATATCTGAATAGGGTTTTGAAAGAGACATAGTAAAGACTAAAAACACTCAACTTTGTTTAAATCACATTATCTCATTAATGCAAAAACCTAGTCAATGGACCTGATATAACCAAAATTTCACCCTTGGAGGAGGTTTTTAAAACCTCTCCAAATTTGGTTAAATATGGGATTACCCCTAGACATGTGGGTTGTCTATAATAGGGGTAAACCTATAGATTTGAAGGAATAGCTCCCTTGATCTATCTTTTAAGATCACACACTACACTAGATTAATAACTTGTTGGGGTGAAAAGGGAAAAAGGAAACATAAAATTAACCTACACTGATTAAGGTGATACACCAAAGATATATCCATAAACATACTGGCATTTACACTTAGAAGGCAGACTACTAAAACTGATCTCAACTCAAGGGTTCTTCTAGCATAAGTGTTTCTACATGGATGTAGATTACCATTGAATTTCAAAAGTAGGTAACTATGAAGTCTTATATTAGACATTGTTAATCCCTTTCACACTTCAAAATACACCTAACAAACATATACACTTCATGAGACCTATTAGAATAAATGCTATTCACACAATGCATACAAGAGTAAAATGGAAGCAAGGAGAAAACATTCATCCTTTATGATCCAACTAGACTACTTGAAATCCTTAGGAAAGAATTTTAAAGACTAAATCAGCTTTAGAAATTTATTCAAAGGTAAAACAAGATGTGAAACTAGCAGGGCTTAGTCATACCAATTGTGGATTCTTTATAATGCCAAAATGGCTTCAATATATAGAGCATAGGAGAGGAGAGAGGAGTGACATTGAACAGTCACCATGAAAAGTGTCAAGTATTGTAGACTAGTTATAATGCAAGAAGAATAGTTAATAAATAAGTCATGATTTTTTTATTGAAAATGTGTCAGTTTAAAACATGACATATTCCTGAAGTTGGCATAAGGACAATCCATTATCTTTCTTAAAATTGCCTTTTTGATGAGGAATCCACTTGATAGTCCAGAACTACTTTGTAAGTCATTGGCACATATCATCTAACTTAAGAGGGTGGAAACATGATTGTGAAAGTCATTATACATCCCTAAACTGATGACCTTCTTTTTTATACTTCTTGTTCACTTTCTTGCAGCTGGTCACTAGCCCTTTAAGCCTAAATTCACACACTTGTCACTACGATGATCTATGCATGTTCAATAAAGTTCATTTTAGATATGTGAAACACATCATCATAACCTATTTATCTTTTATTCCATTAGGTAGACTTTAATAAGATTCAATATCACACTCCTCATCTCTAACTTAGGTAGTCTTTCTCATTGGTCTATCCATGACTACCTAAAATAAACCATTTAGAAGAGGGGATTTCATGTATCACTAAGGTGATAATGGGGGATAAGGAGTTAAAATACATATCCATACACATTACACAATGGTTTTCACCTATCAATTCCATTTTACACCTTCAATTCAAATCAAATCTTGTAGAAAACCAAGAATTTGACATATCCTTACAAGTGTTAGTATAAAATAATTGAGTGGAAAATATCTTGAAAGAGTACCAAATGGATCCAAATCACTTCTTAGGTCAATTAACCCCTTTTGGATGCATTTCTCACTATATCTTTCTCATCATGTTCTTATAAGGGTTTTATAAGGGTTTTAGGTTGTTAACAATGATTCATAAAGGTTAATCCATTAACCCTTGAACCAATGCCATTAAGTTTGAGTAAAGGACCCCATCAACTACCCTAAGTTTTTGAGACACCATGCATATTCTCTGTACAAATATGAGTGAAATAAGTTGGATTTTGAGCTCTTACTATGCATTTTGGGCACCCTGAGATAAGTTTATGCCAAAACTAACCAATCTAGGTTATTATATACAAACCACTAAGTACAATAAATTATCCACTCTCTCATGAAGGATCTAAAATTTCATGGGAGGATCTCATGACCATAGGGGTGAAGTTGTAAGTCTGATAGTTCATGCCTAGTTCTATTTCTAGTAGGCATAGATTATGTCTATAGGTATATGAAAACTTATGAAGGTTTCTAGTGACTTTAGGGCCTTCTCAACACTTTTTAATATTCAATCCAAACCTACATCATCATACAATGCTTCAAGGCTCTACCATTCCATTCATTCACCATGACTTTCACTAGTTCTATAGATTGTCTGAACTGTGGAGTGCCTCTAGTCTAAGATAAAATAGTGGAAACTTCCCATATTAATATGACCTAAATGATACCATGGGAGGATAGGTAAATTCATGATAAGCTTCTATACTATTTTTTATAGTTCGATCATACTTGTAGAACCCTCAACACTCTAAATTCTCTAGACTAGATTTTAGGTCTGTGATTGTGTGCAGGATTTTGTTTGATTGAGCATGGAATTAGAAACCTATTTTCTTAACCTTCTTCATGTTTTATTTTAGTATGAGGATCACATAGAGTGTGATGTCATAAATCTGAGATTGGATTTAATGTGTCTATTTCATCTTACACCTTTGTCAAACCCTTAAACCTACATTCTCCATTAGCTTACTCTAGTCTACACAAAATTCAAACTATAGGTGTCAATTAGGGGCATAAGAGATTCTTGTAGGTGATGATGCATTGATTGAGAATTATATTTATACTTTATAATTCTCCTAAGTTCATTAGTATCATCTTACACTCGAATGGACTCACTCCTACCTTAAGACCATGCTATCATTCCTTACCATCGATGTATTAGTTATCACTTACAATGTTGTATTGCTATAGGTTCATTTGGATTAATATCACTATAATTCTTTTAATGATTCCGTAAATAAACTTGATTGATTTGACAACCATTCAACCATCAATATCCTGAACTAACCAACCTATTTAATTGGCATGTTACTTCTAGGCCTAGGTTGCAAGAATGAAGCTACTAGGCTTACACAGACCTCATAAAACTTCACCAAAAGATTAAATTATATGGAACAAAGTTTAATTTTGAATAATTTAAGGTAAAAAATTTCATTTTGAAAATTTTCCAACTCTGAGAAACTAGGTGTGGATATAGTATTTGATACTTATACCTATATTGTACTATCACCCTTGAGGTCTCTTCAATGTAAACCCTCAATGGAGAAACTGACTTCCATGTTCTAAGGGGTTTAAAAAAATGTACTACCTTGACCTAAATCCACTCATAGAAGAATGAAAACATTGTAACTAACAAACACTCTTCTTCAAACTTCATTAATGTTCACTCTTAACACAAGAGAGTGAGCTTGCCTATCCCTTCATATACACATGTGCCAAACCAGTTAAATTCAATATGAAAAAGATGAACATTATATATAATTATACATATACCACTTAGTTCACACAAATCAATGCAATCAGATGAGAAAATTGAGTCATTGGGATTGTATATATAGTTTAGAGGTGATAACAATCTTCGTGATTGTTCATATAGTAAAAACCATCAATCTTAAAACCGTGAACATGAAATGGAATTACATAAGGACTATTAACATCCCCCAAGTTCACTCACTCTAACTCTTCTTCTCTTGTCCATACCAAGTGAAAATTATTGACCCTTATTGACATGTCCAAGAGAGAGGTAGGAGAGAAAAATTGGTTTTGCTCAATTTTGGATTTGTTAAAGCTACCTGAACTTGGAAATGAGTTGTGGTAATCTCAAGAGATATTACTAAAGCCACCACATGTGCCAGATGAGTCACCTTAGTCTGTATAACTATCTAAAACAAACATTTTTCAGATGATATTCTTGTTTTAACGTTGAACCTAAAACTTTTTAGTTTTAAAACTAGTCTCTAACATTACCTAACATGATGTATGTTATATGTATTCTTAACACATTTTTACTTTTGTGGAAAATTGTAAATTTCATTAAAATGACAAAAATGTGTCATAAAATGACCTTCAGACAAATGGACAAAAGTGACAAAGGTTAAAACATATCATGTGACCCTCAAAGGACCATGGTGACCATTTTTAAACCTAAGGGTCCTAATTAAATGTTTTAAAATGCATGGAAGTTGACTTAATTTGACCTAGGGTAAAATTTAGTCAACATTTTGGTGATTTATAGGGGGTAGCATTCATGTTATGCTAAGGACCAGTTACATTCTCTTAACCTTGGGAAATGAAGTCACCCATATACTTCAATTGACATCGATATGCCTTTGGAAATACCTCAATATCTCATTAAACATAACATGAAACAAAAACACAAAACAAGACACCAAGTCATACACCTGTGATTTGTAAGAACTTATGGAAAACACACAAACAACTTAAGCAAACTAGTCTATGTACAAACTAACCTGAGACAAACTTCTCCTCCTAGGTCAAAAAAAAAGATTTCACCATCCTTTGCTCCATGATATGAAGGAGTTCATGAAGCATGTTTCCTTTTAATCTTAGGTTTTGATGTTCTCAACTCCTTCATGCTTGTCAATCTTCTTGGCATGATTTCAAGTGAAGTAATGACATTTGTAAACATGTCACATATAAAGGTGAACTCTTTTTACACTTAAAAATAAATCTTCTCATGGTACTCTTTAGATAAAAATTGGCCCAGTGATGATTCATAAAATCATGGTTCATTTTTCTTCATAGAGTCTTGAATGAGATCAAACTTCTTATCAGTTGCAATCTCATCAGGGTCTTTAAGGAAGTTTGCATAGTCAATCCAATCTTCATCATTATCTTTCATGATGATATATTTCTCTATATCCTTGTACACTTGAATTTAAACCTTGAAAAGGTATTCAAGTTCTTGGAGAAGTTCAATATGCTACTTATAATCATTTTTTCCTTCTTTATACTTAAGAACCATATTATCTTCAAACTCATTTTTTTGACCATGTTCATAAATCTCAACCAACTCAACCATTATGATGTTATTCCTCAAAGATTCTTCTTATATACTTTGGTCAAAATCTTTGTTAATAGTTAAATCATGATCTTGATCATATTTATTCACTAAAGAAGATGTATTTATTCTTGTATTCACCAAGGGGAGTCCCAATAGTGAACTCTTCATTATAGACACTTGTGTCATCTTATTGATCAACTGCAACCTTGGATTGATCTTCCTCACTAATCTCCTATAGGATGGGTTATCCTTAAAGAAGGGATGAGGTGGGAGGGTGGTGAACAAGTTCATGGGTTAGAGAGGGAGTATGAGGTGTGGTAGATGTTTCATAAATGGGATTGGGAATGGAGAGAAAACTCTTGAAATTTGGGTATTTGGAAATGGGAGACTCTTGAAAGGATTATCAGAGAGAGAAGATTCAACTTTGCTATAGACATTTAATTTTGTTCAAAAATCACCTCACCTTTCTCATATCCTTCTTGAGGCTCTTCAATAGATGTAACTTTATCTTCCACCTTCTCAACTAAGGCCTCTTTCTTTACGTTGAAAATATTTTTGGATAGATTTTCAAGATGGATAAGCTATAGGTTCTTGGGGAGAAGGAAATGGGGTCTGAACAAACATAAGGTTTTATTTCTTGACATCAACTTCTTGGTCCTCACTCTCTTCATCTTTATTTCCCCAAGACTTCACTACTTGGTTCCAAGTTGGAACTTTGAAGCTATTAGTCTCTTTTGAAGATTTGATTGGCTATCTTAGAGGCTCTTCTTTAGTATAGTAAATGGTTTCATGAGGATAAAAATCACAAAAAAACTAATATGGAATACAAGAGGGTTATTTAGAAGGGGAGGGAGAGACTTTCATAGGTTAAAATTCTTCCACAAGAGTTGGCATGGTATAATTTGGAATCATAGTCTAAGAAGGCCTCCAAGATGACTAGGTCTTGCTTTCTTGAGGGATATGTATATCTTGAGGAAGACTACCTCCAATAATTTAACTCTTAATATCTTGGACTTATTCTTTAAGAGTCTTAATCACATCTTCTTCTCGATAGCCATATTTCTATGCTTATTCGTAAGGTTGCTCAATAACATCATGAGCATATGGATAAGGAATAGGCTGACCATAGGGATTCCATGGGTTCATAGGGATGATAAAAATCTTAATAAGGTTGCTGAGGAAAATAGTATGGGTCATGATAAGGTTGGTAGGGAGGTGTTTAGTAGTAAATCTCATCATATCCATCCATACCAACTTCATTAGTCAAATGAAACATAAGATTTTTATCAAATTATTTTCACAATAAGTACTTGGGATGCTTATAACTAGTTGATTTCACTCAAAGTTTCCATTGGTATTTGTTTTTATGCTCCCCAAAACATGATAGGTAGAAGAATACACAAAAGTTTATTCCACTATTTTGGAGCTTAAGTCCCATCTGGCATGCAATACACTATTATAACCAATTTTTTCACTCTTGGAGGAGGTTGTTTATACCTCTCCAAATTTGGTTAAACATGGGATTATCCCTAAACCTATATGTTGTCTATAATATGGGTGAACGTTTAGATTTGAAGGGTTAGTTCCCTTGATCTATCTTTTAGGCCTAGACACTACACTAGACTAATCACTAATTGGGGGTGAGAAGGGAAGAAGGAAACATAAAATTAAGCTACACTAATGGATTTGATACACAAAACATATTTCCAAAAATATACTTGAATTTACAATAAGAAGGAAAACTACTAAAACTGATCTCAACTCAAGGGTTCTTCTAGCATAAGTGTTTCTACATGGAGGTAGATTGACATGCAATTCCAAAGGTGGGTAACTAGGAGGTCTGATCTTAGACACTAATAATCCCTTTCACACTTCAAAATACACCTAAAAAACATATACACTTCATGAGACCTATTATAAAAAATACTACTCACATAATGGAAACAATAGTATAATGGAAGCAAGGAGAAAACATTCATCCCTTATCATCCAAATAGATTACTTGACATGCTTAGGAAAGAATTGTATAAACTAAATCAATTTTATAAATTTATTCACAATAAAAATAAGATGTCAAACTAGCAAGGCTTTGTCATACCAATTATGGATTATTTATAATGCCAAAATGGCTTCAATATATAGAGCATATGAGAGGAGAGAGAAGAAGTGACATTGAATAGTCACCATGCAAAGTGTCAAGTTTTTCATACTAGTTAAAATACAAGAGGAAGAGTTAGGAAAAAATTCATGAAGTTTTATTGAACATGTATCAATATGAAACATGACATATTCTTAAAGCTAGCATAGGGATACTCCATTGTCTTTCTTAAAACTACATTTTTGATGAGGAATCCACTTGACAGTCCAGAAATGATTTGTAATTAATTAACAGATATCATTTGAATTGATAAGGTGGAAACTTGATTTTGATTGTCATTATACACCCCTAAACTGATGAACTTCTCTTTGACGCTTGTTGTTCACTTATTTATAGCTGCTCACAAGCCCTTTAGGCTTAAATTCACACAATTATCACTAGGATGACCTGTACATGTTCAATAAAATTAGTTGCATAGATGTGAGAAACATAATTAGCACCTATTTGTCTTCTATTCCATTAGATACACTTTAATAAGATTCAATATCACACTCCTCATCACCAACTTAGGTAGTCACCTTCTTTCTCACTATTCTCTCCATGATTGCCTATAATAAATAGTTTATCATAGGGAATTTCATGTATCACTGAGGTGATAATGGGGTTTGAGGAGCTAAAATACATCTCCATATACCTTCCACAATGGTTTTCATTTGTCAATTCCTTTATGCACCTTCAATTCAAAATAAATCTTGTAAAAAACAAAGAATTTGACCTATCCATACAATTGATAATACAAAATAATTGAGTGGAAAGGATCCTTATAGAGTTAAAAATAATTCCAAATCACTTTTCAGGTCAATTGACCCCTTTTGGATGCATTTATCACTATATCTTTCTTATCGGGTTGTTATGAGTATTTTAGGTTGTTTAGGTTGTTAACAATGATTCATAAAGGTTAAGCCCTTAACCCTAAAACCAATGCCACTAATTTTTATTATATGATTCCCTCAACTATACCTAAGTGCTTGAGACACCATGCACATTATTTGTACATATATGAGTGGAAGAAGTTGGCTTTCGAGCTCTTACTATGCATTCTAAACACCCCTGAGACAATTTTAGGCCAAAATTGACCTACCTTGGTTATTATCTAAAAAAAATGAGTATAATAAATCCTCCACTCTCCCATGAAGGGTATAAATTTTCTTGGGATGATCTCATGACCATAAGGGTGAATTTGGAAGTTTGATGGTATATGCCTAATTCTAGGTCTAGTAGGCATAGATTGTGTTTCTATATATATTTATAATGATTTTATGGACTTCTCAACACTTTTAAATATTAAATCCAACCTTAAATCATCCTAAAATTCTTCAATTATCTACCATTTCATTCATTCACTATGACTTTCACTAGGTTTGCAGATTATCTTGACTATGGAGTGCCTTTAGTCTGAGACAAAAAAATAGACACTTCCCCTAATATTTTGACCCAAATGAGACAATGGGATCCTTTTTCAAGTAATTTTGAGCTTATTTACTATATCAAACTAATATAATGCTCAACACTCTAGATTCTCTAGACTCGCTTTTAGGTTTGTGACTGTGTGCAAGATTTTGCTTGACTGAGCATGGAGTTGGAAACTTATCTGATCAACCTTATTCATGTTTTATTTGCCTCTAAGGATCAAATTGAGTGCTATTTAATCACTTTTAGAGTGTATTAAATGTGTCTATTTCATATTACACCTCTATCAAACCCCCAAACCTACATTCTCCATTATCTTAGGCTAGTTTAGGCAAAAGTTAAATTATGAGTGTCAATTAGGGGAATCATATATTCCTATATGTGGTGATACATTTATTGAGAATTTTATTTCAACCTTAGAATTATCTTAATGTAACTAGTATCATATTACACATGAAATGACTCACTCCTGCCTTGAGACCATGTTATCATTCCTTACAACCAATGTACTAGTTATCACTTGCAACATTGTATTGCTACAGATTCATTTGGATTAATATCACTATAATTTTTTTAATGCTTCCATAAAGAAACTTTACTGATTTTATAACCATTCAACCATAAATATCTTGACCTAATCAATCTTTTCCTGAATAGGCATGTTACTTTTAGGCGTAGGCTACAAGAATGAAGCCACTAGGCTTACACATACCTCCTAAACCTTCACCACAAGATGAAATTATATGGAATAAAGTTTCCTTTCAAATAACTTAAGGTTCAAATTACTAGAGTGGAATCACTTGCATCAAACATGGAAGATTAAGGGAAAGTAAGGATAGATGAATATCTCTTAACTATTCACTATACATCTCTTCACACATTTTGACAAGATGATATATAAACTCAAAACCAAACTTTAATTTATTCTTAAAAGGTAAAGTAAAATTTTAAAACTATTAGGGCTTCACCATACATGGTGTGGTATTATTTTACAAAAGCCAAAATGGTTATTACTTATAGAATTTGAGAGAAAGGAGGAGAGAATGAAGTCCATGAGTCATTATAGCATGTGTCAAGATGAGAAAACGAGTTACACATGTAGGAGAGAGGAATATGAAATACACCATGTAAGGTCTACTTGGATAAATGTACCTCAAAACATGAAACTCCTAAAATGTGGCATATAATTACCCAATTGCTTTCTTAGAAAATTGTCTTCATCATTTGGCCTCGTTGGAATGATCCATAATAGACTAGGGATAGATTTTAAGATTACAATAAGAGGGAGGGGTTTCAGACATGATATAAAAAGCATTGGAGGTGTCCCTAATCATGAGGATTCTTGTGGACATGAGTTATCATTGCCTACAATCCAAATAACTCTTTTTTCACTCACCTTGCACACTTAGCACCAAAGTTGTCTTCAGTTTTCTAATCTGATCCATACATAAGAGTGTATGAAGCTTTTAAATATCCCTCATGTCCTTAGATTCCTTAGGTAGACCTTAAAATTATTCCTACTTGGAGTTTTCATCTTCTCACTTGCTTATTCACTATGCCAGTTTGGAATGGCTGAGATGGAGGTACTTGCAAAATCACTTATGTGTTTTCTTAGATCAATAAATGTATATGATAGGGTATATTATGACCCAATATACCCCTCTAAGTGATTTTTATCTCTTGAAAACCTTCCATTCATAAAAAACACACAAAACTATCAAATAAACTAGTTTTGTACCCTATCTGTATAAGTAAGGTGAGATTCAAATTGATGGGAAGGATATCTTGGGAGTCGTCTACAAGATCAAAGTCATTTTATATTCAAATTCTCCCTCTTAGGTGAATTTCCTACTTCATCTTCTCAATCAGGTCAAGAACTAGGGTTTTGGAGGGATTGGAGATGTTTTACCCCTTAAGGATTGTTCATGAAGGTTTGATGTCCAATTCTCCAAAAAAAATCACTAATATCTTATTTAATATGCTCTACAAGATATCTCAACCCCTCGTACTCCCATTCTAAGCCTCCATGCACTTATGAGCCTCCAAAGTTGTCTACTCGAGTTATTTATAGCATTTTTCATAGGCCTGAGTTAGTTTGGGCCAAAATATGGTTTCTCTATGAATTAAACTACACACCAAATGTTTTTTCCTACTCCATATCTCCCTATAAAGGTGGTTAAATTTCATGGAGTGTCCACTGGAGGTTAGAAATTTTGACTACACCTATAAAGGCTTGACTATATATTTGATGCCTAGACTTGACTTGTGCATTTTTTGATGATAACAAAGCCTTATATAGACTTTTACATTCCTGTATCAACATTCCACACCTTCCTCCCAATTCCTTAACACTTTTTCTCATATTTTACACCTACTTACCTCTGCCTATAGACTTCATGTTTCGTGGATTACCCTTTATCTAAGATAGAATAGAGTGTATCTCCCTTATATTATCAATAAAAATGGAGGTATGGGTGTATCAATAAAGTCATGAGAGTAATATGTACACATTTTTAGGGTTAGTTCACACTCATAACACCTTTAATCTTCATGAAACTCTAGATAGACTTCTTGACCTTGCTGATTGTGTAGGGTTGCAAACATGAACTATAGAGTCAACCTTGGAAACATATGTATGATCTATGTCCTATCTTAAAAATATCCTAAGGATCACATAATAATCTTTAAGGTATTCACATTGTTTCCAAACTTTCCACCATCTATGTCAACTTATTCAATGCATACCCCTCTTAACTAGACCTGACTGTGTTTTATCTAAGATAAAGAGACATACATGTAGGTGAAACTTTGTGTTTTGAATTGTATCCATGTTATAAGACCTAATTAAAGTCATCTAATTTCACATAACAACTTCAATTTCTCATACCATGCATTAGGTTAATTCAACCTCAAGACTAGTTAGACTCATAGATCATTATGATGTCACAGTTAGATGTAGTTGACTACTTTAAAGAAAAATTGGCCTTGTGGGTGAATATCAATCTCTTAAACTTGTGATTAATACATTTAGGTCCTTTTGTAAGTCTTTGGAATCATTTACAAATGGAAAATTTTATGTTTTTAGGCCTATTAGTTCTCCAAGGTATATGCCATGGCTAGTGAGTACCTATAATCAGGCTATAGGTGGATATTCTGGGGGCAAGGCACCTATAGGTGATGGTGTGAGTCCATAAATTGAATTTAAAATCCTTATTTATAAAATTTTAAACAAAAATATCCTTCTCACTTGCTTATAACCTCTTACCATGAAGATATGTTCTCAACTTATTATCTTTGGGTGTAGAGGTCACTTGAAGCTCAAAACTTATAGAAGACATTGAAAAACTATAATGAAAAAATATCAAAATTGAAGGCCCTAAAACATCACTTTAATTTATTCACATACCCACTCATTTTTTAAATTTTATACCCATATGTGAAGGTTATAATATATATGCACTTGAATTAATCAATAGTCCTTGTAACACTGCTATATGACATTATTAAAATGGGCTAGGTCTCTATTTTGGGTTTTTATGGAAATTTATCCCTGGATTCAAATTATCTTCTCATGAAGTGACTTATCACTCTAAATAAAAAATTAATGCCTCAAACATGAAAATCACAACCTTTCAAACATCTTTGGGAAACATTTTTAGGTCTCTATCAATACCACATATATGTGGACATTTCAATGTACTAGCAGTTAAGAGAAGACATGGACAATGTGCATGTTGTCTAGGTTTGAAACTAGTCTTGGACCCTCCATAAACTCTAAAATGGAATATTTTCACCATGTATAACCTCATTAAATTCACATACTTCCTTTAAATTTTATTATCATTTATGAGGCACCTATAGGCATGCATTAAGTTGCAGACTAGATAGTGAGTAGAAACATGAACAATACACATGGTGAAGGATCCTCTAACTAGTCCTAGATCCTTCAAGATATTAAAATTAAACTTTTAAATCATAAGGAACTTGAAAAAAATCAAACACCTTGTCTCAATGTAATTGGATCTTTCTATGGCACCTATACATGCAAATCAATGGACTATGTATGGGGTTGAATTGCCATCACAATTTACATAAGCCACTTGAGATCATATCCTCATGCTTGTTTTGATTGTTAATGTTACAATAAAATTCAAAAAATCCTTATAAAATTCATTACACATCCATGAATGTGATCAAATCCTTCATACATCATGATTTTAGATGGAACTTATAGGGAATTGACTGTTTGTCACTTATGACTATGTTGTTGATTACAACTCCATGTGAGAGATTTGGAGATGATTTTGGAATGAATGGGGGTGAAAAAATTCAGAAAACATGAAATGAAACCTACAATCATACTTTGAATCCACTACAAAGATGTTAAAAATATGTAGATGGTGAAAAATTGCCTATCACTCCAACTGAGACCAATGTGGAACTCAATATTCTTGACTCATAAATTCAATTCCAATCATGAAAAAAAATATATAAACCATGTGGGAAATATTTCCATGTCTAAAATCAATTTCATCATCTGGATTGTATGAAACTGCCAATATAATAAGGAAACCGGCAGGGTGTGGGAAACATCATGCATAATGGGTTAGATAACTTATAAAGGATGGTTCATAAAGAAAAAGTGACCAATAATTTAAATATTTATATGAAAATTAATTTTACTAAGTTTTATATCAGCCTATAAATGCATTTGACCTATAAATTCTCCTACTGGCCATACTAATAAGAAACCTATTGACTAGTTTTGCATGTCTAGATGGGCAATGAAGGAACATAATGGTTTTTATCCATTTTTTATAATTAAAAATATATTAGATAATTTAAATGAGTCAAACTAATTTTAATAGACATCCCAAAATATCTTCCCATGTGCCACTCTATTCATGGGTCATACAACTATAAAAACTCATGCTTTCTCACTTGTTTTCTTGATTTTAGTTAACACCTATAATATTTTTAGTTAGAGTCTGACATATATAATAGGTAATAACATAAGGTACATTGGAATATATTTTAAAACACTTTTATTTCTTATAAAACCATACAACCTTCACAAATAGCCTAAATATGTGATATAGAATGACTTAGGAAAGAGATTGACTATGACCAAGGTGACGACACATTAAATGACATGAAATAACACTATGACACACCATATATGACCCTAATATACCACTATAAAAGTTTTTTACTCTAGGGGGGTTAACCTATTTTTAATTGTGGTCAAAATAGTCAACATTCTTGGTGATTTCTAGGGGTGTTATGCTTGTTATGCCCAAGACCAGTAGCCTTTTCTTATCCATTAGGCTAAAGAGTCATATAGAAACATATATGACATTGAATTTGCCTTTGAAATATACCAAAACACAATAAAAACAATAGGATATAACACACAAGATAAGAAACTAAGTAAACACACTTGTGCTTCATGAGCACTTATGGGACACACACACAAAAATAGAAACTAACTCAAACACAAGCTAACTTGAAATAAACACTTCCTCCTAGGTCAAATGGGAATTTTGAAACCTTTTTTGCTTTATGTAATGATTAATGAATGGGAAATGTTTCCATTTGAATTTTTTCATTGTGCCTCCATCTTTTTCATGGTGTTTGCTAACTTTATTGGCATGGTGTTTACAGAAATCAATGGAACTACAACCAGGTCAACTATGAAAATGAAATCCTCTTACATCTCTATATATTATAACTTCTCATAATACTCCTCAACTAAAACCTCCAATGATTTTTCAAAAAATCATACCTTTTTAGTTTCCATGGTGCTCTCAATAAGATTGGGTTTCTTCTCAACTGCAAGCTCTTCAAGCCCATCAAGGAGCTCCACATAGTCCACCCAATCTTGGTCATTATCCTCCATGGAAAACTCTTTATTCACCTTTTCATGTATTTGTACCTCAACTATGAAAAGCTCTTCAAGTTCTTGAAAGAGTTCCATTTTTTGATGCCAATCATATTTACTATCCTTGTCATCTAGAACCACCACCTCTTTAACCTTCTCTTCTTGATGTATGAGGTCATGAAACTAATATTATTTATGTTCCAATGCATCTGAGGGTGATTCAACATCAATATGAGGTATGGATTATTATGCAAGGACTACATATTCTACCTTGATCTCATGAGACTCTTCTAGGACTGCAACTTCTTGAGAAATGACCTGGAGTTCACCTTCATTCTTGATAACACACTCAGCTTCATGCTTGAGATAGTCATTAAAAACCTCATGATCAGGTTTGTAATACTTAAGAGAATAAATTGAATCACTTATATGCACAAAATCTTGGTTTATGGCATGAAAATTCTTTCATAGGTCTTCTCCTTCATGATTGTTATGTTCAAGAGTTTCTTCATCATAGACATTAGGCATAGGGTCCTTATAAAGTACTTCCTCTTCTATGTTTTCATCAAATTATTTATGTGAAATTTCAATAGGATCTTAAATATCTTTCTCCTCATTCAATAAGGTAGAGTTACATTTATGTTCACCAACAAGAGTCCCTATGGTGATCTCCTCTTCATAATTACTCATGACATCTTCTTGATTAGCGAAGACTTGAGTTCTTTCCTCTTCATTTGCTTCCCTCAAAATGGGATATTTTTTAAGAATGGGTGAGGTGAAAGGTTTATGGATAGGCTCATGAGTTGGAAGTGGGGTATGAGATGTAGTATAGGGCTTGTGAATGGACTTAAGGAAGAGGACTTCAATAGTAGGCTCATGGGGAAGTTATAATTTGGGCTAGTTAGAAGGAAAACCACATACATTAGCAAAAGTTACACCTTGCCAATAGCCTCCTTGAGGATCTTCAACAACAACATGTTCATTATTAAATTATTTTTCTTCCCACACCTTTAGCCTATATATTGAGCATTAGGAACACTTCTTTTCCAAGTGCATCTTCTCTTTGATCTCCCATTGAGTTCCTTTTATATCTTCAAACATCTCCAACACATGCATACAAATTTAGGAAACACATATTAACCATTCCATGAGATGATTAGGGATCACATCATACTCATCATCCCATGTTCCCATATTATCTTCATTATCTGGAAACTATGTTATGAGTGCCAACAAATATTTGATGTAATATGGGGTTGATGGAGGAGGGGGAGGGTAATGATAGGGATTAAGGCCAACTTTAACTTGTTGTATTTTAGGCTATAGTAATTCACATCTTGCCTTGTAATATATTTGTTTAAAATCCCTAGAATCCTCTGATTCTTCATTACCAAGCTCATAAGTGACCTCTTGAGGTTGATAGGCATCATGATATGATTGGTAAGGGTCATGTTAGGGATGATAGGGATTCATTTTTTGATAGGTTTTTTGGTAGCCTTCTTCATAGGTTTGTCAAACAACATGATGTCTATATGGAGAGGGAAATTGAGGACCATAGGGCTGCCATGACTCATAGGTTTGGTATCCATTGTGACAGGAATGTTAAGGAGTATCATGTGGTTCATATCAAGGTTTATAGGGAGGTTCATAGTATGGATATTCACCATAGCTATTCATATCAACCTCATAGGTCAAAGGAGACGTAAGAACTGATCAAAACTTCAACAAAAGATACCTGGGCTAATTATAACGAGAAGATTTCATTCATAGTCACTATTGGTGCTATATTACTTACTTCCAAAAGTTGATTAGAGGAAAGACACACCAACCACTCTCTTGGACCTTGGTCCCATCAGGCATGACAAACTTATTCTCACCAAATATTTCACCCTAGAATATGGTGTTCAAGCCTCCTCCAGATTTGGGAAACATGGGAATACTTATAGGTATGTGGATTTACCTATAGTAGAAGTATACCTATAAGTTTAAGGGCTAGCTCCCTGAATATACCTTGAAATTATTATCACCTAATTAACTAGTTTATTATGGGAAAAGAGATAGAAGTTTGCATGAAATGAAACTACTCTAAGGGGGTGATACACCAGATGGATTTCCAAAATACCATCATACTTCTTTCACTAAGAAACAAGGCTTACAACACTAGTCTAAGAGTCCTATAATGTATTGACATTAGTATTTCATTATGAAGGTGATGTGCATGAATACTATCTAAGGTAAGTGAAACCATATATCAGTTGCATATAATAAGGCTCTTTTTACACTTGATAATAGATCCATACACTTAATAACACTTCATATGACCTGCTAGAATGGAATCACTTGCATCAAACATGGAAGGATTGAGGGAAAGTAAGGATAGATGAATATGTCTTAAATATTCACTATACATCTTTTCACACACTTTGACAATATGATATATGAAATCAAAACCAGACTTGCATTTATTGTTCAAAGGAAAATTACAATGTCAAAACTTGTAGGAATTCGCCATACATGGTGTGGTATTATTCTACAAGAGACAAAATGGCTACTACTTATATAATTTGAGAGGAAGAGAAGAGAATGAAGTCCAAGAGTCACTATAACATGTGTTAAGCTAAGAAAATGAGTTACATATGTAGGAGAGAGGAATATTAAATAGGCCATGTAAGGTCTACTGAGACAATTGTCCCTCAAAACATGAAACACCTAAAATGTGGTGTAGAATTCCCCAATTGCTTGCTCAGAAAATCACCTTCATCATTTGGCCTCTTTGGAATGATCCATAATAGAATATGGATATATGTGATTATTACATTGAGAGGGAGGGGCTATAGACATGCCCAAGCATGCATTGTAGGTGTCCCTAATCATTATGATTCTTCTAGACATGAGTTATCATTGTTGTAGTCCAAATAAATCCTTTTTCACTCACCTTACACACTTGGAACCAAATTTGTCTTAAATATTACAATATAATCCATAAATAGGAGTGTATGACACTTTTAAAGATCCTTCATGGCCTTATATTCCTTAAGTAGACCTTAAAAGGCTTCTCATATGGAGTTTTCACCTTCTCTCTTACTTATTCCCTATGCCAGTTTGGACTGGCTGAGATGGAGTTACTTGTAGAATCACTTGTGTATTTTTTGGATAAATAAATGTATATGATAGGATATATTATATCCCAATATACCCCCTCAAGTGATTTTAATCCATTGAAAACCTTCCATACCTCCACAACACATAAAAATATTAAATAAATTAATTTTGTTCCCTATCTGTACAAGTAGGGTGAGAGTCAAATTAATGTGAAGGAGATATTTGGAGTCCTCTACAAGCTCAAAGTTATTTTATAGTCAAAATCTCCCTCTTAGGTGCCATTACTAATTCATCTTCTCTATTGGGTCAAGAACCAAGGTTTTAGAGGGTTTGGAGATGTTTTACCCCTTAAGGATTATTCATGAAGGTCTAACATCCAATTATATAAAAAATTTCACTAAGATATTATTTAATACCCTATATGACATATCTCAACCCCTAAAAATATCATGCTAAGTCTCCATGCACATATGAGCTTCCAAAGTTGTCTACTTGAGTTATTTCCTACATTTTTCATAGTCTTGAGTTAGTTTGGGACAAAATATGGTTTCTATATGAATTAACCTACACAAAAAATGTTTTTTCCTACTCCATATATCCATATAAATGTGATTAAATTCCTTATATTGTCCACTTGAGGTTAGTAATGTTGACTACACCTCTTTAAGATCTTAGGCCTAGTCAAGGCCTAAAGGCCTGACTATATCTTTGATTCCTAGACTTGAATTGTGAATTTTATGATGGTTTTAAATAATTTTAAATACTTTTACATGATTATATAAACCTTACACACCTTTCTCCCAATTCCTTAACACTTTTACTCATCATTTACACCTACTTACCTCTACTTGTAGATTTCATGTTTTTTAGAATACCCTCTATCTAAGATAGAACAAAGGGTATCTCCCCTATATTATCAGGAAAAATGGAGGAATGGTTGTATATATAAATTAATTAGGGTCATATTTACCCATTTTTATGGTTAGGTCACACTTATACCACCTAAAATCTTTATGAAACTCTAGACAGAGTTTTTGACCTTGCATAGTATGTAGGGTTACAAACATGAACTGTAGAGTAAACCTTGGAAACATATCTATGATATATGGCCTATCTAAAACATATAATAAGGATACAATAATAATATTTAAGGTATTCACAATGTTTCTAAACTTTCCACCATCCATGCTAGCTCTTTCAATGCATACCCCACTCAACTAGATCTGACTGTGTTTCATCTTAGAAAAAGGGACCTACCTGTAGGTGAAACATTGTGTTCAAAACTATATCCATGTTTTAATACCTCATTTAATTCCTCTAAATTCACATAATTACTTCACTTTATCACACTATGCTCTAGGTTAAGTCAACCTCAAGACTAGTTAGACTCATAGATCAATGTTATGTCACAGTTAGCTATAGCCGACTACTTTGGAGAAAAATATGGTCTTGTAGGTGAATATCAATCCATTAAACTAATGATTAATACATTTAGGTAATTTTTTTAGTATTTTGAATCATTTAACAATGGTAAATTTTATGTTTTCATGACTATTAGTTCTCCAAGGTATATGTCATGGCTAGTGAGTACTTATAGTTAGGTTGTAGGTGGATATTCTAGGGGCAAGGCACCTATAGGTGATGGTGTAAGTCCATACCTTGAATTTCAAGTCCTTTTTGATAAAATTTGAAAAAAAATTCCCTTCTCACTTTCTTATAACCACTTACCATGAAGATATGTTCTCACCTTATTATTTTTGGGTGTAGAGGTCACTTGATGTTCAAAACCTATAAAGGAAATTGAAAAACTGTAGTAAACAAATATCAAAATTGGAGGCCCTCAAACATAACTTTCATTTAGTCACACACCCACTCCTTTTTTCAAGGTTATACCCCTATATGAATTATATAATATATATGCACTTGTATTCATCAATTATCTGTGTAACACTAGTATATGACATCATCAAATGGGATTAGGCATATATTTTAGTTTATTAGGTAAATTTGTCCCTAAATTCAAATTCTCTTCTCATGAAGTGAATTCTCACTCTACCTACCAACTTAATGCATAAAATATGATTTTCATATCCTTCCCAACATCTTAAGACCTAAATAAAGGTCTCATCACATGTTTCAATATCTTTGAGTATTATTTCTAGGTCTCTATCAGTGCCACCTATAGGTGGACATTTCAATGTACATGTAGTTAAGATAAGACATGAACAATGTGCATGTTATATAGTTTTTCAAATATTATTAGACCCTCCATAAAATATAAAATGGAATTTTTTCACCAGGGATACCCTCATTCAATTAAAATAATCCTTTTCAATGTGATTAACATATGTGAGGCACCTATAGGCATGCATTAAGTTGTAGACTAGGCAGTGAAGAGAAACATGAACAATGCACATGGTGAAGGATCCTATAACTATTCCTAAATCCTTTAAGATATTCAAATGAAAATTTCAAATCATAAGTAACTTTAAAACAATCAAATTCCTTATCTCAATATGATTGGATCTTTTTATGTCACTTATAGATGTCAATCAATAGATTATGTTGGGGTTAAACTATCATCATATTTTACATACATCACTTGAGAGCATATACTCGTGGTTGGTTTGATTTTTCATGTTATAAGAACGTGATAAACCTCATTATAAACTTAATTACCCCTCCATTAACTTGATTAAAGCCTTTATACATCATCACTATAGATGGAACATGTAGGGAATTGATTGTGTGTCACTTATGACTATGTTCTTGATTGAAACTCCATGTGATAGATTTAGAAATAAGATTTGAAATAAGGGTGGTGAAAGAAGTCATGTAAAACATTAAATTAAATCTACCATCATCCTCTAAAGCCACTAAAAAAATGTGAAAACTCTATACATGGTGAAAACCTATCTGTAACTATAAATGAGACCAATCTGTAACTCAAGATGCTTGACTCATCAATTTAAATCCAATCATGAAACCAAATATGGAAACCAAGTCTGAAAGATGTCCATGTCCTTTAGAATCAATTTCATTAGCTCGATTGTATGGACCTGCCCATACAAGAAGGAAACCCATAGGGTGTGGGAAATATCATGCAAAATGGGACAATTAAATTCTAAAATATGGTTCATAAAGAAAAAGTGACCAACCCTTAAAATATTTATATTAAAATTAATTATACTAATTTTACTATTACCCCACAAAGGCATTTGACCTAGAAATTATCCTACTAGTTGTACCAAAAAGAAACATGTTGACTAGTTTTATATGTCTAGAAGGGAAATGAAGGAGAAAAATAGTTTTTGGCCATTTTTGAGCATTCTAAAGCTGTTAAAGTATTTAAATAAGTAAAATAAAGTTTAATATCCATCCCAAAAGCTCTTCCCATGTGCTACTCTCTTCATGGACCGTACAAATGTAAAAACTCCTCCTTTTTCATTTGTTTTCTTGATTTTAGTTAACACTTGTAATATTTACAATTAGATTCTGACATATCTGATAGGAGTTAACATAAGGGACATTTTAAGAGAGTTTATAATACTTTTATTACTTAATAAACTGTACAACCTTCATAAATAACCCAAATATGTGACATAGAATGACTTAGGAAAGTGACCAAGGTGATGACACATTAAATGACATCAAATAACACCATGAAACACCATATAGGACCATAATTTATTCCTATAAAAGTTTTGGAATATAGGGGGGTTAACCTATTTTTACTTGTGTTCAAAATAGTCAACAAGTATTATATAGACAAGTAAGGTGTAGGACATTATACAAATTATAATATAGGGTTTAGGGTTTTAATGAACACACACACACACGCACGCACGCACGCACACACATGCACACGCGCGCACACACACACACACACACACACACACACACACACACACACACACACACACACACACACACACACACACACACACACACACACACACACACACACACACACACACAATTTATAAAATTATAAAGAATGTGATTTTTTCCTTACCTGTAAGAAAGTGGATAAGTTTTTTTGTAGCTTTGATGGTGTTTTTGTATAAATTTACAATGTGAATGTATATCGAGAGGAAATGCTCAAATGATGAAATCTAGATGGTGTCTTATGAAGGGAGAAGAGGGGTATGTATCATGATCACTTTATTATTGTTATTCCAATTTAAATAATTTATTTTATTGATGAATTTCACCCTTAGCCTTTAAATATGAATGTAAAAACTAATTAGCACATTATGGTTCATGAGGTCTCACTACTATAGATTATCATTCACTCCAAAGTTCAAATTGAATAGCTTAAATATTTACATAATTTTGATCAAATTTACATGAATATTTTAGTTGTTCAATAAGATCTTGGTGTGAACAATATTTTACAATAGAATATGAGTTAGTAATTTTAAAACCAATAAATTAACCATTTAAAACATAATCAATTGTGCAAGTAGATAAATAGACTACACATGAATCATAAATCAAACTGTAAGATGTTATCTAAACATAAGAAATAAGCAAAGGCAGAGTTGTCTTAGATTTGGAACTCATTCATACTATACTATAAGTATATAATTGCATACCTTACATTTGAAGATGAATGAGGTGTTCCACTTTCGAACCTAGCTCATATAGAGGTAGCACATGTAGTCATACAAAATGACATCAACAATACCTATTTAGTATATCTCAAAATAAACTTAATACAATAAGTTTTAAATAACATAATGTATATGAAATATGTTGTAGTTATCCCAAGTTCTTACTACATTGAAATAATTCTCAAATATTAATGGAAAACATAATATCATGTAGAGTGGTTATGATAATTTTCAATCATTATATCTAAGAAAGAATAAAATATCCCTTATGGTTGTGCCCTTATTAGAGCCTAATTCATTTTCAAATATTAATGGAAAACATAATATCATGTAGAGTGGTTATGATAATTTTTAAGCATGACAATTTTGCTCTAAAAACTACTGTTTCACATGTATTTGAGCCTAATTCATTTTCAAAGGCTAAAGGGAAGCATTCATGGGAATCAACCATGAAATTAGAGTATGATTCTTTGATGAAAAATAAGACTTGGGAGCTCATGGTGCTACCACCAGGAAATAAATCCATTATTTTTAAATGGATTTACAAGGTAAAATGCAAAGTAAATGGTTCCTTGGACAAATACAAAGCTAGACTTATTACAAAATGTTATGCACAAGAGGAAGGGGTGATTATGAGGAGACTTTTGATTCTACTACAAAGATGGTAATTTTTCATTTGATTGTTGCTATTGACGCTTAGTTTCGATGGCAGGTGCACCAAATGGATGTCAAGAGTGCTTTCTTGAATGGATATTTGGAGGAATAAGTCTACATGGTTCAACCACAAGGTTTTTAGGTTCCTGGTAAGGAACATCTTATTTTCAGGTTGATCAAGTTCTTGTATGGACTTAAACAAGCTCCTCGAGCCTGGTATATGAAGATAGATACATACCTTAGGGAGTCTAGTTTCAAAAGGTGTAACTCTAAACCAGCTCTCTATTTAAAGGTGTTTGGTGATGATATTTTGATTCTCATTATATATGTTGATGATATAGCCATTATTGGGAGTAGTGATAGTCTCATTTAGTAGATGAAGGCTAATATTTGTTGTACTTTTGACATGATAGACTTAGAACTACTAAAATATTGTTAGGTGTTGAGTTTTAGCAAGGTGATTGTGTCGTATGCATGTCATCAAATAAGTATGCCAAATCATTTATATAAGGGTTTAGAATAGTGGATTTTAATCCAACTCACACACCTATGAAAGTTAGAGCTAAAATTTCAACTAACACTTCTTCACCTCTGATCAATGAAATAGTGTATCAAAAGCTAATGGGTAGTCTCATTTACCTCACTACCACTAGATTGAATATTTGTTTTGTAGTGAGACTTCTATCTTGCTTCATGTTTAAACCATAGGAATTAAATTGATTAGGTACAAAATGGGTATTAAGATATGTCAAAGGTACTCTTGACATTGGTATATTATATGAGAAATTTGTAGATTTAAAGATTTTAGGATATTTTGACTCTGATTGGGTAGGATCTGTAGATTCAAGAAATATACAATAGGATATCTATTCACTCTTAGTTCAAAAATTTTCTCATGGAAGATCAAACTAAAAACTATAGTGGCATTATCTTTAACAGAAGTAGAGTATAAAGTTGTGGTCAGTGCCAGTTTTGAAACTATGTGGATAAATAAAATCTTGGAGGACCTTCAGTTTGATTCATCAAAGCCTACTCTACTTTTATGTGACAACCAAAGTGCTCTAAAGATGGTGAAGAATCCAATATTCCATGCCAAGATCAAACACATTGAGTTTCACCATCATTACATCTAATAGTTGGGCACAAAATGAAGACATTAGTCTCTTCTACTGCCCTACTACAGAGTAGTCAACTGATATAATGACCAAACCACTTGGTGTAGATAAGTTCATAAAATTTAGAGTTGTTCTTGTTTCTTGTTTTTTTATTAAGGGAGGGTGTTAGTGTAATTATATATTTACCTTGGGTTATTGACTAAGGTAATAGGTCTATGGTTAGTTTCCTTAAACACTTGGGTTAAGATGTTAATCTATTTTATCGAGTTGAGCTATTTCATGCTAGCCGACATTGGTTGTTTCACCCACCCTTTCCATATTTCTTAGGTGGTTCATTTATTTTCTTATTTAATATGCCTTCTTGTATGGTTCATAAAATGTGTGTTGTGTAGTACAATATAGTTCTCTTTTCAATCTATATGCTCAATCTAATAGAGCATGACCTATTAAAGGTCACTATGAGGAAGGATAGCTGGTTTACTGAGTTGATGAACTTCAAATTTCATCCTATCCATGATTATCATTCCATTTATATCTCTTCTTAACCTAATATCACGTCCTAAATATCTCTCTTAAATGGTTCAATGAGCAAGCCTTCAATAAGAAGTGACCAAAGGTCTCAATGAGGTGTAAGGAATTTTATTATAGTCTATAAGAATTTTAATATGTAGAGTGTTTGAATCAAGAAATATATATTGTCTTCAAGTCCCTAAAATCAATGTAAGTCACTCTCAAGGTGGAAGGTGTAATGGAAAAATTCTCAATCATGATAGTCCAAATATAGGAATTACTACTGTCTCAACAAAAGAAAAATAAGGATTGCATAGATAAAAGGTGTTGAGATGACCCTCTAGGTTACTTGTTGAGGAGTTTAACCCTAAAAATAGTGATGAGGGTTAAATAAGGTGATGTTTAAACATATATAACTCAAAAATAACTTAATGGAGACTTAAATTAATGTGGATGTATACCTACATGTCTGCATACCTATAGGTCCACATCACTAACAAAAAATGAGTTATTTACAAATAAAACAAAAAATTTGAAGATAATAGGTGTGAATAATAATGAATACCATGAGAATAGCATTTGGAGTTAATGATCAATGGTCATGAAGATCAAACCACACCAAATATGTGATCTTAGTCATCCCTAAGAAGCCTATAGACCTACTCTTATAGTTGAAGAGGTTCGATGTCTTGGTTATGAAAATAACTTAAAATATTGAGGGATAAGTTTCAAGACACCTAAAGGGTATGATGATCACTGAAATATTAGCACATAAGACTTATAAACTAATGCAAGGTGTCAATAAAAAATTAAGAGGGTAGTTCAAAGTGAATTTGATGATAAAAAATACCACTTACCACTCCTAAAAATAAGAATAGGTAATTGGATAAGGAGGTTGATAAGTCATAGAAGAAGACTAAGAGTTAATATATGGCACATTGATGAAATAAGAGATCACACTAGTTATACACATGTTGACAAAGGATTCCATAACTACCCACCTACAAACATTCTTACTTGGAGGCTTGGCACACGTCTCTCTAACTTCTCTCTCTCTGTGTCTCTCCTCTCTCACTTTCTCAATAATTATGCCTAATTTTGACATTTGTAAGGATCCTCCAACATGAGTATGGCAAAGCCCTGATATTTTGGAATGCCTCTGATCAATATAAATCTGATTTTTTTCCTTATTTCATGGCAACATGTAGTGTAAATAGTTGAAATATTGATGAATTCAAGTGTAGAATTAGCTCACCCTGGTTTATTGTCTTGTTATTCTTACCCACATACGATTTAGTTCACTATTAAAACTTGTAGAGAGTGTCATTAGGGGTCACTTATGGAGTATAAGTGGAAATAATTTTCCTTCCTAACCCCATAATATCTAACCTCTCTAGAAACCACTAATGTGAGAGGTACAAGTTGAGAGTAGTGCATGTTTTTTAGTCATATAGGTCATAGTGTATATACAATATGTGTTAGTGATCTTAATATTTGGTGTATCACCTCCTTAGTTAGGTTTATTTCATGTTATCTTTTTCCCTTTAACTAACAAGCTATTAGTGTAGTGTTGTGAGCCTAATTGATACATTAAGTGGAGCTAGCCCTATAATCTAGATATTTAATCCACCTATTAGGCCACCCAAAACCTAGGATTGTCTCTATGTTACCCCAAATTATGAAGGCTTGAACAACATTTCAAGGGTGAAAATTTGGGTGAATATATTTCTAACATGCCTAGTGGGAAAAGAGACTTCAACCATTGAAGAGTGTTTAGTGTGCTATTCAATGCATCAGTCTTATGAGGCATGAACACAACCACCAATGGTGACTCTGAATGTATTAAGCTAGTTTTAATAGCCTATGTATCATTTTAAGTAAGTGATATTTCATTTTTACCTTTATCATGAGGTTTCATGCCTAAGTTTGGTGATGATTTATGTTTTATTTAAGTTGGTGAGGTATTTCAAACTTATGTTGATCCTTGTTAGTAATTTGTTGAACCTTATCAATAGTATGTTAACTATTATCAACCTCTATATCAAGAGTGTTACCCTTATTCTTATTTTACTCAATAGTATTACCAACTTAGTCCACCTCTTTGATATCCTTTTCATCCTTCTAATTAGTTTTGTCAAGACTACGCTGCTCTTAGTCAACATAGTCACATTTCAAACCAATCTATCTCAATATTCAAGCAAACTCTCTTGGGCTATGAAAAGTATATGATAGGGCTTGATAGACAAAGAGAGTATGGTCTAAGTGTTCCTAGTCATCTCATTTAGAATGTGAGAGCCTCATTGTAGTTGATGAAGAGAATGTGGGAATCTATTGAAAGAGAAAATTGGAAAAGAATCACTAGTGACATGATGGACATAGGTGGCCTAAGTTAATACATAAAGGAAAAGCTAATAGTTCATAAAGGGTAGCCAGTTCAGTAATATCAGCCTCATATGCCTTCTCCTATACCACCTTAACCCTCTTTTGTGCCACTCATTATTCATCAAACGATCGAGTTAAGTGATTTTTAAATCATCCCAAGTCCTTCAAATACACCAAATTCCTTCTCATCCTAGAAGTCAATTTAAGAAGGAATCCAAGGAAAAAAATAAATCCTTGTTGAGAAGTTTGAATAACCTAAGACTTTCTTATCTTGTAAATCAGTCTAAAAATGCATTCAAATGAAGAATGTAGTGTTGATTGAGAAGAATAAGACATCCATAACATAACTAAATTTT